>JAIFAC010000140.1:0-166163 GCA_026545765.1 Plantago major | reverse complement strand
ACTATTCAAACGGCACTCAAAATTCATCTATAAATATCAACACTTAGACTGCTTGAGAACACACCTTAGAACACACTGAACTCCAAGAACACTGAATACTAGCGCTCTCAAACAAACTACTTACCTTCAAGCTTTCTGTTGCGACCAAAGATCTTGATTCTAAGTAGCACAAAAGTTCTAAGTGTCCTGATCCTTAACGAGCATTGTTATTTGTGAAAGAGTTGAACTAAGATTTCTTATCTAAGTTTCATTCTCTTGAACACTTATTATAGACTGGTTAGTAGAGAACAAGATACCATACATTGCAAAATGTATTAAGTATACTTGATTCACGTAGCTATCTCAATAACAACAAGTTATTAAAGAAGCTCACCTGACAAACAAACCTAAAACCAACACCATATACGGCGTGGAGTACAAGAAGTACTTAGTTTGGGAAACTAAGGAATAACTCCAAGGTTATTGAGCAAAGGAAGTACTTAGTTTGGGAAACTAAGGAATGTTCAAAAGGTTTCTAAGTACAGAAGTACTGGTCAGGAATGCCGGGAATAACTCAGGGGAACACTGTTGGGAACCTAGTGCATTTAGGAATCAAGAAAAGATATATGTAAGGTTACCTCATTTATCTTAGTGTATTCTAGGTCTGAGAAAGACCGAAGTGGATTAGTTGAAGGATTACGCCACCTTCAGATACCACTATAAAAAGACTTGTGTTATTTACTTTAGCTTTATTACTTGTTTTACTTATATTGCAAAGTACTTACACTTATCTTGTCAACACGCACTTATCTCGTAAGTCTTCCGCTCGAATTAAGTATCGATATCTTCACGTATATCGAGAAATCAGGTTTATCGACAAAAGTTTTAAAAGACTATTCACCCCCTCAGCCTTTTTACTTTGCTGCTATCTCGACCAACAAGTCAGACGAGCTGGAGGTTCCCAAGCCTTCAGACCGAACCTAGATCCCGATAAGTGCCCACTAACCGCTTTTCAACTACACTTGATTCGCTTGTTTAGTGTGTTTGCCGCAGGATGTCTTTATGACGCTCGATTCTCAAACCGTAGAATTATGAGAAATGGAAGCACAACATGATGCTCAACCTAGAAGCCATCAGTTTGAGGATGCTCTTGCTGTAAAGCAAATGGGAAAAATATGTCAGTCGAGAACTTGAGAGAAGAAAAGCCAACAAGAAGCTGCAAAAGCATCTAGGCTCAAACTATCACCAAGACAAAAATATGCAAAGCTCAACAAGCCACCAAAAAGCATCAAATCGTGGAAGGTAAATAGGAAATGATATATGTTTCTATTGTCAGAAAACTGGTCATTTCAAGAAGGATTGTCCTGCCTTCAACAAATTTAAGACATGTGACAAGAAAGATAGAAGAATCTTCAAAAGAAGTCAAAGAGCTATGCTCACTGAAGAAAGAAAAAGATTCAACTCCAACTGGATGCTCTAGATATTGAATCTGATTCTGAGGATGAGGATTCAGATGATTCCACACTGCCTTCCCGTAAATATGCGTGTTTCTCATGAAGTAATTGACTTCGGTCAAAAGAAGAAAGAAGTGTGGAATGGCTGAAGAAATCTTCCCAGATATCTCCAACATTGAACCTTGTCTAATGGCTGATGAGGTAACACATACTTCCTGTTATACTTATGAAAGTGATGACGAAGGAATCAAAGAACTAGAAAATCTCAGAAAAGAAATTGATCTTTACAAAAGAGAATTTCTAATGTTCCGAGCTAGAGCCGAAAATTTCGAAGAAGAAAAGAATTCTCTTGCAAAGGAAAATTCTAAATTAATCAAGATATCCGAGAAAAGGATGAAAATGCATTTCTCAAGGCTTAGATATCCGAGACCAAAAGCCACAAAAGAAGCAATGGCCAATCTTCAAAAGAAATGTGAAGGTCTTCTTCCGAGAATAAGGAACTCAAAAGGAAAGAACTATCCTTTGAATCTTATGCCAAAGCTAGTGACACTTCATCAAGTACAATCTTATTTAAGAGATCCTTCAAAAAGAGAGGACTCAATGACACACGCATAGCTCCACCACTCAATAAGAGTAATGAAGGACTAACATTCGCTGCTCAAAGAAGGTGATTCCCAAACAATCTATAGTATCGTAAAGCTAAGATTGTTGACAAAGGAAAGGCGCCATGTACCAAGCCTTTGTGGGAAAAACAAGTCCAAAAGAAAACTGGGAAATGTCAAAAAGAAACATAACATCGAGAAGTGCAATCACCCACAGCATATGTCTCTCAAAAAGGAAAATTGTGAGTTGGCAAATTTTCTTAAGTCACATTTTCCGGAAAGAAATTGATCATCTAGAGATTAGCAAAGTCACGAGAAGAGATCTCGTACATCATCGTGCTCGGAATGGTATCGCTATAAACCCATTAGGAAACAACTTGCTCGCGAATACAAACAAGAGCATGAACGATGGTTAAAGGCTAGAATTGCTCACAAGAATTATCAAGTGGAAGATAAATCAAGCCACCGAAAATCAATGCTGTGGCTAGAAGAAATCGCTAGGAAAGCTAAGTTTGTCAAAAGGCACTCGTAAATCGACAGTATCCGAAAGCACCAAATGGAGCACCTAGGAACACACCAAGGAAGAAAATAGTTCTTAACAACAATGATACTAATCATTTAACTAAGATTCCTCCTTATGTTCCTTAGACAAGACAAAAAGAATGTTCTTAAGAAATTCATTCAAAAGTGGATTTCTATCGAAGATTCTTTAATCCAGATGGTTCCATTGTTGGTATGAGAACCTAATCTCCGCTTCGCTTTGTGCGTAACACTCTAAAGACTAACTCAAAGTGGCATTTTGATAGTGGATGTGGGAAGCACATGACAGAGACAAAGCAACTGATTAACTACAAAAATGCAATGATGGACCAATTATCGTGTTGTCGGAGGAGATGAAAATCCAACCATAGGTTTTGCAATTTGAAGTTCGCGCCTCACAATCTCTCAAGTACTTCATGTAAAGGGATTGAAATATAATCTCCTAAGCATGAGTCAACTAGTAGACAAAGGGTACACGATCAAGATCAAGTCAAAACTATGTAAAGTGATCGACAATGAGTCAAAGCGCATACCTTGGTTGCAAGGCATAAATGAAATCTTTATGTTGTCGATTGATCACATCCGCCACAACCAAGAATGTCTCATGGTGAGTCAATCTGCCACATCAAGAAAATTGGCTATGGCATAAAAGAATGAGTCACTTGAATTTCAAAACTCAATAAACTAGCCAAGAAAGAGTCAGGTCGGTTTACCCAAAATGGCATATAGAAAAGAAGGTGTATGCTCACCGCCAAATGGGAAAACAATCCAAAGCATCTTTCAAGTCTAAAACTAGACATTCCAAAGGAGAGGCCAACGCAAATGTTACATATGGATCTGCTTGAATCCTCAAGAACTAGTTATGCAGAAAGAAGTATACCGTTGTTGTTGATGATTACCAAGATTCACTGGGTTGTCTTTCAAACACAAATGATGCAAGGTTGAGATACCTAACTTGTCAATAAGCTCAAGTCTTGAAAATGACAAGGTATCAGTAATAAGAATGCACTATAATCGAAGTTTGTGAACCAAAGGCATCAAAGAGTTTTGTACTTGCAAATGTATACAACATCAACTATCTTCAGAAGGACACCACAACAAAATGGTGTTGCCGAAAGAAAGAATAGGACTCGAAAGAAGCAAAGAAGAACAATGCTTGCCGAATAATCAAATAAGTGAGAACTATCGGGTTGAAGTTGTAAACACAAAGATGCTACACTCAAAATAGATGTCCGATTAACAAACACCATGACAAAACTCCAGATTTAGATTTTCATTGGTAATTTCTAGTATCAAACATCTAAGGGTGTTTGCATATGTTTCGCTCTTAACAATGGAAAAGAATACTTGAGAACATTTCAACCAAAGGCGTATGAAGGAGTATTTTCGTTATTCTCAATAGCAAAGCCTGTAATCTACAACAAAAGAACGCAAAGATCAAGAATGTATTCACGTAGTATTCTATGAAGGAATCAAGAAAGTACTTTGAATGATGATCTCGATAGGTTCAAAGAACTAATGATTAAAGAGTCTCAAAAGGATCCTAAGGAAACAATTCTATCATTCAAATAGAGGAAGTCTCGACGATGAAAAGCAACATATGCTTAGTAACAACCAGATGACTCTAAGACATGATGAAGAATTTCCTATGAGAATTTAGAAATGGAACAAAGCACGAGAACCTTCATCATGAAAAGGTATCCAAAATGAGATTGTCGAATGCAAGATCCAGATATCTCTAACATCGAAAAAGTGTCGATATCCATGACATTTCCCATGTGTCGATATCCCAGACATCGCACAAGTATCTCATCAAGATCATATTGATTCACATTCAAATCAAATTGATATCGACCTACTAGTTCAAAACCCATTATGAAATGGATAAGAAATCATCCTTCAAAGATGTGACCGGTCCCATGTACCAAGGAGTTAGAACTAGAAGAGCAATCGCTGAAATGCAAGTTGTTCTATGGATGTTTCATCTCAAAAATTGAACCAAAGACTATAGAAGAAGCATTAAAAGATTAAGATCGATCTCGCAATGCAAGAAGAGTCGGATCAATTTGAGAGAAACAAAGTCCGGAAACCGTTCCATTTGTCGACGGAATATCAGAATCGAACCAAGTGGGTTTTCGTAAACAAAATGAATGAGTCCGTGAAATAACCGTAAAAAAGCTAGGTTGGTTGCCAAGGGATTCACCTGCATCAAGGACTAGATTTTGATGAATCTTATGCACCGCTTGCAAGATCGATGCAATAAGACTCTTTCTAGCCTTTTGCATTTCATAATGACTTTACAGCTTTATCGATGGATGTCAAGAGTACATTTCTAAATGGTGAACGGCCGAGGAAGTCTATGTTGAGCAACCACCGTGTTTTGAAGTTTCTAAAGTAGGATGGTCTATAAGCTTCGTAAAGCTCAGATATGGTCAAACAAGCTCCAAGAGCATGGTATGATACATCGCCGATACCTACTAGAAAGTGGCTTCAAGAAAGGAGATGTTGACAAAACACTCTTCACATCGAACCATAACGGAAACCGCTTAGTTCAAGTATATGTTGATGACATTATATTTGGATCTAAAGACAAGCAACTTTGTGAAGATTTTGTCAACTCATGAAATGTAAATTTGAGATGAGCATGATGGGAGAATTGAATTACTTCCTAGGCTGCAAGTCAAGCAACTCAATGATGGAATATTCATTAGTCAAACAAAGTATGCAAAGGACATGCTCAATAAATTTAATCTAAAGCCTTCAAAAGAATGCTAAGATACCAATGAGCATCTAACCAAATCGACCTACACCGAATCGACAAGAGTGTTGAAGAACACAAGTATAGGAAATTGATCGATCACTACTTACCTCACCGCAAGTAGACTGATATTCAATATGCGCTGAGGTGTGCTAGATTTCGCATAAATCCAATGCAACACACTACAACATTGCTATGAAAATATTAAGGTATGTAAAAGGTATCAGAAGTTGGATTGTGGTATCCAAAAGAGAGTGGATCGAGTTTGGTCAATATTCAGATGCCGACTATGCCGGATCATTGCTTGATAGAAAAGCACCTCGTGAACTTGTCAATTTCGGTGCTAGATTAATATCATGGTTCAAAGAAGAAACAAAATTCAATTGCCACATCTACCACAAGAGGTCAATATATTGTCATTGGGTGTTGTGCTTCACGATATTGTGGATACAACAACAACTCAAAGACTATGGACTCAATGAAGAGAAAACTCCCATTTTCTGTGACAACACAAGTGCCATTGCCATAACTCAGAATCCTAAGTTTCATGCAAGAACAAAGCACATTGATGTTAAACACCACTTCATCGAGACCATGTTGAAAAGGCAATATAGAGATACTCAAGATTGGCATCAAGACCAACTTGCGACATATCTTCACTAAGCCACTACAAGAAAGTAGATTCTTAGCCTTAAGACACGCCTCGACTAATGGAGCTACCAAAGAATTGAAAAGTTCAAAAAGAGATATCAAAGAAGAAAGAAGAGAAATCTAGAACGGTATCCAGAGAAGAGGAATCGAGCTGTATCCGTAAACCAAAGGCTAAAGGGTAAATGGTTATGTGAAGATCTCCGAGACGGTACTGACATCTAGATCACTCAAAGGAGGGGGAATAAAAGAGAATAGTACAAATTGACCGCATTTAACTACTATCTTGAAATTTGTATCATTACTATCGCTAGTAAAACTTAGACAAATACTAAGTGTGAGATAGACTCAGATGCAAACAGTGTTCTTAGGCACACAGAGAAATGTGATTCAGATAGCTAATAGACAAAATTCATTAAACGGACACAATTACATTTGTTGATTGTGATCATTGCTGAAGAAGCAATGGTGACCCTTGATGAATTGGGCGATTGATCTTTACGGCAGAGATTAACTCTCAGTAAATAGTGGACTGTTGAAATTCCGACAGGGCCCACTATGCATTTAATGCCGAACAAGCTTTTACTCACGCCTGCCTGCAATTCACAGATACTTACACACAAAATCAATTTGTATGTATATGACTGTGGATATTACATTGCTATATATATGGGATTTTGGCAAAAGAAATTACTACTAATCCGACATACATTCTGCACAAGAATAGCAAAATTATCTTCTTCTATTTCTCAAAATTTCTTCAACCTCCGCAAATCATAGTTTTTCCAAAACAATCACTAATCTCTAACCCAAACTTCTTTCAAACTTCAAAACTTACACTATATAAAGAGATGGCTCCTAAGTTGCTCGCTCACACGTAAACCCCAATCTTCTATCACCGGTATCGAAAAGAAAGCACCGAGTTGGTGATAGTAAACAATCGATCGGTAGGAGACTTTAATCCCGATCATTGACTTCAAATCACGTGATGATTTGGGTGGTGCCATGATTGAGGAATACCACAACCGCCGTTGAAAACCAAGCCGATAGGAAATCGATCCTCGACATGCTTGAAAAGGCACAAATCAAGGGTTTTCTATCTCTTCCCAAAGGAATCTCTTCACTAGATGTGTTAGAATTTAAAATAACCCGTGATTATATCCTGTGTTTCTGAAGGCACTGCAATAGTGTCTATAAAGACTTCAGTCCAAGGATAGTAAATCCTTCTGGACTTAACAACTTTCTGCAAGTTGTTTGAATTTCAAAATCTTTGAAAGGATTTTGAAATAGACACCAAGTATGATGATCTCCTTGAAGGTGTAAAATGTTTATACAATCGCGGTGTGATCTTGAAAATCGATACACCCACCGATTTCAAGCTTGTCGACATCGTAACCGCATATCTATCGTTCACCGATGTGTCATGCATTCTTCATGATGCTTTGATGATCTACAAGGAGGTCCACCAGATAAGCCAAGAACGCCGGATGATGATGTTCTTGTTACAACAACAAGATAAAAGGTCGGAAAACCCTTTAATCGGGGAAGTACGCCTTCATGAAATTTGTGAAGAAGATTCAAGGCTTGAGCCTACAATCGCTAAGGGACTTGTGAGCCAAAGGCCACAAGAAGCTATGGTCCAAGATATGCTACTTATCGGAATGTTCGCATCGAGCTCAGAGAGACTAGAGATATTGCCAACAAGAATCTACTCTACAAATATGAGTATACAAACATGATGAAAAAGGTTATCGGATCTCGTAAAGGTTCCAAGAAACAAAAGACCAAGAGGTATCCGAGGGAAAAGTTATACCAAGAAGCCTGTAACTTCACGAAAGAAGTCTCATTGGCAAATCGTAAGGCACACCCATCGAGGTTGTCGATTCCTGATACCGCCAGAGCCGATGAACTCATAAATGCAGATGAACTCATCAATGCTGCAAAAGAGGTATAGACTACTGAAAAAGTAGACTCAGCAAGAGAAAGTGCTTTCAGAAATGTGAAGACTATTACAGAAAGCCTTGCTGATGAACTCATAAATGCTGCCAAAAGCGGTGAAAGATACCAAGCCCTATCTGCAGAAACCGCAGGAATTATGGACTAATTAGTTCCTAATGCTGATGAAAGCTCTGATGATGAAGATGATGAACTAGTCATCTCTCAAGTCCTAGAAAAATCGAAAAGGGCTAAGGTTACTAAAATTGTAACTGGTGTAGAGGTATCTGAAGAAGAACCTACACCACAAAGTGTCGAACAAGCACCTATAGCAAAGGTTGTTGGTGCCATCACACCATCGTGGACCACATATGCACAACTTCAAGAAGCCCCGATGAGTGGTGACCTAGTATCCCGACGCCGATGTCAATGCCACACTTAAAGATCCGGAAGAGCTCTAATGCTCAAACGCCCGCCTGCATAACCACAACAGCCACAACCACAACAGCCACAAGTGGTTGATGAAATGGTAAATGAACTTCATTTCGACATGCCAGCAATGCAGTATGCTGAAGAAAATCCTGCAAATGAGCAGGTTCCCCAACTCCATGAGAGGGATCAAACTGAGACACCTACTCTGTAATGATCAACTAGGGAGGCAACGAGTTAGCCACTCAGGAAAAGGTCTGAAGTACCTGAAACTTCAAACAAAGAAGCTGAAATGGAACAACAAGACCAAAACATTGAAGAGTCACAAGTTCCAGAAACCAATCAGCCTGACACTGCTCAGGCTGAATTAGAAACAAAAGAGCAAGAGGAAGCTGCAAAGCTTGCCTCAGAGACTGAAAAGCAGGCTTCCATAGCCTCACTTAGGAACAGAGCGCCTCACGTGCTCCAATCGAGAATAAAATGAAGAGACCGAAAAGTCTATCTCTTCAAAAGAATCCAGAGACTTCCAAGGTCTCGAGGAACAAGTATCCAACCTTCGCAGAGAAGGTATGTAATTCAGATACCTATAATCTTCAAAGACAAATCTCGATCATTTTTCTCAAACTAACACCGCCTACTTAAACAAAGTTCAAAAGAAGTAGAAGTTGGGGAATCGTCGCTCAATCCCACAACAAATGGAAATTGATGAGGCATCAAAACCTTCATCACAAGAAAAATTTCAGAGACTGCACAAGTATCTGAGCAACAAGTATCTGAGCCTCCAATAGTGGAGGTAATTGACCTCTCAGATATCTGATTCTGAAAATAGAACTTTTTCTTGATAAAATTTCCTAAGTGTTATGTTTCTAATCTCAGGTTCAAAAAGAAAGAGAGGATGCTGAGGATCAGACTTCCAAGTCTCCTCCTCACACCAAGATATCTGAGGCACCTGAACCTCAAGAGTCCAACCTCGTAACATACATTTGACTACTCTAAAACTCAGATATCTAAACAAGTTTTGAAACTAATTCAAAACTCTTTCTTTCAGGCTCAAAGTAGTGCCAAAAAGGAGTCAAATGATGACTATGAGAACCTTCTTCCCTTCAAGACTCATACCGCCAAAGCATATTCAATGCTTCAAGAAATGGCAGAGGTTAAGGTGCTCTGATCTCTCTGAAATATTGAGAATCACAGATCAACCAACAAGATGAGCACGAGCTCTTGACCTGGAAAACTACATCCATGCAATGTTCCCATCGAACAATATCAAAGGCACCCTAATGCATAAGGATTTTTCCAAGAAAGTGGCACACAAATTGGTGCAAGCCTTCAACAAAGTGATGGTCGACAAGATTGCAGATGGTATTCAAGCCCCCCGCTGCAGACACTACAATTTATTCCTTCCAACAAGAAGAGGTTAATGGGCGTAAGATCACTATTCTCAAGTGATTAATATTATATCCAAGACGTGAGGAGAAAGAAATAGATGAGAATAACTTTGATGAACCTCCTCCGACCATCACAAAAGAATGATGATGATATGACGGATGATGATGCCTCGCACTGTGGACAGAGGAATTGCACAAGGAAACAATGCCTCAGTTTAAAAGAACACCGAGAGGACATCACAAAGAATCCCTCCTCCATCTCCTCGTAAATCCACTCATCCTTCACAAAGAATCCCAACAACAAAAAGACACTACTGAACAAGTAGTTGAGCACTCTGAGGAAACAACTCAGAAGATATTAAATACTCAAACCAGAACTGCTCAACTCAAACAACAGTTGGAAGAAGAGCAACAGCTCCATATTCAACTTGAAGAAGAGCTAGTTAAATCCAGAGATAAGCTCAATCAACTACAAGAACAATACTTACAAGAAACTGTGAGGAAATTTGTTAGATATTTTGTTAGAAATATCGGTTTAGATTTTGATCAAAGAACATGATGACTTATCTTAGTCTCGTAAAAGTGATTAGTACTTCGTTCACTTGAACATTGTAAAAGAGGAAACCCACTAAGTATGATAGTCTAGCTAATCTTGTATAGGATGTTAGGTTTCAAAATGTAATTTTTATTTTATGAAGAGAAGACCAAGAAGAAGACATCCAAGCAGAACAAGTTCAACAACATTGAATATTTGAAGAAACTGCACAAGATTACTGAAATAGTTTTGCAGATACCTTGGTCAGATATCTTGAAGACACGAATAGTTTTAAACAAGTCGTCACAAGAGATATCTCGAGAACTAGAAGGTTTTTGAAAACCGTGAAAGTGCCCACAGATATCTACTCTCGTGATACTCGAGCCTTAACCACATTTCTGAAAAAGAAATATATTGCAACAAAGTTGTTTCAATAATGTGGTATCTGAAGATTAAAGATAAGGACGTGCAAAGAATCAGATAATACTAGTCTCTAATACTGAGCATAGTTCCGTTGGCACTACAGGACAAAAAGTACAGTACAATGCATTTAATGCACGGACAGAGATGTCTGAATAAAAGCAACGGTACCTTTTGAAGAAGAAGACAAACTTATCAAGAAGATTATACACAGTATATCAATAGTTTGAATTTGAGCCTAACGGATACTATTCAACGGCATTCAAATTCATCTATAAATATCAATACTTAGACTACTTGAGAAGACACCTTGAACTCCATAAACACGATGAACAACATATTCTCTCAAGCAAACTACTTATCCTCAAAGCTTTCTGTTGCGACCAAAGCTCCTGATCTTAAGTAGCACTAAAGTTCTAAGTGTCCTGATCCTAAACAAGCACTGCTATCTGTGAAATAGTTGAATTGAAAGATCAAGTATCTGAGATTCATTCTCTTGAACATTTATCTAAGACTTGGGTCAGTAAAAAGAACAAGATACCATACATTGAAAAGTGTATTAAGTATACTTGATTCACAGAGCTATCTGATTAATCAAAAGTTATTAAAGAAGCTCATCCGACAACTCAAACCAAAACTAACACCATCACCAAGTGGAGTACAGAAGTACTTAGTTTGAGAAACTAAGGAATAACTCCAAGGTTATTGAGCATGTGAAGTACTTAGCTTGGGAAGCTAGGAATAGCTCAAAAGGTTTCGAGTATAGGAAGTACTGTCAGGAAAGCCGGGAACAACTCAGGGGAACATTTGGTCGGGAACCATTTGTTTAAGGAATCTTAGAATAGGATTTTGTAAGGTGACCTCAATTATCTATTCTAGTGAATTCTAGGTCTTTGGAAGACCAAGTGGATTAGTTGGAGGATTACGCCACCTCCAGATACCACTATACTTGCTGTGTTATTTACTTCTCAGATTTACTTTTCACCAACACACACACACACACTTTAACTGCTTCGCCTTATCTATCTTAAGTCTTCCGGCCTGATCTAAGTATCGATATCTACATGTATATCTCGAGAAATAGTTTTTATCGACAAAAGTTTTAAAAGACTATTCACCCCCCTAGTCTTTTACTTTGCGTTATCTCGACCAACAAGTGGTATCAGCAGAGGTTCACAAGCCTTCAAGATCAACCTAGATCCCCAGATAGGTGAAGGAACTTTGTCCATTTACGAGGACTATTTAATTTGTGTGTTATGTGGTGAATGTCTCGAGTGATGCACCCATTCTCAAACCAGAGAACTACGAGAAATGGAAAATAACATGATGCTCCACCTTGAAGCCATAAGTGATGAAATGATCAAGTAATAAAAATGGCCCAATAGTCATTCAACAACTTAAACAAGTCATGGAGGTTTCTAATGGTAGAGATAGAGATCAAAGCGAAGGATCTTCACAAACCGACAAGGCCAACAAGTGGGAGATCTACTAGTCAAGTTATTTACTTAACCAAAGCTCAGAGAACTCGGACATCCAAGATGCCAAGAGAAATCGTCGGATGGTCAAGCTCGTAATATCATCATCGATCTACACCGAGCACATACAATGTAAACCGGGTGCTAAACGGCGAAATTGCTCGCAACCGATTGAAGAAATCAGGCTTGAACCGAGAAAACCAAAGAAAACAAGTTCGAAGTTCTCAAGTTGAAATTTCAAAATTTCAAACAAGGACCCATCAAACTCGAAGAACTAGATTTCAGATTTACCACCTCATGAGTGATATGGCAAAGACTTGGGGAAAGCAACATACTCAATGTAAAAGATTAAGACTATTGTCAAGTCTTAACCACAACCGGGAGCATACTAAATTCTTTTATTTTAATCAAGGTATGCCAAATATCACTCCAAAGGGAACTCTTCTCACATCTTGCTACGTTGATTATGAGACAACACAAAGAGAACAAACAACCTAAAAGTTGCGTAATATTGCTCTAGTTGCTCAAGGAACTTCAAAAGAAGAAAAGCAAGGAAGAGATCGAGGATGCTCTGCCGCAAAGCAAATGAGCAAATATGTCACGAGAAATTGAGAGAAGAAAAGCCAAAGAGAAGTCAAAAAGCATCTAGTTTCAAACTATCACCAAGACAAAAATATGCAAAGCTCATCGAATAAGCCACCGTAAAGCATCATGTACGAGGAAGTAAAATTGGAAACGATATCCGCTTCTATTGTCGTAAACCCGTCACTTAAGAAGGATTGTCCGCCTTCAACAAACTAAGGACAGTGACAGAAAGATAGAATAATCTTCAGAAGAAGCCAGAAAGCTTTATTAACTGAAGAAAGAAAGAAAATCCAAACTCAACTGGATGCTCTAGACTATGAAACAGATTCTGAAGATGACAATTCAGATGAGACTCAATCTTACCATCACCGTAATTATGTGGAGTTACTCATGATATAATCGATTTCGCCTCAAGAAGAATGAAATGTGGAGTTGCCGAGATTGACGGTCCGCATATCTCTAACATAGAAATCATTTTATGGTCGATGAGGTAACACATACTTCTTGTTATACTTATGAAAGTGATGAAGAAGAAATAAAAGATCTAGAAAATCTCGTGAAAGATCTCGACATCTATGAAAGGGAATTTCTAATGATCCGAGCTAGAGCCGAAAATCTTGAAGAAGAAAAGAATTCTTGCAAAGGAAAATTTCAATTAGTTGAGATATCCGAGAAAAGGATGCCGAAAATGCATTTCTCAAAGCTCGTATATCCGAGACCTAAAAGTCACATAAAGAAGCAATGGTCAATTACGAAAAGAAATATGAAGATCTTCTTCGAGAACAAGGAACTCAAAAAGAAAGAATTATCTTTTCAATCTTATGCCAAAGCTAGTGACACTTCATCAAGTACAATCTTACTTAAGAGATCCTTCTAAAAGAAAGGACTCAATGAATACACAAACAGAGTGTCCTATCACTCAATAAGAGTGAGGAAAGAAGAACATTTGTAAGCATCAAAGAAGATGGTTCCCATGCAATCTATAGTATCGGTCAGAAGACGAAGATTGTTGACAAAGGAAAAGCAGTTGCGACTAAACCTTTGTGGGAAAAACAAGTCAAAAATAAAACTGAAAAGTGTAAACACCCACAGTGCTATGTCTCTCAAAAGGGTAAAATTGCAGGAGCTGGCAATTTCTCTCATGTCACTTTTTCTGGAAAGAAATTGGATCAACCAGACTAGCAAAGTCACCGAGAAAAGATCTCGATAGCTTCAAGTGCTCAAACGGTATTGCTATAAAGGCATCGGAAAACAACTTGCTCATGAATACAAACAAGAGCAAGAACGATGGTTAAAGGCTAGAATTGCTCAAAGCAATTATCGGCGGAAGTTGAATCAAGCCATCGAAAATCAATGCCGTGGCTAGAAGAAATCAAGGAAAGCTAAGTTTGTCGAAAAGCAAACTCGTAAACCCGACAGTATCCGAAAGCACCAAATGGAGCACCTAGGAACACACCAAGGAAGAAAATAATTTTAATAATGATAATCATTCAATCGTAATTCCTCCTTATGTTCCTATCGACAAAAGAATGTTCCAAGGAAATTCATTCAAAATGGATTCCACCGAAGATTGTTTAGTCCCGATGGTTCCAATCAGAATTGAGAACCTAATCTCTGCTCTCGTTATGCGTAATGCTTCCGGACTAAAGCACAATGGCTATTTGATAGTGGATGCGAAAGCACATGACAGAGACAAAGCAACCGTCGACATAAAGCTTGCAACACAGACCGCTTATCGATTTGCTGAGGAGAATTAAATCCTCTCCGGATTTGGCAACGCCAAATTGGGAACATTAACAATCACCGACGACATATGTTAAGGATTTGAAATACAATCTATTTAGCATGAGCTAGTTTGCATAAAGGTTTTACTATGAAATTCAAAGCAAAATCGCAAACTAATCGACAATGAGTCAAAGCATATACCTTGGTTTCGGCGGAAAGGCAATCTTTATGTTGCCGATTGGGCATCCGCCACAATCAAGAATGTCTCATGGTGAGTCAATCTGTCACGTAAAAAGCACCGTTATGGCACAAAAGAATGAGTCACTTGAACTTCAAAACTCAACAAACTTGCCAAGAAAGAGTTAAGGTTCGCCTTCCCAAAACGCTCTTCGTAAAGGATGATATCTGCTCGCATGTCGATGGGGAAACAATCCAAAATCTCTTTCAAGTCCAAAACTAGACACTCTAGTGTTAGACCAACGCAACTACTACATATGGATCTTTTGAATCATCCGTAACTAGTTATGCAGAAAGAAGTATGGTCCGGTTGTTGTAGATGACTTCTCAAGATTCACTGGGTTGTCTTTTCAAACACAACTCGACGCTGTGGTGGAGATACCAAACTTGTCAAAAAGCTTGAAGTCAAGAAAATGACAAGGTATCCGCAATTAGAATGCACTATGGTACCGAAGTTTGTCAACCAAAGACATAAAGGAGTTTTGTACCGCAAAGGTATACAACACCAACTTTCCTCCGTAAGAACACCTCAACAAAATGGTATTGCGTAAAGGAAAACAAAACCCTTAAAGAAGCCGTAAGGACGATGCTAATGACATCAAATAAGTGAAATTTATCGGGTTGAAGCCGTAAATGAGCTCGCATAATCGTAATGTATGTTTGATAAACAAACACCATGACAAGACCCCTTATGAAATCTTGGTTGGTAGACCCCCTAATATCAAACATCTGAGAGTATTTGTTTGTAGATGTTTTCTTCTAGACAATGGAAAATATTATCTGAGAACATTTCAACCAAAGGCAGATGAAAGTGTATTTCTTGGCTATTCCACGAATAGCAAAGCCTACAGAATTTACAACAAAAGAACAAAGAAAATTGAAGAATCAGTTCATGTTGTATTCTATGAAGGAAGCAAGAAAACACCTCCTAATGATGAACTCTCAGAAAGGTTCAAAGAACAAATGTTAAGGGATCCTGAAGAAGAATCCTCAGAAAGGAGAAACATCATTATGGAAAGTGAGGATGACTCTGACGTAGAAAAGCATGAAGTGCCTAGTAACAACAAGATGACTCACAAACATGATGAAGAATTTCCTATGAAACTTCCAGAAATGGAAACTGAAGATGTTCATCATGAAGCTATCTCTGGAAACAATCTCTCTGAAACATGTTCCAGATAGCTCAAACGTTGAACAAGTGTCAGACATTAATTGCCCTTCTGAGGAGCAAAATGTCTTAGATACTGAAAAAGTATCAAATCAAAATCCCAAAGGATTCTCATTCAAATCATTCGATATTGATCCTACTAGCACTAAACCTATGATGAGATGGATCAAGGATCATCCCAAAAGATGTGATCGACCAATTAATCAAGATGTTAGGACTAGGAGAGCAATAGCTAAAAATGCTAATTTTCTTCGGATGTTTCATCTCAAATATTGAACCCAAAAATATAGAAGAAGCATTAGGAGACCAAGATCGATATCCGCAATGCAAAAAGAGTCGGATCAATTTGAGAGAAACAAACGGAAATTAGTTCCATTCATGGAAGGAATATCTGTGATTGGAACTAAATGGGTTTTCGTAAACAAAATGAATGAATCTGTGAAATAACCTAAACAAAGCAAGATTGGTCGCTAAGGATTTACCTGCATCAAGGCTTAGATTTTGATGAGTCATATGCACCAGCTTGCAAATTGATGCAATAAGACTCTTTCTAGCCTTTGCAGCCTCATAAAGATTTTAAAGTTTATCGATGGATGTCAAAAGTGCATTCTTGAACGGTGAACTTGCGTAAGAAGTTTATGTTGAGCAACCACCGGCTTTGAAGTTTCTCGTAAAGTAGAATGGTCTATAAACTACGTAAAGCTCAGATGGATCAAACAGCTCCAAGAGCATGGTATGACACTTTGGCCAAATACCTTCTGGAAAGTGGTTTCAAGAAAGGTGAAGTTGATAAAACTTTATTTACCTTAAACCATGATGGGAAACTACTCTTAGTTCAAGTATATGTTGATGACATCATATTTGGATCTAAGGACAAGCAACTTTGCAAATCTCATGAAAAGCAAGTTTGAGATGAGCATGATGGGAGAAATGAATTATTTTCTAGGATTGCAAGTCAAGCAACTCAATGATGGAATATTCATTAGTCAAACAAAGTATGCAAAAGATATGCTCACAAAATTCAATCTTAAGCCTTCTGAAAAAAATGCTAAGATACCTATGAGCATTGGAACCAAAATGACCTATACTGAATCAGACAAGAGTGTTGAAGAACATAAGTATAGGAAATTGATAGGTTTACTACTTTACCTCACTGCAAGTAGACCTGATATTCAATACGCCGTTGGAGTGTGTGCTAGATTTCGCATAAACCGATGCAAACACACTACAACATTGCTATGAAAATATTAAGGTATGTAAAAGGTACAGTAGATGTAGGATTGTGGTATCCTAAAGAAAGCGGATTGAGTTTAGCTGGGTACTCAAACGCTGATTATGCTGGATCACTGCTTGATAGGAAAAGCATCTCAGGAACTTGTCAGTTTATGGGTACTAGACTTATCTCGTGGTTTAGCAAGAAGCAAAACTCAATTGCAACTTCTACCACAGAGGCTGAATATATTGCTGCTGGTTGTTGTGCAACATAAATTCTGTGGATACAACAACAACTTAAAGACTATGGACTCGATGAACATAAAACTCCCATTTTTTGTGACAACACAAGTGCTATTGCGATTACACAGAATCCTAAATTTCATGCCAGAACAAAGCATATTGATGTTAGACATCACTTCATCAGAGACCATGTTGAAAAAGGTAATATAGAGATACTCAAGATTGGCACTGAAGACCAACTTGCAGATATCTTCACTAAGCCACTACAAGAAAGTAGATTCTTAGCCTTAAGACATAGTCTTGGACTAATGGAACTACCAATGAACTAAAAGAGTTCAGAAATCTGGAACGGGCATCCAGAGAAGAGGTATCTGGAACGGGTATCCAGAGAAGAGAAAAGAGAAATCTGGAACGGGTATCCAGAAGTCAAAAAGGCTAAAGAGCAAAAGACAGCTTAAGATCTCTGAGACGGGAACTCAGATATCTGAATCACTCTATAAACAGGGAATAGAAAAGAGAATAGTACAACTATCTGCAGTCAACTACTCTTGAAATTGCATTATTTCTATCTTGATGAAAAACTTGGAAAAATCCTAAGTATAAGATGATTCAGATGCAAACAGTGTTCTTGGTCATACAAAAACGTGATTCAGATAGCTATTAGCCAAAATTCATTAAATGGGCACAATTACACTTGTTGATTGTGATCATTGCTGAAGAAGCAATGGTGACCCTTGATGAAATTAAGTGATTGATCTATACGGTGGAAATTAATTCACAGTAAATAGTGGACTGTAAAAAATTCTGACAAAGCCCACTTTGCATTTAATGCCGAACTAGCTTTTGCTCAAGCCTGCTTGCAAATCATGACACGCATACACAAAATCAATTTGTATGTATTTGTCTGTTGAGATTCTATTGTTATATATATAGGATTTTGGCAAAAGAAATCACTTTCGCTTAATCCAAAATTCGACTTGCACAAAAATAGCAAAACCTTCTCTTGATTCTCTCAAAACCTTCTACAATCTCGCAAATCAAGATTAAGTTTTTCGCAAAGAATTATCAATCAAATCTCTTTCAAACACTAATCCAAATTCTCTACTATATAAAGAGATGGCCCAAAGAATTCTTCTACACTGCATCATTGAAAAGCAAGCACCGAGTTGGTTATTGTGAACCGATCGGTAGGAGATTTTAATCGACTATTGACTTCAAATCACGTAATGATTTGGGGTGGTGCCATGGTTGAGAAATACCTCACGGCCGCAATTGAAAACCGAACCGATGTAAAGTCGATTCTCGACATGCTTGAAAAGGCACAAATCAAGGATTTCTATCCGCCGCCAAGTGGAATTTCATCACCGATGTGTTGGAATTCTACAACAACCTGTGATAATTTCGTGTTTCAAGGCACCTAATAGTGTCACAAAACCTCACCAAGGAAAGGAAATCCTTCCGGACTTAACAACTTCAGAAGTTGTTCGAAGTTTCAAAATCTTAAAAGGATTTTGAAATAAACACCAAGGACGATGATCTCCTTGAAGGTGTTAAAGAATCAGACAAATGACGTGTGTGATCTTGAAAATCGATACACCCACGAATTCAAGCTTGTCGACATCCCAACCGACATCCGATGGGTCATCGATGTATCGCTTGCATTCTTCATGATGCTTTGATGGTCTACAAGGAGGTGTCAATGATAAGCCAAGAACGATGGATCATGATGTTCTTGCCGAATCAACAAGAAAACGGCCGGAAAACCCTTTTAATCGGGAAAGTACGCCTTCATGAAGTTTGTGAAGAAGATTCAAGGCTTCGAGCCTAAAATCGCTAAAGGACTAGCCGCGCCAAAGGCCAGAGGCTATGGTCTCAAGATATGCTACTTGTCGGAGAAGCTTGCATCGAGCTCGAGAGACGGCCGAATAGCCAAAGAATCTACTCTACAAATATGAGTATACAAACTTGTTGAAAAAGGTTACCGGATCTCGTAAAGGTTCTAAGAAGTGAAAGTCCTAAAAGGTATCTCAAGAAAAGGTTATACCAAGAAGCCTGTAACTTCAAGAAAGAAGTCTCGGCAAATCGTAAGACATACCCATTGAGGTTGTCGATTCTCGATATCCGCAGCGCTGCCGATGAACCGATAAAGGCGTATGAACTCATCAATGCTAAAAAGAGTTATCAATCATCGAACAAGTAGACTCAAGAAGAGAAAGTGCTTTAAATGTGAAGACTATTGCGTAAAGACTTTGATGAACTCATAAATGCCGCCAAAAGTGGTGAAAACACCAAGCCCTATCTCAAAACCTCGGAGTAATGGACCAATCGCCCTAATCGATGAGAGCTCGACGATGAAGATGAGAAGCTAGTCATCTCTCAAGTCCTAGAAAGAACAAAAGGGCTAAGGTTATCAAATAGTAATCGTGAAAAGGTTTCAAGAAGAACCTACACCTCAAAGTGTCAACAAGCACCTATAGCAAAGGTTTTGGTAAACACATCATCGTGGAGCGCTTACGCACAACTTCAAAAAGCCCCGATGAGTGGTATTTTAGTGTCAGATGCCGATGGAAACGCCACATCTAAAAAATCTGGAAGAACACTCATCGACCAATCTTCCGCCTGCATAATCACAACAACCACAACCACAACAGCCACAAGTGGTTGATGAAATGGTAAATGAACTCCATTTTGAATTACCAACAATGCAAGATGTCAAGAAAATCTCGCAAAAGAGCAGTTCTAACTCAATGAGAGGGATCAAACCGAGATATCTACTCGTAATGATCAACCAGGGAGGCAACCGAGTTGCACACTCGTGAAAGGTGTGAAGTAGAAACTTCAAACAAAGAAGTGTTACTGGAACAAGAAGACCAAAGTATAGAAGGGTCACGAGTTTCAGAGACCAATCAGCCTGACATGGATCAGGTAACGGAATGGTTTAACTCTCATCTTGTGAAACTTTATGCTTATATATATCTTGTTACTTATAAAATTTCTTTGTTATAGGCTGAGTTAGAAACACAGAAACAAGAGGAAGCTGGGAAGCTTGCCTCAGAAACTAAGAAGGAGGTTCCCCCAACCTCACCTCTTAAGAAATCTGAGCCTGTGCCACAGGTGATAAATTGATTCTTAAAATAACACTTTTTAGTCATATGTTCATGTGCTTAAAGTAAATGTTTCTAACAGGCTCCAACTGAGAAAGAGGAAGATAAGGCAGAAATGCCAGAAAAGAACCCAGAAACCAACAAGGTTTCAGAAGAACACATCATTGAGCCTTCCCATATGAAGGAATATATATATGAAAATCAGTGATAAAAATTCTTCACCTTGGGTTATCTCAAACTTCTTCTAAATTACTCAATACTTTCTACCACAAAGCTCACTGTAAGTAGAAGTGCAAGGGATGAGTTGCGACATCCTCAAGACCTATGGAAATTGATGAGGCATCAAGGCCTTCATCACAAGAAAAGATTCCAGATCGCACAAGTCTCCGAGAGACAAGTATCTGAGCCTCCCATGGAGGTAATTGACCTCGATATCCGATTTGTCACTTAAAGTTTTCTTGATAAAATTTCCTAAGTATTGTGATAATTTTAATTCTCGTGTTTAAGAAAGAAAGGTTGATGAGGACCAGACTTCCAAGTCTCCGCCACAACAAGATATCCGAGACACCAATTGTCTCAAGAGTATAAGTCTCGAGTTCAAGTACTTACTCGTGTAACTGTAAACTAAACTACACTTCTACCGTGATATCTATAAAAGTTTTGAAGCTCACTCAATACTCTTTCTTTCGTGCTCAAACAAGTGCAAAGCAGTTCCCAATGATGAGAAAAGGGACCTACTTCCCTTCAAAGCTCAAACCCCGCCAAAGCATATACAATGCTTCAAGAAATGGCAAAGGTTAAGGTGCTCGATCTCTCGAAATATTGAGAATCACAGATCAACCAACCGCATTTAGCACGAGCTCTTGACTTGGAGACATATATCCATGCAATGTTCCCAATAACAAGACATACGCCATGATTTTATTGCATAAGGATTTCTCCAGAAGTGGCACGCTTGATACAAGCCTTTGAACAAAGTGATGGTCGACAAGATTACAGATGGCATTCAAGCCGCTTCCGCCTGCATCGCAATTTATACCTTCAACAAGAAGAGGTTAATGGGCGTAAGATCACTATTCTCAAGTGATCAATCTTGATTCAAGATGATGAGGAGGAAGAGATAAACAAAACGATTTCGATGAGCCTCCCACGATCATCACCAAAAGGATGACATGCATAAAAGGATGATGATGATGCCTCGCACTGTGGACCGGAGGAATTTCACAAAGAAATCATGCTCGAATCAAAAGCAAACCGAGAGGAAAGCATGTAAATCTCCGTCTCCATCTCCTCAAAAGTCAACTCATCCATCTTCCCAACAAAAGGTTAATACTAAACAAGTTGAGGATTCTGAGGAAATCACTCAGAAATTGTTGAATACTCAATCCGAATCGCCAACTCGCATAATTGTTGGAAGAAGAACAATACCCATCTTCAATCGGAAGACCATTGCCAAATCCAGAGACAAGCTTGACCAACTACAAGATCAATATCCGCAAGAGATGATTGCTTACTCGAGGTTAAAGAGCCAAGGATGTCAGAAATGCCATCACCAAAGAACTCGACATCAAGAAGTATCAAATTAAGCATGATGCTAAGGTCGCATCATCTTCAAAAGAAGTACCATCCTCCTCCCAAAAGGGAAGAAACCAACCTCCGAGATGGTTGCTGGACTCGATGTAATCGATGAGAATGTCCAAGAGGATGAAGATCACCGGGCGATTACTCGATAATGAAGAAGACAAGACTTTGGCAGCAATCAATGAACATCTAGCGCTTCACACTTGAAAAGGAAACCGATTGCTCAAACTTTCAAAGAACCGCCAAATGTCCACTCCCATGAATACATGAATGATACCAAGTAATCGCTCATCCGAAAAAGGAGATGTCTTCACGTAACAAGGAAGTAATTGCCTCCTCCCTCGAAATGAAAAAGTTCATCGAGCTCAAGTACTCGTGAGAACAACTAGCATAGTCATTTCTCGAAAGATCTGGAATGATAAGGGACGATGATGCGCCTTTAGCTGAAAAAGCTTTCAAGAGGCAAGTTACACCGGAAAAGCAGATGCCATCCTAGGCCCATCAAGTAGCTCACCGATAAGGACAATGGACTTATCAAGCAAAATCAGAGCTCAAAGTCAACTTCAAGTTGGTCACCGCCACAATTATTTACAAGGGCATTTTAACTCTCTCGATTCTTTATGAGACCGAGTCAACCAACAATGACTAAGGGGAAAGAGGTACAAATATAGACCTCAAAGTCGGGGAATGGGAAGAAGGAGAAGAAAACAAGAAGAACTGAGTCGGTGGCTCAGAGGAAGAAGAAACATGAAAACTTCCCACCACCACTCGTAATCAACGAACCCTCCTCAAGCCAAATCATGGTAAATAGTAGCCGCTTCCGTAAACCCATCAAGGAACTACAATGATAACAATGGCCACGTAAACCTCCAAGGAGTACCAAGGCTCCAAGGAGAAGACAAGTTAAAGGATTGATGAATCTTCAAGAAGAAGAAGGTCAAATCAAGTCCTTGGGCAATGAAGAAGGTCAGAAACTCTCACAAGATCTAATCTTGATGATGATGAGGAACCGATGAAGATGAAGCTCCTTCACGTAAAAAAGGAAAATTGAAAGCCTAATCGAGCCCATAGTCGCAAAGCCCTAGCAGCCTAAAACACCCTCCGAAATACAAAGTTCATCCAGGTGGTTCTTCAAGCAACAACCCCAAAGAGAATTCAAGATGTAGAAGGAACAGACTAAGAGTCGAAAGCAAAGACAAAGTCAACTTCCACTCAAAGCCGAAGAAGCCAAAATAGAGTATGTGAAGAATGACAATGATTCCTCCGCTCTGTGTGCATCAATCAGAAAAATGGCTATTGGATTCTGGAACTTAAGCATCTACTGGTAAATTCAAGATTTCCAGAACCAATCCATAAACAACTTATCGCATGGAGAAAAGATAAGCCAACCTTGATCAACACCAATCACATTAAAGCCTGGTTGGATATTGAAGTTGTCAAGAGAACTGAAGCCATGAGAAAGGACCTCTCTAATGAATGTCCATATGGAAAGCCAGATGATGTGCACAGAATTCTGAATATCACAGGAAAAGGCACAAGAGCAAGACTCGCTGTGGAACCATATGAATCGTTCTATCTAACTGAAGATCAATACAAGGGTGACATCAGATATTTGAGGATTATCTACGAATACTTCAAGCTTTCAGATATCAGAATATAGCATGCCTGGAAGTGGGGAAAGTATCTGTGGGTCAAACATTTTGTCAAGAAAAATCCTACCAAAACCTACAAAGAGGTCTGTGGATTTGCCAGAGGCACTGAGATGCTCGTCAGAACACTTCTCTATGATTATTCTGATGACATCAAAAAGTTTGGAGATAGGAAATTTGCAGACTGATCCATAGAACTACTGTTGAAGAATTGAAGAGTTGAAGACTTGAAGACTAGTCTATTAGGATGTTTACTTGGAGCTTGGTTACTCATGTTGTCCTAATTTACTATGTATTTTTGTTGTATTTTTGCTGACTGAGCTAAACTTGTTTTATGTACTAAAGTTATCTGTAATCTTTCTTTGTAACTTATCTGAAGAACTTACTCTCAGATAGTATTCTATAAAAGATAACTTGTCAGCAAAGATCACACCTTGTGATTTGGTTGATGTCTACTTTCTGCACTTAATTGAATGATTTGAAAAATCTTAAGAAATGATTAAGTGGACTGCTCACTCATCCAGATTTGTAATAGTCGATAGTCATCGCTGATCGATCAAAAGGAAATTTGTTAGAAATTTGTTAGATATTTTGTTAGAAATATCGGTTTAGATTTTGATCAGCAACATGATGACTTATCTTAGTCTCAGAAAGGTAATTTGTACTCTTGGTTCACTTGAACATTGTAAAAGAGGAAACCCACTAAGTATGATAGTCTAAGCTAATCTTGTATAGGATGTTAGGTTTCAAAATGTAATTTTTATTTTATGAAGAGAAGACCAAGAAGAAGACATCCAAGGTAACAAGTTCAACAACATTGAAGATTTGAAGAAACGCACAAGATTATCAAATAGTTTTGCAGATACTCGTCGATATCTCAAGACACGAATAGTTTTAAACAAGTCAGGTCACAAGAGATATCCGAGAACTAGAAGGTTTTTGAAAACCGTGAAAGTGCCCACAGATATCTACTCGTGATACCTCGAGCCTTAACCACATTTCAAAAGAAATATATTGCAACAAAGTTGTTTCAATAATGTGGTATCAAGATTAAAGATAAGGACGCAAAGAATCGATAATACTAGTCTCGACATCGAGCATAGTTCCGCTGCACTACAGACAAAAAGTACAAAGACAATGCATTTAATGCACCTGTAAGTGTTCAATAAAAGCAACGGTTCTTCAAGAAGAAGACAAACCCATCAAGAAGATTATACACAGATATCAATAGTTTGAATTTGAGCCTAACGGATACTATTCAACGACATTCAAATTCATCTATAAATATCAATACTTAGACTACTTGAGAAGATACCTTGAACTCCATAAACACGCTGAACAACATATTCTCTCAAGCAAACTACTTATCCTCAAAGCTTTCATGCACCAAAGCTCCCCGATCTTAAGTAGCACTAAAGTTCTAAGTGTCCCGATCCTAAACAAGCAATCGCTATCTCAGGAAAGAGTTGAATTGAAAGATCAAGTATCTAAGATTCATTCTCTTGAACATTTATCTAAGACTTGGGTCAGTAAAAAGAACAAGATACCATACATTGAAAAGTGTATTATGTATACTTGATTCACAGAGCTATCTGATTAACTGAAAAGTTATTAAAGAAGCTCATCTGACAACTCAAACCAAAACCAACACCATCATCGGGCGTGAGTATGTGAAGTACTTAGTTTGAGAAACTAAGGAATAACGCCATGGTTATTGAGCACAGAAGTACTTAGCTTGGGAAGCTAGGAATAGCTCAAAAGGTTTCTCGAGTACAGAAGTACTGTCAGGAAAGCCGGGAACAACTCAGGGGGAACATTTGGTTGGGAACCATTTGTTTAAGGAATCTTAGAATAGGATTTTTGTAAGGTGACCTCAATTATCTATTCTAGTGAATTCTAGGTCTTTGGAAGACCGAAGTGGATTAGTTGGAGGATTACGCCACCTCCAGATACCACTATACTTGCTGTGTTATTTACTTCTCTGTACTTACTTTTCACCAACACACACACACACACACTTTAACTGTTTCTGCACTTATCTATCTTAAGTCTTCAAGGCCTGATTCTAAGTATCGTATATCTACAGATATCCGAGAAATAGTTTTTATCGAAAAGTTTTAAAAGACTATTCACCCCCGGTCTTTTACTTTGCCGTTATCCGGACCAATGTAATGTGAGCTTACCCCGAGGTTAAAGAGCTCCGGATGTCAGAATGCTATTGTTAAGGAGCTAGATACTGAAGAAGTATCTAAAGAAAAGCATGATGCTAAGGCTGCATCACCATCAAAAGAAAAACCATCCTCCTCTCAAAAAGGAAAGAAGCCCATCTCTGAGATGGTTGTTGGACTGGAAGATCTTGAAAATGTCCAAGAGGATGAAGATCACTGGGCTGATGACTCAGATGATGAAGAAGACAAGACTTTGGCAGAACACCGCAATGAACATTTAGAGGTTTCTCATCTGAAAAGGAAGCTAATTGCTCCTGAAATTTTCAACAAACTGCCAAATGTCCACTCCCATGAATATATGAATAGATATCAAGTTTTGGCACATCTTAAAAGGGAGATGTCTTCACAAAACAAAGAAGTAATTGCCTCCGTCCACTCAGATATTCAAAAATTCACTGAGCTCATCACTCTGAGAACTACCAGTATGATCATTGCTCAGAAAGATCTGGGACTGGTAAGGGACGATGATGTATCATTTGCTGAAAAAGCTTTTCACGAGGCAAGTTACACTGCTGGAAAAGCAGATGCCATACTAGGCCCATTGGCAGAGCTCACTGATAAGGAAAATGGACTTATCAAACAAAATCAGGAGCTCAAGGTTGAACTTCAGAAGTTGGTCACTGCCTACAACCACTTGCAATAGAATTTTGAGTCCCTCTCAGATTCTTTTGTGGTTCTTAGTCAGTCAACAATGACTAAGGGGGAAGAATTTGGATCTCAAGATCAGGGGGGGAGGAAAGATGAAATCTAGAGTTGGTGCCGCTCAGAAAGGAAGAGGAAACAAGAAAACTTCCCAGCCACCACTCAGAATAGATGATCCCTCATCAAATCAAGTCATGGTAAATAGTAGCTACTTCCCAAAGCCCAACCAAGAAACTACAATGGTAACAAGGGCCATGGCAAAAAGACCTCCAAGGAGTACCAAGGCTCCAAGGAGAAGACAAGTAAGAGGGATTGATGAATCTTCTGAAGAAGAAAAAGAAGGCCAAATCAAATCCCTGGGCAATGAAGAAGGCTGCAAAAGTCTCACAAGAATTAATCTTGATGATGATGAAGAGACTGATGAAGATGAAGCCCCTCTTCACAGAAAAAGTAAAATTGATAGCCTAACTATGCCCATAGCTGCAAAGCCTTTAGCAGCTAAAACACCCTCTGGAAATACCAAGTCAATCCAGGGTAGTTCCTCAAGCAATCCCCCAAAGGAGAATTCTAGACAAAGAAGGAACAGGCTGAGAGCTGAGCAAAGACAAAGTCAACTTCCACTCAGGCCAGAAGAAGCCAAAATAGAGTATGTGAAGAATGACAATGACTCCTCTGTCTACAGGTGCATTAATCAGAAGAATGGCTACTGGATTTTGAAACTTAAGCACCTACTGGTAAATTCAAGGTTTCCAGAACCAATCCATAAACAAATGGCATGGAGAAAAGATATGGTGAGTCAATCGCCACATCAAGAAAAATTATGGCATAAAAGAATGAGTCACTTGAATTTCAAAACTCAATAAACTAGCCAAGAAAGAGTTGGTTGTTGGTTTACCCAAATGGCATATAGAAAAGAAGGTGTATGCTCACGCCAAATGGGAAAACAATCCAAAACATCTTTCAAGTCTAAAACTAGACATTCGTGAGAGGCCACGCAAATGTTACATATGGATCTGCTTGAATCCTCAAGAATTAGTTATGCAGAAAGAAGTATGGTCCGTTGTTGTTGATGATTACTCAAGATTCACTGGGTTGTCTTTCTCAAATACAAATCTAATGCAAGGGTTGAGATACCTAACTTCAATAAGCTCAAGTCATGAAAATGACAAGGTATCTGTAATAAGAATGCACTATGGTATCGAAGTTTGTGAACCAAAGACATCAAAGAGTTTTGTACTTGCAAATGTATACAACATCAACTATCTTCAGAAGGACACCACAACAAAATGGTGTTGCTAAAAGAAAGAATAGGACCGAAAGAAGCAAAGAAGAACAATGCTTGTTGACACCAAACAAGTGAGATCTATTGGGTTGAAGTCAGAACAAAGATGTTACACTCAAAATAGATGTTTGATTAACAAACACCATAACAAAACTCCGCATTTAGATTTTCATTGGTAGACCCTCTAGTATCAAACATCTAAGGGTGTTTGTTGCGTATGTTTCGTTCTTAACAATGGAAAAGAATACTTGAGAACATTTCAACCAAAGGCGTATGAAGGAGTATTTCGGTTATTCTCTAATAGCAAAGCCTAGTAATCTACAACAAAAGAACGCAAAAGATCAAGAATGTATTCACGTAGTATTCTATGAAGGAATCAAGAAAGTACTCTCGAATGATGATCTCGATAGGTTCAAAGAACTAATGATTAAAGAGTCTCAAAAGGATCCTCGAAGGAAACAATTTCGCTATTCAAATAGAGGATGAGTCCGACGATGAAAAGCAACCTATGCTTAGTAACAACCGATGACTCTAAGACATGATGAAGAATTTCCTATGAGAATTCTAGAAATGGAACAAAGCATCGAGAACCTTCATCATGAAAAGGTATCTCAAAAATGAGATTGTCAAATGCAAGATCCAAATATCTCTAACATCGAAAAGTGTCGATATCCATGACATTTCCCATGTCGATATCCGAGATATGCACAAGTATCTCATCAAGATCATATTGATTCACATTCAAATCAAATTGATATTTCCTACTAGTTCAAAACCCATTATGAAATGGATAAGAAATCATCCTTCAAAGATGTGACCGTCCCATAGACCAAGGAGTTAGAACTAGAAGAGCAATCACGAAAATGCAAGTTGTTCTATGGATGTTTCATCTCAAAATTGAACCAAAGACTATAGAAGAAGCATTAAAAGATCAAGATTGATCTCGCAATGCAAGAAGAGTCGATCAATTTGAGAGAAACAAAGTCCGAAACCGTTCCATTTGTCGACGGAATATCAGAATCGGAACCAAGTGGGTTTTCGTAAACAAATGAATGAGTCCGTGAAATAACCGTAAAAAAGCTAGGTTGGTTGCGGGATTCACCTGCATCAAGGACTAGATTTTGATGAATCTTATGCACCGGGCAAGATCGATGCAATAAGACTCTTTCTAGCCTTTGAGCTCATAATGACTTTACGCTTTATCGATGGATGTCAAGAGTGCATTTCTAAATGGTGAACTGGCCGAGGAAGTCTATGTTGAGCAACCACCGTGTTTGAAGTTTCTAAAGTAGGATGGTCTATAAGCTTCGTAAAGCTCGTAGATGGGCTGAAATAAGCTCCAAGAGCATGGTATGATACATCGCCGACACCTACTAGAAAGTGGCTTCAAGAAAGGAGATGTTGACAAAACACTCTTCACATCGAACCATGACGGAAACCGCTTAGTTCAAGTATATGTTGATGACATTATATTTGGATCTAAAGACAAGCAACTTTGTGAAGATTTTGTTAACTCATGAAATGTAAATTTGAGATGAGCATGATGGGAGAATTAAATTACTTCCTATGGTCGCAAGTCAAGCAACTCAATGATGGAATATTCATTAGTCAAACAAAGTATGCAAAGGACATGCTCAATAAATTTAATCTAAAGCTTCAAAAGAATGCTAAGATACCAAAGGAGCATCGAACCAAATCGACCTACATGAATCGACAAGAGTGTTGAAGAACACAAGTATAGGAAATTGATCGATCACTACTTTACCTCACGCAAGTAGACCGATATTCAATATGCGCTGGAGTGTGCTAGATTTCGCATAAATCCAATGCACCACACTACAACATTGCTATGAAAATATTAAGGTATGTAAAAGGTATCAGAGAAGTTGGATTGTGGTATCCAAAAGAGAGTGGATCGAGTTTGGTTGGCTATTCAGATGCGACTATCGGATCATTGCTTGATAGAAAAGCACCTCGTGAACTTGTCAATTTCTCGGTGCTAGATTAATATCATGGTTCAAAGAAACAAAATTCAATTGCCACATCTACCACAAGAGGTCAATATATTGTCATTGGGTGTTGTGCTTCATGATATTGTGGATACAACAACAACTCAAAGACTATGGACTCAATGAAGAGAAAACTCCCATTTTCTGTGACAACACAAGTGCCATTGCCATAACTCAGAATCCTAAGTTTCATGCAAGAACAAAGCACATTGATGTTAGACACCACTTCATCAAAGACCATGTTGAAAAAGGCAATATAGAGATACTCAAGATTGGCACTGAAGACCAACTTGCAGATATCTTCACTAAGCGACTACAAGAAAGTAGATTCTTAGCCTTAAGACACGCCTCGACTAATGGAGCTACCAAAGAATTGAAAAAGTTCAGAAAAGAGATATCAAAGAAGAAAGAAGAGAAATCTAGAACGGGTATCCAGAGAAGAGGAATCTGGAGCGGGTATCCAGAAACCAAAGGCTAAAGGGTAAAATGGCTATTTGAAGATCTCTGAGACGGGTACTCAGATATCTAGATCACTCAGTGAGGGGGAACAGAAAAGAGAATAGTACAGCTGACTGCATTCAACTACTATCTTGAAATTTGTATCATTACTATCGTTGTGTAAAACTTAGACAAATACTAAGTGTGAGATAGACTCAGATGCAAACAGTGTTCTTAGGCACACAGAGAAATGTGATTCAGATAGCTAATAGACAAAATTCATTAAACGGACACAATTACATTTGTTGATTGTGATCATTGCTGAAGAAGCAATGGTGACCCTTGATGAATCGGGCATTGATCTTTACGGCAGAGATTAACTCTCAAGAATAGTGGATGCTGAAATTCGACAGGCCCACTATGCATTTAATGCCTAACAAGCTTTTACTCACGCCACAATTCACGTATACTTACACACAAAATCAATTTGTATGTATATGATGGAGATTACATTGTTATATATATGGGATTTTGGCAAAAGAAATTACTACTAATCCAACATACGATTTGCACAAGAATAGCAAAATTATCTTCTTCTATTTCTCCGCAAATTTCTTCAACCTCTCGCAAATCTCTAGTTTTTTCGCAAAGAATCACTAATCTCTAACCCAAACTTCTTTCAAACTTCAAAAACTTACACTATATAAAGAGATGGCTAAGCTGCTCACACGTAAACCCCAATCTTCTATCACCGGTATCACCGAAAAGAAAGCACCAGAGTTGGTGATAGTAAACAATCGATTGGTAGGAGACTTTAATCCCATCATTGACTTCAAATTAGAGGATGATTTGGGGTGGTGCCATGATTTAGGAATACCTCACTACCGCCGTTGAAAACCAAGCCGATAGGAAACCGATCTCGACATGCTTGAAAAGGCACAAATCAAGGGTTTTCTATCCGCTCTTCCCAAAGGAATCTCTTCACTAGATGTGTTAGAATTTACAATAACTCCAGGATTATATCCTGTTTCAAGGCACCGCAATAGTCTATAAAGACTTCACCAAGGAAAGGAAATCCTTCCGACTTAACAACTTTCGCAAGTTGTTTGAACTTCAAAATCTCGGACAGATTTTGAAATAGACACCAAGGATGATGATCTCCTTGAAGGTGTAAAACAAATATACATCGGGCGTGTGATCTTGAAAATCATATACACCCACCGATTTCAAGCTTGTCGACATCGTAACCGCATATCCGCTGTTCACCGATGTGTTGGCATGCATTCTTCACAGATGCTTTGATGGTCTACAAGGAGGTGCTGACCAGATAAGCCAAGAACGCTGGATGATGATGTTCTTGCTACAGCAACAAGACAAAAGGCTTGAAAACCCTTTTAATTGGGGGAAGTACGCCTTCATGAAATTTGTGAAGAAGATTCAAGGCTTTGAGCCTACAATCGCTAAGGGACTTGCTGAGCCAAAGGCCACAGTAAGCTATGGTCTGAAGATATGCTACTTACTGGAATGTCTTGGCATTGAGCTCAGACAGACGGTAGATATTGCCAACAGTAACCTACTCTACAAATATGAGTATACAAACATGATGAAAAAGGTTACTGGATCTCAGAAAGGTTCCAAGAAACGAAAGACTAAAGAGGTATCTGAGGGAAAAGTTGCGACCAAGAAGCCCAGAACTTCACGTAAGAAGTCTGCTGGCAAATCAGAAGGCACACCCATTGAGGTTGTCGATTCTCAGATACCTGCCGTAGCTGCCGATGAACTCATAAATGCAGATGAACTCATCAATGCTGCAAAAGAGGTATAGACTACTGAAAAAGTAGACTCAGCAAGAGAAAGTGCTTTCATAAATGTGAAGACTATTACAGAAAGCCTTGCTGATGAACTCATAAATGCTGCCTAAACCGGTGAAAGATACCAAGCCCTATCTGCAGAAACCGCAGGAATTATGGACCAATTAGTTCCTAATGCTGATGAAAGCTCTGATAATGAAGATGATGAACTAGTCATCTCTCAAGTCCTAGAAAAATCGAAAAGGGCTAAGGTTGCTGAAATAGTAACTGGTGTAGAGGTATCTGAAGAAGAACCTACACCACAGGTTGCTGAACAAGCACCTATAGCAAAGGTTGTTGGTGCCATAACACCATCAGGGACAGTCACATATGCACAACTTCAAGAAGCCCTGATGAGTGGTGACCTAGTATTGGCTGACGCTGATGTCAATGCCACACTTAATGATCTGGAAGAGCTCTCAAATGCTCAAACGTCTGCTTCCAGACAACCACTACAACCACAACCACAACAGCCACAAGTGGTTGATGAAATGGTAAATGAACTTCATTTCGACATGCCAGCAATGCAGTATGCTGAAGAAAATCCTGCAAATGAGCAGGTTCCCCAACTCCGAGAGAGGGATCAAACTGAGACACCTACTCAGAATGATCAACCAGGGGAGGCAACTAAGTTAGCCACTCAGGAAAAGGTTGAAGTACATCAAACTTCCAACAAAGAAGCAACACTGGAACAATGAGACCAACTCATGGAAGGGTCACAAGTTTCAGAGACTACTCAGCCTGACATTGCTCAGGCTGAATTAGAAACAAAAGAGCAAGAGGAAGCTGCAAAGCTTGCCTCAAAATCTGAGAAGGAGGCTTCCATAGCCTCACCACTTAAGGAACAGGAGCCTGTCTCACAGGCTCCAACTGAGAATAAAAATGAAGAGACTGAAAAGTCTATCTCTTCAGAAAAGAATCCAGAGACTTCCAAGGTCTCTGAGGAACAAGTATCTGAACCTTCTGCAGAGAAGGTATGTAATTCAGATACCTGTAATCTTCAAAGACAAATCTCTGATCATTTTTCTCAAACTAACACTGTCTACTTAAACAGGTTCAAAAAGAAGTAGAAGTTGCTGGGGAATTGTCCGCTCAATCCCCACAACAAATGGAAATTGATGAGGCATCAAAACCATCATCACAAGAAAAATTTCCAGAGACTGCACAAGTATCTGAGCAACAAGTATCTGAGCCTCCAATAGTGGAGGTAATTGACCTCTCAGATATCTGATTCTGAAAATAGAACTTTTTTTTGATAAAATTTCTAAGTGTTATGTTTCTAATCTCAGGTTCAAAAAGAAAGAGAGGATGCTGAGGATCAGACTTCCAAGTCTCCTCCTCACACCAAGATATCTGAGGCACTGAACCTCAAGAGTCCAACCTCCGAGCCTGCTATATTGCAGTAAATACGATACTGACTACTCTAAAACTCAGATATCTAAACAAGTTTTGAAACTAATTCAAAACTCTTTCTTTCAGGCTCAAAGTAGTGCCAAGAAGGAGTCAAATGATGACTATGAGAACCTTCTTCCCTTCTTCAAGACTCATACCTTGCCAAAGCATATTCAATGCTTCAAGAAATGGCAGAGGTTAAGGTGCTCTGATCTCTCTGAAATACTGAGAATCACAGATCAACCAACAAGACGAGCACGAGCTATTGACCTGGAAAACTACATCCATGCAATGTTCCCATCGAACAATATCAAAGTTGCAATTCTAATTCATAAGGATTTTTCCAAGAAAGTGGCACACAAATTGGTGCAAGCCTTCAAACAGGCAGATGGTCAGACAAGATTCCAGATGGCATTCAAGCCAGTCCTGCCCTAGACACTACAATTTATTCCTTCTGAACAATAAGAGGTTAATGGGCAGAAGGTCACTATTCATGAAGTGATTAATCTCAGATTCAAGACGGTGAGGAGGAAGAAATAGATGAGACTAACTTTGATGAACCTCCCTCTGACCATCACAAAAAGAATGATGATGATGATATGACGGATGATGATGCCCCTGCACCAGGGACAGGAGGAATTGCACAAGGAAACAATGCCTCAGCTGCTGAAAAGCACACTGAGAGGACATCACAACAATCCCCTCCTCCATCTCCTCAGAAATCCACTCATCCTTCACAGCAATCCCAACAACAAAAAGACACTACTGAACAAGTAGTTGAGCACTCTGAGGAAACAACTCAGAAGATATTAAATACTCAAACCAGAACTACTCAACTCAAACAACAGTTGGAAGAAGAGCAACTGTTAGGAAATTTGTTAGATATTTAACTTGAAGAAGAGCTAGTTAAATCCAGAGATAAGCTCAATCAACTACAAGACCAATACTTACAAGAAACTGTTAGGAAATTTGTTAGATATTTTGTTAGAAATATCGGTTTAGATTTTGATCAGCAACATGATGACTTATCTTAGTCTCAGAAAGGTGATTAGTACTCTTGGTTCACTTGAACATTGTAAAAGAGAAAACCCACTAAGTATGATAGTCTAGCTAATCTTGTATAGGATGTTAGGTTTCAAAATGTAATTTTTATTTTATGAAGAGAAGACCAAGAAGAAGACATCCAAGCAGAACAAGTTCAACAACATTGAATATTTGAAGAAACTGCACAAGATTACTGAAATAGTTTTGCAGATACCTTGGTCAGATATCTTGAAGACACGAATAGTTTTAAACAAGCTGTGTCACAAGAGATATCTGAGAACTAGAAGGTTTTCTGAAAACCAGGAAAGTGCCCACAGATATCTACTCTCAGATACCTTGAGCCTTAACCACATTTCTGAAAAAGAAATATATTGCAACAAAGTTGTTTCAATAATGTGGTATCTGAAGATTAAAGATAAGGACGTGCAAAGAATTAGATAATACTAGTCTCTGATACTGAGAATAGTTCCGTTGGCACTACAGGACAAAAAGTACAGTACAATGCATTTAATGCACGGACAGAGATGTCTGAATAAAAGCAACGGTACCTTCTGAAGAAGAAGATAAACCTACTGCAGTACTATACACAGATATCAATAGTTTGAATTTGAGCCTAATGGATACTATTCAACGGCATTCAAATTCATCTATAAATATCAATACTTAGACTACTTGAGAAGACACCTTGAACTCCATAAACACGCTAAACAACATATTCTCTCAAGCAAACTACTTATCCTCAAAGCTTTCTGTTGCGACCAAAGCTCCTGATCTTAAGTAGCACTAAAGTTCTAAGTGTCCTGATCCTAAACAAGCAATCGCTATCTCAGAAAAGAGTTGAATTGAAAGATCAAGTATCTGAGATTCATTCTCTTGAACATTTATCTAAGACTTGGGTCAGTAAAAAGAACAAGATACCATACATTGAAAAGTGTATTAAGTATACTTGATTCACAGAGCTATCTAATTAACTGAAAAGTTATTAAAGAAGCTCATCTGACAACTCAAACCAAAACCAACACCATCACTGGCGTGGAGTACAGGAAGTACTTAGTTTGAGAAACTAAGGAATAACTCCAAGGTTATTGAGCACAGGAAGTACTTAGCTTGGGAAGCTAGGAATAGCTCAAAAGGTTTCGAAAGCACAGAAGTACTTGGTCAGAAAGCCGGAAACAACTCTGGGGGAACATTTGGTTGGGAACCATTTGTTTAAGGAATCTTAGAATAGGATTTTGTAAGGTGACCTCAATTATCTATTCTAGTGAATTCTAGGTCTTTGAAGACAAGTGGATTAGTTGGAGGATTACGCCACCTCCGTATACCACTATACTTGCCGTGTTATTTACTTCTACATTTACTTTTCACCAACACACACACACACACTTTAACTGTTTCTGCACTTATCTATCTTAAGTCTTCCGCGCTCTGAATCTAAGTATCAGATATCTACACAGATATCTGAGAAATAGTTTTTATCGACAAAAGTTTTAAAAGACTATTCAGCCCCCTCCTTTTTACTTTTCCGCTATCCGACCAAAAAGTGGTATCAGAGCAGAGGTTCACAAGCCTTCAAGATCAACCTAGATCCCCTGATAGGTGAAGGAACTTTGTCCATTTACGAGGACTATTTAATTTGTGTGTTAAGTGTGCAGGAATATCTCTGAGTGATGCACCCATTCTCAAACCAGAGAACTACGAGAAATGGAAAAATAACATGATGCTCCACCTTGAAGCCATAAGTGACGAAATGATCGAAGTAATAAAAAATGGCCCAATAGTCATTCAACAACTTAAACAAGTCATGGAGGTTTCTAATGGTAGAGACAGATCAAAGCCAAGGATCTTCACAAACCGATGCCAACAAGTGGGAAATCTACTAGTCAAGTTATTTACGAACCAAAGCCCAGAGAACTATGGACATCTGAAGATGCCAAGAGAAATCGTCTGGATGGTCAAGCTCGTAATATCATCATCAGATCTACACCTGAGCACATACAGTGTAAACTGTAGGGTGCTAAAACGGCGAAAATTGCCCGCAACCGATTGAAGAAATGCGTTTTAACCGAGAAAACCAAAGAAAACAAGTTCGAAGTTCTCAAGTTGAAATTTCAAAATTTCAAACAAGGACCCACCGAAACTGAAGAACTAGATTTCAGATTTACCACTCTCATGAGTGATATGGCAAGACTTGGGAAAGCAACAGATACTCAATGTAAAAGATTAAGACTATTGTCAAGTCTTAACCACAACTGGAGCATACTAAATTCTTTTATTTTAATCAAGGTATGCCAAATATCACTCAAAGGAACTCTTCTCACATCTTGCTACGTTGATTATGAGACAACACAAAGAGAAGAAACAACCGAAAAGTTGCGTAATATTGCTCTAGTTGCTCAAGGAACTTCAAAGAAGAAAAGGAAGAGATCGAGGATGCTCTCGCAAAGCAAATGAGCAAATATGTCAGTCGAGAAATTGAGAGAAGAAAAGCCAAAGAGAAGCTGAAAAAGCATCTAGGCTCAAACTATCACCAGTACAAAAATATGCAAAGCTCACTGAATAAGCCAGCTCAGGAAGCATCATGTACTGAGGAAGTAGAAATTGGAAACGATATCTGCTTCTATTGTCAGAAACCTGGTCACTTCAAGAAGGATTGTCCTGCCTTCAACAAACTAAGGACAGTTGACAAGAAAGATAGAAGAATCTTCAGAAGAAGCCAGAAAGCTTTATTAACTGAAGAAAGAAAGAAAATCCAAACTCAACTGGAGACTATGAAACAGATTCTGAAGATGACAATTCAGATGACTCAATCTTACCATCACCAGAATTATGTGGAGTTACTCATGATATAATCGACTTCAGCCTCAAGAAGAATGAAATGTGTGGAGTTGTTGAGATTGACGGTCCAGACATCTCAAACATAGAAATCTGTCTTATGGCTGATGAGGTAACACATACTTCTTGTTATACTTATGAAAGTGATGAAGAAGAAATAAAAGATCTAGAAAATCTCAGGAAAGATCTTGACATCTATGAAAGGGAATTTCTAATGATCCGAGCTAGAGCCGAAAATCTTGAAGAAGAAAAGAATTCTCTTGCAAAAGAAAATTCTCAATTAGTTGAGATATCTGAGAAAAAGGATGCTGAAAATGCATTTCTCAAAGCTCAGATATCTGAGACTGAAAAGTCACATAAAGAAGCAATGGCTGAATTACGAAAGAAATATGAAGATCTTCTTTCTGAGAACAAGGAACTCAAAAAGAAAGAATTATCTTTTCAATCTTATGCCAAAGCTAGTGACACTCTTACTGAAGTACAATCTTACTTAAGAGATCCTTCAGAAAAGAAAGGACTTGGGCTGAATACACAAACAGAGTGTTCTATCACTCTGAATAAGAGTGAGGAAAGAAGAACATTTGTAAGTACTCAGCAAGATGATTCCCATGCAATCTATAGTATCGGTCAGAAGACGAAGATTGTTGACAAAGGAAAAGCAGTTGCGACTAAACCTTTGTGGGAAAAACAAGTCAAATAAAACCGATGGGCACGATTCGAAAAGAAACACAACACCGAAAAGTGTAAACACCCACAAGGCTATGTCTCTCAAAAGGTAAAATTGCAGAGCCGGCAATTTCTCTCATGTCACTTTTTGAAAAGAAATCGATCAACCAGAGACTAGCAAAGTCCGAGAAAAGATCTCGATAGCTTCAAGTGCTCAAACGGTATCGCTATAAAGGCATCGGGAAACAACTTGCTCATGAATACAAACAAGAGCAAGAACGATGGCTAAAGGCTAGAATTGCTCAAAGCAATTATCGGTGGAAGTTGAATCAAGCCATGAAAATCAATGCCGTGCTAGAAGAAATGGCAAGAAAGCTAAGTTCTTTGGAAAGCAAAGCAAACTCAAAACCCGACAGTATCCGAAAGCACCAAATGGAGCACCTAGGAACACACCAAGGAAGAAAATAATTCTTAATAATGATAATCATTCAATCAATTCCTCCTTATGTTCCTATCGACAAAAGAATGTTCCAAGGAAATTCATTCAAAATGGATTCCTACCGAAGATTGTTTAGTCTGATGGTTCCAATCAAATTGAGAACCTAATCTCTTGTTCCTCGTTATGCGTAATGCTTCCGGACTAAAGCACAATGGTCGTTTAATAGTGGATGCGAAAGCACATGACAGAGATAAAGCAAATGTCGATTACAAAGCTTGCAACACGTGACCGTATATCGATTTCTTTGGAGAATTAAATCCCTCTGTGGGATTTGACAACGCCAAATTGGGAACATTAACAATCACTGACGTATTACATTTTAAGGATTTGAAATACAATCTATTTAGCATGAGCAAGTTTGAAGACAAAGTGTTTACTATAAAATTCAAAGAAAAATACTGCAAAATAATTGACAATGAGTCAAAGCGCATACTTGGTTGCTTTCGGCGGAAAGGCGCCTTTATGTTGCCGATTGGGCATCCGCCACAATCAAGAATGTCTCATGGTGAGTCAATCTAGTCACACGGAAGAGCACTGGTTATGGCACAAAAGAATGAGTCACTTGAACTTCAAAACTCTGAACAAACTTGCCAAGAAAGAGTTAGTGGTTGGCCTTCCCAAAACGCCTTTCGAAAAGGATGATATCTCGCATGTCGATGGGGAAACAATCCAAAATCTCTTTCAAGTCCAAAACTAGACACTCTAGTGTTAGACCAACGCAACTACTACATATGGATCTTTTGAATCATCCGTAACTAGTTCCGCAGAAAGAAGTATGGTCCGTTGTTGTAGATGACTTCTCAAGATTCACTTGGGTTGTCTTTCTCAAACACAAATCGACGTGGTGGAGATACCAAACTTGTGAAAAAGCTTGAAGTCATGAAAATGACAAGGTATCGCAATCGTACCATGGTAATCGAGTTTGTCAACCAAAGATGTAAAGGAGTTTTGTACTGCAAAGGTATACAACACCAACTTTCCTCTGTAAGAACACCTCAACAAAATGGTATTGCGTAAAGGAAAACAGAACCCTTAAAGAAGCCGCAAGGACGATGCTAATGACATCAAATAAGTGAAATTTATTGGGTTGAAGTCGTAAACACACTGCTACACTCGTAATGTATGTTTGATAAACAAACACCATGACAAGACCCCTTATGAAATCTTGGTTGGTAGACCCCCTAATATCAAACATCTGAGAGTATTTGGTTGTAGATGTTTTGTTCTAAACAATGGAAAAGATTATCTGAGAACATTTCAACCAAAGGCAGATGAAAGTGTATTTCTTGGCTATTCCACGAATAGCAAAGCCTACAGAATGTACAACAAAAGAACAAAGAAAATTGAAGAATCAGTTCATGTTGTATTCTATGAAGGAAGCAAGAAAACACCTCCTAATGATGAACTCTCAGAAAGGTTCAAAGAACTAACGTTAAGGGATCCTGAAGAAAAATCCTCAGAAAGGAGAAACATCATTATGGAAAGTGAGGATGACTCTGACGTAGAAAAGCCAAGAAACATCATCATTATGGAAAGTGCCTAGTAACAACAAGATGACTCACAAACATGATGAAGAATTTCCTATGAAACTTCCAGAAATGGAAACTGAAGATGCTCATCATGAAGCTATCTCTGGAAACAATCTCACTGAAAGACATGTTCCAGATAGCTCAAACGCTGAACAAGTGTCAGACATTAATTGCCCTTCTGAGGAGCAAAATGTCTTAGATATTGAAAAAGTATCAAATCAAAATCCCAGTGATTCTCATTCAAATCATTTGGATATTGATCCTACTAGCACTAAACCTATGATGAGATGGATCAAGGATCATCCTGCAAAAGATGTGATTGGACCAATTAATCAAGGTGTTAGGACTAGGATAGCAATAGCTGAAAATGCTAATTCTCTCTTTGGATGTTTCATCTGAAATATTGAACCCAAAAATATAGAAGAAGCATTAGGAGACCAAGGCTGGATATCTGCAATGCAAGAAGAGCTGGATCAATTTGAGAGAAACAAAGTCTGGAAATTAGTTCCATTCATGGAAGGAATATCTGTGATTGGAACTAAATGGGTTTTCAGAAACAAAAATGAATGAATCTGGTGAAATAACCAGAAACAAAGCAAGATTGGTTGCTAAGGATTTACCTGCATCAAGGCTTAGATTTTGATGAGTCATATGCACCAGTTGCCGATTGGATGCAATAAGACTCTTTCTAGCCTTTGACTCATAAAGATTTTAAAGTTTATCGATGGATGTCAAAAGTGCATTCTTGAACGGTGAACTTGCGTAAGAAGTTTATGTTGAGCAACCACCGCTTTGAAGTTTCCTCGAGTAGAATGGTCTATAAACCATGTAAAGCTCAGATGGATCAAACAGCTCCAAGAGCATGGTATGACACTTTGGCCAAATACCTTCTGGAAAGTGGTTTCAAGAAAGGTGAAGTTGATAAAACTTTATTTACCTTAAACCATGATGGGAAACTACTCTTAGTTCAAGTATGTTGATGACATCATATTTGGATCTAAGGACAAGCAACTTTGCAAATCTCATGAAAAGCAAGTTTGAGATGAGCATGATGGGAGAAATGAATTATTTGCTAGGATTGCAAGTCAAGCAACTCAATGATGGAATATTCATTAGTCAAACAAAGTATGCAAAAGATATGCTCACAAAATTCAATCTTAATCCTACTGAAAAGAATTCTAAGATACCTATGAGCATTGGAACCAAAATGACCTATCTTGAATCGCATAAGAGTGTTGAAGAACATAAGTATAGGAAATTGATAGGTTCACTACTTTACCTCCTGCAAGTAGACATGATATTCAATACGCGTTGGAGTGTGCTAGATTTCGCACAAATCGATGCAAACACACTACAACATTGCTATGAAAATATTAAGGTATGTAAAAGGTACGAGATGTAGGATTGTGGTATCCTAAAGAAAGCGGATTGAGTTTAGCTGGGTACTCGAATCGATTATCTCGGATCACCGCTGATAGGAAAAGCACCTCAGGAACTTGTCAGTTTCTGGATACTAGACTTATCTCGTGGTTTAGCAAGAAGCAAAACTCAATTGCAACTTCTACCACGTAGGTCGAATATATTGTCATGGTTGTTGTGCAACACAAATTCTGTGGATACAACAACAACTTAAAGACTATGGACTCGATGAACATAAAACTCCCATTTTTTGTGACAACACAAGTGCTATTGCGATTACACAGAATCCTAAATTTCATGCCAGAACAAAGCATATTGATGTTAGACATCACTTCATCAGAGACCATGTTGAAAAAGGCAATATAGAGATACTCAAGATTGGCACTGAAGACCAACTTGCAGATATCTTCACTAAGCCACTACAAGAAAGTAGATTCTTAGCCTTAAGACATAGTCTTGGACTAATGGAAATACCAATGAACTAAAAGAGTTCAGAAATCTGGAACGGGCATCCAGAGAAGAGGTATCTGGAACGGGCATCAAAAGAAGAGGTATCCGAACGTATCCAGAGAGAAAAGAAATCGAACGGGTATCCAGAAGTCAAAAAGGCTAAAGAGCAAAAAGACAGCTTAAGATCTCTGAGACGGGAACTCAGATATCTGAATCACTCTATAAACGGGGAACACAAAAGAGAATAGTACAACTATCTGCAGTCAACTACTCTCTTGAAATTCGCATTATTTCTATCTTGATGAAAAACTTGGAAAAATCCTAAGTATAAGACAGATTCAGATGCAAACAGTGTTCTTGGTCATACAAAAACGTGATTCAGATAGCTATTAGCCAAAATTCATTAAATGGGCACAATTACACTTGTTGATTGTGATCATTGCTGAAGAAGCAATGGTGACCCTTGATGAAATTAAGCGATTGATCTATACGGTGGAAATTAATTCACAGTAAATAGTGGACTGTAAAAATTCTGACAAAGCCCACTTTGCATTTAATGCCGAACTAGCTTTTGCTCACGCCTGCTTGCAAATCACAGATACGTACACACAAAATCAATTTGTATGTATTTGTCTGTTGAGATTCTATTGCTATATATATAGGATTTTGGCAAAAGAAATCACTTTCGCCTAATCCAAAATTCCGACTTGCACAAAAATAGCGAAACCTTCCCTTGATTCTCTGCAAACCTTCTACAATCTCTGCAAATCAAGATTAAGTTTTTCTGCAAAGAATTACTGAATCAAATCTCTTTCAAACACTAATCCAAATTCTCTACACTATATAAAGAGATGGCCCCAAAGAATTCTTCTACACTGAAATCTCAATCCTCCACTGGTACTGCTGAAAAGCAAGCACCAGAGTTGGTTATTGTGAACAACCGACTGGTAGGAGATTTTAATCCTGACCATTGGACTTCAAATCAAAGAATTATTTGGGGTGGTGCCATGGTTGAGGAATACCTGACGGCTGCAATTGAAAACCAAACCGACAGAAAGCTGATTCTTGACATGCTTGAAAAGGCACAAATCAAGGGATTTCTATCTGCTCGCCCAAGTGGAATTTCATCACTCGATATGTTGGAATTCTACAACAACTCCAGGATAATTTCCTGTGTTTCTGAAGGCACTGCAATAGTGTCTGTCAAAACCTCAGTCCAAGGAAAGGAAATCCTTCTGGACTTAACAACTTTCTGTAAGTTGTTTGAGTTTCAAAATCTTGGAAAGGATTTTGAAATAAACACCAAGGACGATGATCTCCTTGAAGGTGTTAAAGAATCAGATGGCGTGTGTGATCTTGAAAAATCAGATACACCCACTGAATTCAAGCTTGCTGACATCCGAACCAGACATCTGATGGTTCACTGGGATGTATTGGCTTGCATTCTTCACAGATGCTTTGATGGTCTACAAGGAGGTGCTGACCAGATAATCCAAGAATGATGGATCATGATGTTCTTGCTGAATCAACAAGAAAAACGGCTGGAAAACCATTTTAACTGGGGAAAGTACGCCTTCATGAAGTTTGTGAAGAAGATTCAAGGCTTCGAGCCTAAAATCGCCAAAGGACTAGTTGAGCCAAAGGCCACAGTAGGCTATGGTCTGAAGATATGCTACTTGCTGGAGAAGCTTGGCATTGAGCTCAGAGAGACGGCTGAAATAGCCAACAGTAACCTACTCTACAAATATGAGTATACAAACTTGTTGAAAAAGGTTACTGGGTCTCAGAAAGGTTCTAAGAAAGGCATTGCCGATAAACTGATAAAGGCAGATGAACTCATCAATGCTGCAAAAGAGTTATCAACTACTGAACAAGTAGACTCAGCAAGAGAAAGTACTTTCAGAAATGTGAAGACTATTGCAGAAAGCCTTGCTGATGAACTCATAAATGCTGCCAAAAGTGGTGAAAAACACCAAGCCCTATCTGCAAAAACCGCAGGAGTAATGGACCAATCAGTTCCTAATGCTGATGAAAGCTCTGACGATGAAGATGAGAAGCTATTCATCTCTCAAGTCCTAGAAAGAACAAAAAGGGCTAAGGTTACTGAAATAGTAACTGGTGAAAAAGTTTCTGAAGAAGAACCTACACCTCAGGTTGCTGAACAAGTACCTATAGTAAAGGTTGTTGGTGCAAACACATCATCAGGGAACGTTTCTTACGCACAACTTCAAAAAGCCCTGATGAGTGGTATTTTAGTGCTGGCAGATGCTGATGGAAACGGCACATCTAAAAATCTGGAAGAACACTCTACTGACCAATCTTCTGCTTCCAGACAACCACAACAACCACAACCACAACAGACACAAGTGGTTGATGAAATGGTAAATGAACTCCATTTTGAATTACCAAAGAATGCAAGATGTCAAGAAAATCCGCAAAGAGCGGGTTCTAACTCAATGAGAGGGATCAAACCGAGATATCTACTCGTAATGATCAACTGGGGAGGCAACTGAGTTGCACACTCAGGAAAGGTGTGAAGTACCTGAAACTTCAAACAAAGAAGTGTTACTGGAACAAGAAGACCAAAGTATAGAAGGGTCACGAGTTTCAGAGACCAATCAGCCTGACATGGATCAGGTAACTGAATGGTTTAACTCTCATCTTGTGAAACTTTATGCTTATATATATCTTGTTACTTATAAAATTTATTTGTTATAGGCTGAGTTAGAAACACAGAAATAAGAGGAAGCTGGGAAGCTTGCCTCAAAAACTGAGAAGGAGGTTCCCCCAACCTCACCTCTTAAGAAATCTGAGCCTGTGCCACAGGTGATAAATTGATTCTTAAGATAACACCTTTTAGTCATATGTTCATGTGCTTAAAGTAAATGTTTCTAACAGGCTACAACTGAGAAAGAGGAAGATAAGGCAGAAATGCCAGAAAAGAACCCAGAAACCAACAAGGTTTCTGAAGAACACATCATTGAGCCTTCCCATATGAAGGTATATATATATATATATATATATATATATATATATATGAAAATCAGTGATAAAAATTCTTCACCTTGGGTTATCTCAAACTTCTTCTAAATTACTCAATACTTTCTACTCACAGGCTCACTCAGAAGTAGAAGTGCAAGGGGACAGAGTTGCGACATCCCCTGCACCTATGGAAATTGATGAGGCATCAAGGCCTTCATCACAAGAAAAGATTCCAGAGACTGCACAAGTCTCTGAGAGACATGTATCTGAGCCTCCCATGGAGGTAATTGACCTCTCAGATATCTGATTTGTCACTTAAAGTTTTCTTGATAAAATTTCCTAAGTATTGTGATAATTTTAATTCTCAGGTTCAAGAAAGAAAGGTTGATGAGGACCAGACTTCCAAGTCTCCCTCCTGACAAGATATCCGAGACACCAATTGTCTCAAGAGCACAAGTCTCGAGCTCAAGTACTTACTCAGGTAACTCAGAAACTAAACTACACTTCTACTCAGATATCTATAAAAGTTTTGAAGCTCACTCAAAACTCTTTCTTTCAGGCTCAAACAACTGCAAAGCAGGCTCCCAATGATGAGAAAAGGGACCTACTTCCCTTCTTCAAAGCTCAAACCCTGCCAAAGCATATACAATACTTCAAGAAATGGCACAGGTTAAGGTGCTCTGATCTCTCTGAAATATTGAGAATCACAGATCAACCAACCCATTGAGCACGAGCTCTTGACTTGAGACATATATCCATGCAATGTTCCCTACCGAGCATTACGATTGCGACTTTATTGCATAAGGATTTCTCCGGAGAAGTGGCACAGCTTGATACAAGCTCCTTGAACAGAGATGGTCAGAAAAGATTACAGATGGCATTCAAGCCAGTTCTGCCCCAGACTCTGCAATTTATACCTTCTGAACAAGAAGAGGTTAATGGGCAGAAGATCACTATTCCTGAAGTGATCAATCTTGTATCTGAAGATGATGAGGAGGAGGAGATAAACAAAAACGATTTCGATGAACCTCCCACTGATCATCACCAAAAGGATGACATAGACAAAAAGGATGATGTTGATGCCCCTGCACCAGGGACCGGAGGAATTTCACAAAGAAATCATGCCTCAACTACTGAAAAGCAAACTGGGAGGAAAGCACAGAAATCTCCGTCTCCATCTCCTCAAAAGTCAACTCATCCATCTTCCCAACAAGAGGTTAATACTGAACAAGTAGTTGAGGATTCTGAGGAAATCACTCAGAAATTGTTGAATACTCAATCCAGAACTGCTCAACTCAGACAATTGTTGGAAGAAGAACAACAGCTCCATCTTCAACTGGAAGACCAGATAGCCAAATCCAGAGACAAGCTTGACCAACTACAAGATCAATATCTGCAAGAGATGATTGCTTACTCTGAGGTTAAAGAGCTACAGGATGCTGTAAATGCCATCACCAAAGAACTCGACATCAAGAAGTATCGAAATTAAGCATGATGCTAAGGCGCATCATCTTCAAAAGAAGTACCATCCTCCTCCCAAAAGGAAGAAACAAATCTCTAAGATGGTTCTTTGGACTCGACAATCGATGAGAATGTCCAAGAGGATGAAGATCAGGGTGATTACTCAGATGATGAAGAAGACAAGACTTTGGCAGAGCACCACAATGAACATCTAGCAGTTTCACACTTGAAAAGGAAACTGATTGCTCCTGAAACTTTCAGCAAACTGCCAAATGTCCACTCCCATGAATACATGAACAGATGCAATCTTGGCTCATGCGAAAAGGAGATGTCTTCACAGAACAAGGAAGTAATTGCCTCCGTCCCCTCTGAAATGAAAAAGTTCACTGAGCTCGTTACTCAGAGAACAACTAGCATAGTCATTGCTCAGAAAGATCTGGGAATGATAAGGGACGATGATGCATCTTTAGCTGAAAAAGCTTTCCAAGAGGCAAGTTACACTGCTGGAAAAGCAGATTCCATCCTATGCCCATTGGCAGAGCTCACTGATAAGGACAATGGACTTATCAAGCAAAATCAGGAGCTCAAAGCCGAACTTCAGAAGTTGGTCACTGCCTACAATTATTTACAAGGGCATTTTAACTCTCTCTCAGATTCTTTTATGAGACTGAGTCAGCCAACAATGACTAAGGGGGAAAGAATGTACAAATCTGGACCTCAAAGTCAGGGGGAATGGGAAGAATGAGAAGAAAACAAGAAGAAATCTGGAGCTGGTGTGGCTCAGAGAGGAAGAAGAAACATGAAAACTTCCCAGCCACCACTCAGAATCAACGAACCCTCCTCAAGCCAAGCTGCTTTGCAAATAGTAGCTGCTTCCCAGAAACCTACTGAAGGAACTACAATGATAACAAGGGCCATGGCACAGAAACCTCCAAGGAGTACCAAGGCTCCAAGGAGAAGACATGTTAAAGGGATTGATGAATCTTCTGAAGAAAAAGAAGAAGGCCAAATCAAGTCCCTGGGCAATGAAGAAGGCTGTAAAACTCTCACAAGATCTAATCTTGATGATGATGAGGAAACTGATGAAGATGAAGCTCCTCTTCACAGAAAAAGGAAAATTGAAAGCCTAACTGAGCCCATAGTTGCAAAGCCCCTAGCAGTTAAAACACCCTCTGGAAATACCAAGTCTATCCAGGGTGGTTCTTCAAGCAACAACCCCAAAGAGAATTCAAGAGTAGAAGGAAGGTCGAGAGCTGAGCAAAGACAAAGTCAACTTCCACTCGGGAAGAAGCCAAATAGAGTATGTGAAGAATGACAATGATTCCTCATCTCTGAGTGCATCAATCGAAAAATGTCTATTGGATTCTGGAACTTAAGCATCTACTGGTAAATTCAAGATTTCCAGAACCAATCCATAAACAACTTATGGCATGGAGAAAAGATAAGACAACCTTGATCAACACCAATCACATTAAAGCCTGGTTGGATTTTGAAGTTGTCAAGAGAACTGAAGCCATGAGAAAGGACCTCTCTGATGAATGTCCATATGGAAAGCCAGATGATGTGCACAGAATTCTGAATATCACAGGAACAGGCACAAGAGCAAGACTCGCTGTGGAACCCTATGAATCGTTCTATCTAACTGAAGATCAATACAAGGGTGACATCAGATATCTGAGGATTATCTACGAATACTTCAAGCTTTCAGATATCAGAATAGAGCATGCCTGGAAGTGGGGAAAGTATCTGTGGGTCAAAAATTTTGTTAAGAAAAATCCTACCAAAACCTACAAAGAGGTCTGTGGATTTGCCAGAGACACCGAGATGCTCGTCGAACACTTCTCTATGATTATTCGATGACATCAAAAGGTTTGGAGATAGGAAATTTGGTCGATCCATAGAACTACTGTTGAAGACTTGAAGAGTTGAAGACTTGAAGACTAGTCTATTAGGATGTTTACTTGGAGCTTGGTTACACATGTTGTCCTAATTTACTATGTATTTTTGTTGTATTTTTGCTGACTGAGCTAAACTTGTTTTATGTACTAAAGTTATCTATAATCTTTCTTTGTAACTTATCTGAAGAACTTACTCTCAGATAGTATTCTATAAAAGATAACTTGTCAGCAAAGATCACACCTTGTGATTTGGTTGATGTCTACTTTCTGCACTTAATTGAATGATTTGAAAAATCTTAAGAAATGATTAAGTGTTGGACGTTCACTCATCCAGATTTGTAATAGGTCAGATAGTCATCGTTGACTGATCAAAAAGGGGGAAATTTGTTAGATATTTTGTTAGAAATATCGGTTTAGATTTTGATCAGCAACATGATGACTTATCTTAGTCTCAGAAAGGTGATTAGTACTCTTGGTTCACTTGAACATTGTAAAAGAGGAAACCCACTAAGTATGATAGTCTAGCTAATCTTGTATAGGATGTTAGGTTTCAAAATGTAATTTTTATTTTATGAAGAGAAGACCAAGAAGAAGACATCCAAGCAGAACAAGTTCAACAACATTGAAGATTTGAAGAAACTGCACACGATTACTGAAATAGTTTTGCAGATACCTTGGTCAGATATCTTGAAGACACGAATAGTTTTAAACAAACTGTGTCACAAGAGATATCTGAGAACTAGAAGGTTTTCTGAAAACCAGGAAAGTGCCCACAGATATCTACTCTCAGATACCTTGAGCCTTAACCACATTTCTGAAAAAGAAATATATTGCAACAAAGTTGTTTCAATAATGTGGTATCGAAGATTAAAGATAAGGACGCAAAGAATCGAGATAATACTAGTCTCGACATCGAGCATAGTTAATAACTCTGAGGACAAAAAGTACAGTAGAATGCATTTAATGCACGGACAGAGATATCTGAATAAAAGCAACGGTACCTTCTGAAGAAGAAGACAAACCTACTGCAGTACTATACACAGATATCAATAGTGTGAATTTGAGCCTAACGGATACTATTCAACGGCATTCAAATTCATCTATAAATATCAATACTTAGACTACTTGAGAAGACACCTTGAACTCCATAAACACGCTGAACAACATATTCTCTCAAGCAAACTACTTATCCTCAAAGCTTTCTGTTGCGACCAAAGCTCCTGATCTTAAGTAGCACTAAAGTTCTAAGTGTCCTGATCCTAAACAAGCACTGCTATCTGTGAAAGAGTTGAATTGAAAGATCAAGTATCTAAGATTCATTCTCTTGAACATTTATCTAAGACTTGGGTCAGTAAAAAGAACAAGATACCATACATTGAAAAGTGTATTAAGTATACTTGATTCACAGAGCTATCTGATTAACTGAAAAGTTATTAAAGAAGCTCATCGACAACTCAAACCAAAACCAACACCATCCTTTGGCGTGGAGTACAGAAGTACTTAGTTTGAGAAACTAAGGAATAACTCAAGGTTATTGAGCACAGGAAGTACTTAGCTTGGGAAGCTAGGAATAGCTCAAAAGGTTTGAAAGTCTGAAGTACTTGGTTGTGAAAGCCGGGGAACAACTCGGGGAACATTTGGTTGGGAACCATTTTATAAGGAATCTTAGAATAGGATTTTGTAAGGTGTCCTCAATTATCTATTCTAGTGAATTCTAGGTCTTTGGAAGACCAAGTGGATTAGTTGGAGGATTACGCCACCTCAGGATACCACTATACTTCATGTTATTTACTTCTGTACTTACTTTTCACCAACACACACACACTTTAAGCATTTCGCACTTATCTATCTTAAGTCTTCGCGCTCGAATCTAAGTATCGGATATCTACGGATATCGAGAAATAGTTTTATCGACAAAAGTTTTAAAGACTATTCACCCCCCCTAGTCTTTTACTTTGCCGTTATCTGGACCAATGTAAGCGAGCTTACCCCGAGGTTAAAGAGCTCCGGGATCAGTAAATGCTATTGCTAAGGAGCTGAATCTTGAAAGTATCTAAAGAAAAGCATGATGCTAAGGGCATCACCATCAAAAGAAAAACCATCCTCCTCTCAAAAGGAAAGAAGCCCATCTACGAGATGGTTCTTTGGTGGAAGATCTTGAAAATGTCCAAGAGGATGAAGATCACTTGGTGATATTTCGGATGATGAAGAAGACAAGACTTTGGCGAGAACACGCAATGAACACTTAGCGGTTTCTCATCCGAAAAGGAAGCTAATTGCTCTAAAGTTTTCAAAAAGCGCCAAATGTCCACTCCATGAATATATGAATAGATATCAAGTTTTGGCACATCTTAAAAGGGAGATGTCTTCACAAAACAAAGAAGTAATTGCCTCGTCCCTCGGATATTCAAAATTCACTGAGCTCATCACTCTGAGAACAACCAGTATGATCATTGCTCAGAAAGATCTGGGACTGGTAAGGGACGATGATGTATCATTAGCTGAAAAAGCTTTTCACGAGGCAAGTTACACTGCTGGAAAAGCAGATGCCATACTAGGCCCATTGGCAGAGCTCACTGATAAGGAAAATGGACTTATCAAACAAAATCAGGAGCTCAACTTGAAGTTGGTCACTTTACAACTACTTGCAAAGAATTTTGAGTCCCTCTCGATTCTTTTGTGGTACTTAATCGATCAACAATGACTAAGGGGAAGAATTTGGATCTCAAGATCGGGGAGGAAAGAAGAAATCTAGAGTTGGTGCCGCTCAGAAAGGAAGAGGAAACAAGAAAACTTCCCAGCCACCACTCAGAATAGATGATCCCTCATCAAATCAAGCTGCTTTGCAAATAGTAGCTACTTCCCAGCAGCCAACTGAAGAAACTACAATGGTAACAAGGGCCATGGCAAAAAGACCTCCAAGGAGTACCAAGGCTCCAAGGAGAAGACAAGTAAGAGGGATTGATGAATCTTCTAAAGAAGAAGAAGAAGGCCAAATCAAATCCCTGGGCAATGAAGAAGGCTGCAAAAGTCTCACAAGAATTAATCTTGATGATGATGAAGAGACTGATGAAGATGAAGCCCCTCTTCACAGAAAAAGTAAAATTGATAGCCTAACTGTGCCCATAGCAAAAAGCCTTTAGCAGCTAAAACACCCTCTGGAAATACCAAGTCAATCCAGGGTAGTTCTTCAAGCAATCCCCCAAAGGAGAATTCTAGACAAAGAAGGAACAGGCTGAGAGCTGAATAAAGAAAACTTCAACTACCACTCAGGCCGGAAGAAGCCAAGATTGAGTATGTGAAGACCAACAATGACTCCTCTGTCTACAGGTGCATTAATCAGAAGAATGGCTACTGGATTCTGGAACTTAAGCACCTACTGGTAAATTCAAGGTTTCCAGAACCAATCCATAAACAGCTCATGGCATGGAGAAAAGATAAGCCAATCTTGATTAACACCAACCACATCAAAGCATGGTTGGATTTTGAAGTAATCAAGAGAACAGAAGCCATGAAGAAGGTCCTCTCTGATGAATGTCCTTATGGAAAGCCAGATGATGTGCACAGAATTTCCAACATCACTAGAACAGGCACAAGAGCAAGACTTGCGGTGGAACCTATGAGTCCTTCTACTTGGCGAAGATCAATACAAGGGTGACACGGATATCTGAAGATCATCTATGAATACTTCAAGCTATCAGATATCAGAATCGAGCATGCCTGGAAGTGGGGAAAGTATCTGTGGGTCAAGCATTTTGTCAAGAGAAATCCCACCAAAACCTACAAGGAAGCCTGTGGATTTGCGGAGACACGTAAATGATTGTCAGAACTCTTCTCTATGACTACTCTGATGATATCAAAAGGTTTGGTGATAGAAAATTTGCAGACTGATCCATGGAACTGTTTTGAAGACTTGAAGATTTTTGAAGACTTGAAGACTTGTCATTTAGAATGTTCACTTGGAGCTTGGTAACTCCTGTTGTTCTATTTGACTAAGTAGTTTACGTGATTTCTTGATTGATCTTTTCTGTTAAATCTTGAAAAAGTTATCTGTAAGCTCTCTCTGTATCATATCTGATGAACTTACTCAAAGATATCATTTTCTATAAAAGATAACTTATCAGCAAAGATCACACCTTGTGATTTGGTTGATGTTTACTTTCTGCACTTAATTATATGAATTAAAAGATCATAAGAAATGATTAAGTGGTGGATTGTTTCCTCATCCAGATTTGTAATAGGTCAGATAGTCATCGTTGACTGATCAAAATGGGGGAAATTTGTTAGGAATATCTGTTTAGATTTTGATCAGCAACCTAATGACTTATCTTAGCTCAGAAAGGCGATTAGTACTCTTAGTTCACTTGAACACTGTAAAAGAGGAAACTCACTGAGTAAGATAGTCTAGCAAATCTTGTATAGGATGTTAGGTCTCGAAATGTAATTTTTATTTTAAGAAGACCAAGAAGAAGGCATCCAGCAGGAAAAGATCAACGGATTTGAAGATTTGAAGACTGCACAAGATTGCTGAAGACAAGGGTTTTCCAGAAACCTATGTCCAGATATCTTGAAGAAACAAGTGTTTCGAAACATACTTGTTGCAAAAGATATCTGAGAATAAAAGGTTTCTGAGACAAGGAAAGTGCCCACAGATATCTACACTCAGATACCTTGGACATAAAATATGCTTCTGGAAAAGAAACATATTATAACAAGTTGTTCAAACAAGTGGTATCTGGAGCTATGATGATCTCTGGAAAAGAACGTGCAAAGCCTCAGAAAGCTTGCATAGTTCCGTTGGCACTACAGGACAAAATATAGTACAGTGCATTAAATGCGCAGACATAAATGTCTGAACAAAAGCGGTAGCTTCTGAAGAAGAAGACAAGCCTGCTACTATATTCAGATATCAATAGTTTGAATTTGATTTAAGCCTAACGGATACTATTCAAACGGCACTCAAAATTCATCTATAAATATCAACACTTAGACTGCTTGAGAACACACCTTAGAACACACTGAACTCCAAGAACACTGAATACTGGCGCTCTCAAGCAAACTACTTACCTTAAAGCTTTCTGTTGCGACCAAAGCTCTTGATTCTAAGTAGCACAAAAGTTCTAAGTGTCCTGATCCTTAAAGAGCATTGTTATTTGTGAAAGAGTTGAACTAAGATTTCTTATCTAAGTTTCATTCTCTTGAACACTTATCATAGACTTGGGTTAGTAGAGAACAAGATACCATACATTGCAAAGTGTATTAAGTATACTTGATTCACAGAGCTATCTGAATAACTGAACAAGTTATTAAAGAAGCTCACCTGACAAACAAACCTAAAACCAACACCATATACGGCGTGGAGTACAGGAAGTACTTAGTTTGGGAAACTAAGGAATAACTCCAAGGTTATTGAGCAAAGGAAGTACTTAGTTTGGGAAACTAAGGAACAGCTCAAAAGGTTTCTGAGTACAGGAAGTACTTGGCTGTGAAAGCCGGGGAATAACTCAGGGGGAACACTTGGTTGGGAACCTAGTGCATTTAGGAATCAAGAAAAGATATATGTAAGGTTACCTCATTTATCTTAGTGGATTCTAGGTCTGAGAAAGACCGAAGTGGATTAGTTGAAGGATTACGCCACCTTTAGATACCACTATAAAAAGACTTGTGTTATTTACTTTCTGCAGTTTATTACTTGTTTTACTTATATTGCAAAGTACTTACACTTATCTTGCTGAACACGTGCACTTATCTCAGAAGTCTTCCGCTCTCTGAAATTAAGTATCAGATATCTTCACAGATATCTGAGAAACTGTGCTTATCGATAAAAGTTTTAAAAGACTATTCACCCCCCCTAGTCTTTTACTTTGCCGTTATCTGGACCAACAAGTTGTATCAGAGCGGGAGGTTCCCAAGACTTCTGCACTGAACCTAGATCCCAGATAAGTGCCCACTAACTGCTTTTCACCTACACTTGATTCGTTTGTTTAGTGTGTTTGCTGCAGGATGTCTTTATGTGACGCCCCGATTCTCAAGCCAGAGAATTATGAGAAATGGAAGAACAACATGATGCTCCACCTAGAAGCCATCAGTGACGAAATGATCAAAGTAATAAAGAATGGCCCAATAGTCATTCAACAACTCAAGCAAGTCATAGAGGTTTCTAATGGTAGAGACAGAGAACAAAGTGATGGGTCTTCACAGACAGATGCATCAACCAGTGGGAGACCTGCTAGTCAAGTTATTTACGAACCAAAGCCCAGAGAACTCTGGACATCGGAACATGCCAAGAGAAATAGATTGGATGGACAGGTTCGTAATATCATCATACGTTCTACTCTAGAGCACATACAGTGTAAACTGTGGGGTGCAAAAACGGCAAAAGTGGCCTGGAAACTGATTGAAGAAATCTGTGCTGGCACTGAAAAAACAAAGGAAAATAAGTTCGAAGTTTTGAAGCTAAAATTCCAAGACTTTAAACAAGGTCCCACAGAGACTCTTGAAGAACTAGATTTCCGGTTTACAACACTTATGAGTGACATGGCTGCACTTGGTGAAAGTAATAGATATACCCAGTCAGAAAATATTAAAACCATTGTGAGAAGTCTAAATCATAACTGGGAACACACAAAGTTTTTCTACTTTAACCAAGGAATGCCAGATATCACTCCTGTGGAACTTTTCTCTCACCTTGCCACTGTTGACTATGAGACAACTCAAAGGGAACAAACAACTGAGAAGTTGCAGAGTGTTGCTCTAGTTGCTCAAGGAACTTCTGAAAAGAAGAAAGGCAAGGATGTGACTAAGGATGCTCTTGCTGTAAAGCAAATGGGAAAATATGTCAGTCGAGAAATTGAGAGAAGAAAAGCCAAAGAGAAGCTGAAAAAGCATCTAGGCTCAAACTATCACCAGTACAAAATATGCAAAGCTCATTGAACAAGCCAATTTCAAAAAGCATCAAATCGAGGAAGCAGAAATAGGAAATGATATTTGCTTCTATTGTCAGAAACCTGGTCATTTCAAGAAGGATTGTCCTGTCTTCAACAAATTTAAGACATGTGACAAGAAAGATAGAAGAATCTTCAAAAGAAGTCAAAGAGCTATGTTCACTGAAGATAGGAAAAAGATTCAACTCCAACTGGATGCTCTAGATATTGAGTCTGATTCTGAGGATGAGGATTCAGATGATTCCACACTGCCTTCCCCAGAAATATGCGGTGTTTCTCATGAAGTAATTGACTTTGGTCAAAAGAAGAAAGAAGTGTGTGGAATGGCTGAAGAAATCTTCCCAGATATCTCCAACATTGAACCTTGTCTAATGGCTGATGAGGTAACACATACTTCCTGTTATACTTATGAAAGTGATGACGAAGGAATCAAAGAACTGGAAAATCTCAGAAAAGAAATTGATCTTTACAAAAGAGAATTTCTGATGTTCCGAGCTAGAGCCGAAAATTTTGAAGAAGAAAAGAATTCTCTTGCAAAGGAAAATTCTAAATTAATCAAGATATCTGAGAAAAAGGATGCTGAAAATGCATTTCTCAAGGCTCGATATATCGAGACCGAAAAGTCACATAACGAAGCAATGGCCAATCTTCAAAAGAAATGTGAAGGTCTTCTTTCTGAGAATAAGGAACTCAAAAGGAAAGAACTATCATTCGAATCTTATGCCAAAGCTAGTGACACTCTTACTGAATAAGAGTAATGAAGGACTAACATTCGTCAGTCCTCAGCAAGGTGATTCCCAAACAATCTACAGTATCGGTCAGAAAGCTAAGATTGTTGACAAAGGAAAAGCGATTCACGACCAAGCCTTTGTGGGAAAAACAAGTCCAAAGAAAAGCTGTGAAATGTCTACGAAAAGAAACATAACATCGAGAAGTGCAATCACCCGATGCTATGTCTCTCAAAAAGGAAAAATTGCAGGAGCTGGCAAATTTTCTTAAGTCACGTTTTCTGGAAAGAAAATTGATCATCCAGAGACTAGCAAAGCTGCTGAGAAGAGATCTCAGACATCATCAGGTGCTCGGAATGGTATTGGCTATAAACCCATTGGGAAACAACTTGCTCGCGAATACAAACAAGAGCAAGAAAGATGGTTAAAGGCTAGAATTGCTCACAGCAATTATCAGAAGTGGAAGATAAATCAAGCCACTGAAAATCTGAATGCCGGGCTAGAAGAAATCGCTAGGAAAGCTAAGTTCTTTGAAGCGGACTCGAAATCTGACAGTATCTGAAAGCACCAAATGGAGCACCTAGGAACACACGAGGAAGAAAATAGTTCTTAACAACAATGATACTAATCATTTAACTAAGATTCCTCCTTATGTTCTGTTAGACAAAAGAATGTTCCTAAGAAATTCATTCAAAGTGGATTTCTTTGGAAGATTCTTTAATCCGAGATGGTTCCATTGTTGGTATGAGAACTAATCTCCTGTTTCTGTTTGTGCGAGAACACTCTAAAGACTAACTCAAAGTGGCATTTTGATAGTGGATGTGGGAAGCACATGACGGAGACAAAGCAAATCGATTAACTACAAAAATGCAATGATGGACTAATTATCGGGTTTCTTTGGAGGGATGAAAATCCAACCATAGGTTTTGGCAATTTGAAGTTCGGCGCCCTCACAATCTCTGAAGTACTTCATGTAAAGGGATTGAAATATAATCTCCTAAGCATGAGTCAACTAGTAGACAAAGGGTACACTATCAAGATCAAGTCAAAACTATGTAAAGTGATTGACAATGAGTCAAAGCAGACAGTCTTGGTTGCAAGGCGTAAAGGAAATCTTTATGTTGCTGATTGGGCATCCGCCACAACCGAAGAATGTCTCATGGTGAGTCAATCTGGCCAAACTGAAGAAAATTGGCTATGGCATAAAAGAATGAGTCACTTGAATTTCAAAACTCTGAATAAACTAGCCAAGAAAGAGTTGGTGGTTGGTTTACCCAAAATGGCATATAGAAAAGAAGGTGTATGCTCAGCTTGCCAAATGGGAAAACAATCCAAAACATCTTTCAAGTCTAAAACTAGACATTCTAGTGAGAGGCCACTGCAAATGTTACATATGGATCTGTTTGAATCCTCAGTAACTAGTTATGTAGGAAAGAAGTATGGTCTGGTTGTTGTTGATGATTACTCAAGATTCAATTGGGTTGTCTTTCTCAAACACAAATCTAATGCAAGGGTTGAGATACCTAACTTGCTGAATAAGCTCGAAGTCATGAAAAATGACAAGGTATCTGTAATAAGAACAGACCATGGTACTGAGTTTGTGAACCAGTACATCAAAGATTTTTGTACTTGCAAATGTATACAACATCAACTATCTTCTGTAAGGACACCACAACAAAATGGTGTTGCTGAAAGAAAGAATAGGACCCTGAAAGAAGCAGCAATAACAATGCTTGCTGACACCGAAATAAGTGAGATCTATTGGGTTGAAGCTGTAAACACAGCATGCTACACTCAAAATAGATGTCTGATTAACAAACACCATGACAAAACTCCGTACGAGATTTTCATTGGTAAACCCCCTAGTATCAAACATCTAAAGGTGTTTGGTTGCAGATGTTTCGTTCTTAACAATGGAAAAGAATACTTGAGAACATTTCAACCAAAGGCAGATGAAGGAGTATTTCTTGGTTATTCTCTGAATAGCAAAGCCTACAGAATCTACAACAAAAGAACGCAAACGATCGAAGAATCTATTCACGTAGTATTCTATGAAGGAATCAAGAAAGTACTCTTGAATGATGATCTCTCAGATAGGTTCAAAGAACTAATGATTAAAGAGTCTGAAAAAGGATCCTCAGAAGGAAACAATTCTATCATTCAAATAGAGGATGAGTCTGACGGTGAAAAGCAACCTATGCTTAGTAACAACCAGATGACTCTAAGACATGATGAATAATTTCCTATGAGAATTCTAGAAATGGAACAGGCTACTGAGAACCTTCATCATGAAAAGGTAGCTGAAATTGAGATTGCTGAAATGCAAGATCCAGATATCTCTAACACTGGAAAAGTGTCAGATATCCATGACATTTCCCATGTGTTAGATATCCCAGATACTGCACAAGTATCTCATCAAGATCGTATTGACTCACATTCAAATCAAATTGATATTGACCCTACTAGTTCAAAACCCATTATGAAATGGATAAGAAATCATCCTTCAAAAGATGTGACTGGTCCCATAGACCAAGGAGTTAGAACTAGAAGAGCAATCGCTGAAAATGCAAGTTGTCTCTATGGATGTTTCATCTCAAAAATTGAACCAAAGACTATAGAAGAAGCATTAAAAGACCAAGATTGGATCTCTGCAATGCAAGAAGAGTTGGATCAATTTGAGAGAAACAAAGTCTGGAAACTGGTTCCATTTGTTGACGGAATATCTGTAATCGGAACCAAGTGGGTTTTCAGAAACAAAATGAATGAGTCTGGTGAAATAACCAGAAAAAAAGCTAGGTTGGTTGCCAAGGGATTCACCCAGACTGAAGGACTAGATTTTGATGAATCTTATGCACCAGTTGCAAGATTGGATGCAATAAGACTCTTTCTAGACTTTGCAGCTCATAATGACATTACAGTTTATCAGATGGATGTCAAGAGTGCATTTCTAAATGGTGAACTGGCTGAGGAAGTCTATGTTTAGCAACCACCAGGTTTTGAAGTTTCCTCAGAAAGTAGGATGGCCTATAAGCTTCAGAAAGCTCTGTATGGGCTGAAACAAGCTCCAAGAGCATGGTATGATACATTGGCCAGATACCTACTCGAAAGTGGCTTCAAGAAAGGAGATGTTGACAAAACACTCTTCACACTGAACCATGACGGGAAACTGCTTTTAGTTCAAGTATATGTTGATGACATTATATTTGGATCTAAAGACAAGCAACTTTGTGAAGATTTTGCTGAACTCGTGAAATGTAAATTTGAGATGAGCATGATGGGAGAATTGAGTTACTTCCTAGGGCTGCAAGTCAAGCAACTCAATGATGGAATATTTATTAGTCAAACAAAGTATGCAAAGGACATGCTCAATAAATTTAATCTAAAGCCTTCTGAAAGAATGCTAAGATACCAATGAGCATCGGAACCAAATTGACCTACACTGAATCTGACAAGAGTGTTGAAGAACACAAGTATAGGAAATTGATTGGACTACTTTACCTCACTGCAAGTAGACCTGATATTCAATATGCAGTTGGAGTGTGTGCTAGATTTTAGACAAATCCAATGCAGTCACACTACAACATTGCTATGAAAATATTAAGGTATGTAAAAGGTACTGTAGAAGTTGGATTGTGGTATCCAAAAGAGAGTGGATTGAGTTTGGTTGGCTATTCAGATGCCGACTATGCTGGATCATTGCTTGATAGAAAAAGCACCTTAGGAACTTGTTAATTTCTTGGTGCTAGATTAATATCATGGTTCAGCAAGAAACAAAATTCAATTGCCACATCTACCACAATTTGAATATATTCTTCTTGGGTGTTACGCTTCACGATATTGTGGATACAACAACTTAAAGACTATGGACTCAATGAAGAAAACTCCCATTTTCTGTGACAACACAAGTGCCATTGCCATAACTCAGAATCCTAAGTTTCATGCAAGAACAAAGCACATTGATGTTAGACACCACTTCATCAGAGACCATGTTGAAAAAGGCAATATAGAGATACTCAAGATTGGCACTGAAGACCAACTTGCAGATATCTTCACTAAGCCACTACAAGAAAGTAGATTCTTAGCCTTAAGACACAGTCTTGGACTAATGGAGCTACCAAAGAATTGAAAAAGTTCAGAAAAGAGATATCAAAGAAGAAAGAAGAGAAATCTAGAACGGGTATCCAGAGAAGAGGAATCTGGAGCGGGTATCCAGAAACCAAAGGCTAAAGGGTAAAATGGCTATGTGAAGATCTCTGAGACGGGTACTCAGATATCTAGATCACTCAGTGAGGGGGAACAGAAAAGAGAATAGTACAGCTGACTGCATTTAACTACTATCTTGAAATTTGTATCATTACTATCGTTGTGTAAAACTTAGACAAATACTAAGTGTGAGATAGACTCAGATGCAAACAGTGTTCTTAGGCACACAGAGAAATGTGATTCAGATAGCTAATAGCCAAAATTCATTAAACGGGCACAATTACATTTGTTGATTGTGATCATTGCTAAAAAGCAATGGTGACCCTTGATGAATCGGGCGATTGATCTTCTGGCAGATTAACTCTCGATAAATAGTGAATTTATTGAAATTCGGGGCCCACTATGCATTTAATCTTGAACAAGCTTTTACTCACTTTTGCAATTCCAGATACTTACACACAAAATCAATTTGTATGTATATGGTATGGAGATTACATTACTATATATATCGGATTTTGGCAAAAGAAATTACTTTACTAATCCAACATCTGACTTGCACAAGAATAGCAAAATTATCTTCTTCTATTTCTCTGCAAATTTCTTCAACCTCTGCAAATCTCTGTTAGTTTTTCTGCAAAGAATCACTAATCTCTAACCCAAACTTCGAAAAACTTACACTATATAAAGAGATGGCTCCTAAGCGTTCGTCAACACAGAAACCCCAATCTTCTATCACTGGTACTGCTGAAAAGAAAGCACCAGAGTTGGTGATAGTAAACAATCGATTGGTAGGAGACTTTAATCCCGATCATTGGACTTCAAATCACAGGATGATTTGGGGTGGTGCCATGATTGAGGAATACCTCACTACTTTGTTGAAAACCAAGCCGATAGGAAACTGATCCTTGACATGCTTGAAAAGGCACAAATCAAGGGTTTTCTATATGCTCTTCCCAGTGGAATCTCTTCACTAGATGTGTTAGAATTCTACAATAACTTCAGGATTATATCCTGTGTTTAAGAAAACCTTTGCAATAGTGTCTATAAAGACTTGATCGAGGAAAGGAAATCCTTCTGGACTTAACAACTTTCTGCAAGTTGTTTGAACTTCAAAATCTTGGACAGGATTTTGAAATAGACACCAAGGATGATGATCTCCTTGAAGGTGTAAAACAGCTATACACTGGCGTGTGTGATCTTGAAAAATCAGATACACCCACTGATTTCAAGCTTGCTGACATCAGATTCAGACATCTGTTGGTTCAGTAGGATGTGTTGGCATGCATTCTTCACAGATTCTTTGATGGTCTACAAGGAGGTGCTGACCAGATAAGCCAAGAACGCTGGATGATGATGTTCTTGCTACAACAACAAGACAAAAGGCTGGAAAACCCTTTTAATTGGGAATGCGCCTTCATGAAATTTGTGAAGAAGATTCAAGGCTTTGAGCCTACAATCACTAAGGGACTTGCTGAGCCAAAGGCCACAGTAAGCTATGGTCTGAAGATATGCTACTTATTGGAATGTCTTGGCATTGAGCTCAGAGAGATGGTAGATATTGCCAACAGTAACCTACTCTACAAATATGAGTATACAAACATGATGAAAAAGGTTACTGGATCTCAGAAAGGTTCCAAGAAACGAAAGACAGAAGAGGTATCTGAGGGAAAAGTTGCGACAAAGAAGCCCGAACTTCGAAGAAGTCGCTAGCAAATCGGAAGGCACACCTATTGAGGTTGTCGATTCGGATACTGCCATAGCTGCCGATGAACTCATAAATGCAGATGAACTCATCAATGCTGCAAAAGAGGTATAGACTACTGAAAAAGTAGACTCAGCAAGAGAAAGTGCTTTCAGAAATGTGAAGACTATTACAGAAAGCCTTGCTGATGAACTCATAAATGCTGCCAAAAGCGGTGAAAGATACCAAGCCCTATCTGCAGAAACCGCAGGAATTATGGACCAATTAGTTCCTAATGCTGATGAAAGCTCTGATGATGAAGATGAATAACTAGTCATCTCTCAAGTCCTAGAAAAATCGAAAAGGGCTAAGGTTACTAAAATTGTAACTGGTGTAGAGGTATCTGAAGAAGAACCTACACCACAGGTTGCTGAACAAGCACCTATAGCAAAGGTTGTTGGTGCCATCACACCATCAGGGACAGTCACATATGCACAACTTCAAGAAGCCCTGATGAGTGGTGACCTAGTATTGGCTGACGCTGATGTCAATGCCACACTTAAAGATCTGGAAGAGCTCTCCAATGCTCAAACGTCTGCTTCCAGACAACAACAACAGCCACAACCACAACAGCCACAAGTGGTTGATGAAATGGTAAATGAACTTCATTTCGACATGCCAGCAATGCAGTATGCTGAAGAAAATCCTGCAAATGAGCGGTTCCCCGACTCAGAGAGGATCAAGCTGAGACACCTACTCGTAATGATCAACCGGGGAGGCAACTGAGTTAGCCACTCGGAAAGGTTGAAGTACATCAAACTTCCAACAAAGAAGCAACACTTTGGAACAACGAGACCAACTCATGGAAGGGTCACAAGTTTGAGACTACTCGACTGACATTGCTCAAATTTGAATTAAAACAAAAGAGCAGGAAGGCTGCAAAGCTTGCCTCGAGAATCTGAGAAGGAGGCTTCCATAGCCTCACCACTTAAGAGCAGGCATGTCTCACAGGCTCAATGAAATAAAATGAAGAGATGAAAAGTCTATCTCTTGAGAAAAGAATCCGAGACTTCAGGTCTACGAGGAACAATATCTGAACCTTCTGCAGAGAAGGTATGTAATTCAGATACCTATAATCTTCAAAGACAAATCTCGATCATTTTTCTCAAACTAACATCTACTTAACAGTTCAAAAGAAGTAGAAGTTCTTTGAGGATTGCCCGCTCAATCCCCACAACAAATGGAAATTGATGAGGCATCAAAACCTTCATCACAAGAAAAATTTCCAGAGACTGCACAAGTATCTGAGCAACAAGTATCTGAGCCTCCAATAGTGGAGGTAATTGACCTCTCAGATATCTGATTCTGAAAATAGAACTTTTTCTTGATAAAATTTCCTAAGTGTTATGTTTCTAATCTCAGGTTCAAAAAGAAAGAGAGGATGCTGAGGATCAGACTTCCAAGTCTCCTCCTCACACCAAGATATCTGAGGCACCTGGAACCTCAGTAATCCAACCCTATGAGCTTGTTGCTGTTGCACAGGTAACACAGATACTTGACAACTCTAAAACTCAGATATCTAAACAAGTTTTGAAACTAATTCGAAACTCTTTCTTTCAGGCTCAAAGTAGTGCCAAGAAGGAGTCAAATGATGACTATGAGAACCTTCTTCCCGTCTTCAAGACTCATACCTTGCCAAAGCATATTCAATGCTTCAAGAAATGGCAGAGGTTAAGGTGCTCTGATCTCTCTGAAATACTAAGAATCACAGATCAACCAACAAGACGAGCACGAGCTCTTGACCTGGAAAACTACATCCATGCAATGTTCCCTACTGAACAATATCAAGTTGCGACCCTAATGCATAAGGATTTTTCCAAGAAAGTGGCACACAAATTGGTGCAAGCCTTCAAACAGGCAGATGGTCAGACAAGATTGCAGATGGCATTCAAGCGATCACCGCCAGACACTACAATTTATTCCTTACGAAAGAAGAGGTTAATGGGCAGAAGATCACTATTCCTGAAGTGATTAATCTTGTATCTGAAGACGGTGAGGAGGAAGAAATAGATGAGAATAACTTTGATGAACCTCCCTCTGACCATCACAAAAAGAATGATGATGATATGACGGATGATGATGCCCCTGCACCAGGGACAGGAGGAATTGCACAAGGAAACAATGCCTCAGCTGCTGAAAAGCACACTGAGAGGACATCACAGCAATCCCCTCCTCCATCTCCTCAGAAATCCACTCATCCTTCACAGCAATCCCAACAACAAAAAGACACTACTGAACAAGTAGTTGAGCACTCTGAGGAAACAACTCAGAAGATATTAAATACTCAAACCAAAACTGCTCAACTCAAACAACTGTTGGAAGAAGAGCAACAGCTCCATCTTCAACTTGAAGAAGAGCTAGTTAAATCCAGAGATAAGCTCAATCAACTACAAGACCAACACTTACAAAGCTGTTAGGAAATTTGTTAGATATTTTGTTAGAAATATCGGTTTAGATTTTGATCAGCAACATGATGACTTATCTTAGTCTCAGAAAGGTGATTAGTACTCTTGGTTCACTTGAACATTGTAAAAGAGGAAACCCCCTAAGTATGATAGTCTAGCTAATCTTGTATAGGATGTTAGGTTTCAAAATGTAATTTTTATTTTATGAAGAGAAGACCAAGAAGAAGACATCCAAGCAGAACAAGTTCAACAACATTGAAGATTTGAAGAAACTGCACAAGATTACTGAAACAGTTTTGCAGATACCTTGGTCAGATATCTTGAAGACACGAATAGTTTTAAACAAGTTGTGTCACAAGAGATATCTGAGAACTATACCTTGAGCCTTAACCACATTTCTGAAAAAGAAATATATTGCAACAAAGTTGTTTCAATAATGTGGTATCTGAAGATTAAAGATAAGGACGTGCAAAGAATCAGATAATACTAGTCTACGATCTCGAGCATAGTTCCGTTAACTCTGAGGATAAAAGTACAAGATCTGATGCATTTAATGCACGGACAGAGATGTCTGAATAAAAGCAACGGTACCTTCTAAAGAAGAAGATAAACCTAATGCAGTACTATACACAGATATCAATAGTTTGAATTTGAGCCTAACGGATACTATTCAACGGCATTCAAATTCATCTATAAATATCAATACTTAGACTACTTGAGAAGACACCTTGAACTCCATAAACACATTTGAACAACATATTCTCTCAAGCAAACTACTTATCCTCAAAGCTTTACATTGCGACCAAAGCTCACGATCTTAAGTAGCACTAAAGTTCTAAGTGTCACGATCCTAAACAAGCTTTGCTATCGTGAAAAGAGTTGAATTGAAAGATCAAGTATCTGAGATTCATTCTCTTGAACATTTATCTAAGACTTGGGTCAGTAAAAAGAACAAGATACCATACATTGAAAAGTGTATTAAGTATACTTGATTCACAGAGCTATCTGATTACCTGAAAAGTTATTAAATAAGCTCATCTGACAACTCAAACCAAAACCAACACCATCATTTGGCGTGGAGATGCAGAAGTACTTAGTTTGAGAAATAAGGAATAACTCAAGGTTATTGAGCACAGGAAGTACTTAGCTTGGGAAGCTAGGAATAGCTCAAAAGGTTTACGATGCAGAAGTACTTGGCTGTGAAAGCCGGGGAACAACTCAGGGGGAACATTTGGTTGGGAACCATTTGTTTAAGGAATCTTAGAATAGGATTTTTGTAAGGTGACCTCAATTATCTATTCTAGTGAATTCTAGGTCTTTGGAAGACCGAAGTGGATTAGTTGGAGGATTACGCCACCTCCAGATACCACTATACTTGCTGTGTTATTTACTTCTCTGTACTTACTTTTCACCAACACACACACACACTTTAACTGTTTCTGCACTTATCTATCTTAAGTCTTCCGCGCTCTGAATCTAAGTATCAGATATCTACACAGATATCTGAGAAATAGTTTTTATCGACAAAAGTTTTAAAAGACTATTCACCCCCCCCCCCTCTCTAGTCTTTTACTTTGCCGTTATCTGGACCAACAGAAACAGTAGCTTACCCTGAGGTTAAAGAGCTCCAGGATGCTGTAAATGCTATTGCTAAGGAGCTAGATACTGAAGAAGTATCTAAAGAAAAGCATGATGCTAAGGCTGCATCACCATCAAAAGAAAAACCATCCTCCTCTCAAAAAGGAAAGAAGCCCATCTCTGAGATGGTTGCTGGACTGGAAGATCTTGAAAATGTCCAAGAGGATGAAGATCACTGGGCTGATGACTCAGATGATGAAGAAGACAAGACTTTGGCAGAACACCGCAATGAACACTTAGCGGTTTCTCATCTGAAAAGGAAGCTAATTGCTCCTGAAGTTTTCAAAAAACTGCCAAATGTCCACTCCCATGAATATATGAATAGATATCAAGTTTTGGCACATCTTAAAAGGGAGATGTCTTCACAAAACAAAGAAGTAATTGCCTCCGTCCCCTCAGATATTCAAAAATTCACTGAGCTCATCACTCTGAGAACAACCAGTATGATCATTGCTCAGAAAGATCTGGGACTGGTAAGGGACGATGATGTATCATTAGCTGAAAAAGCTTTTCACGAGGCAAGTTACACTGCTGGAAAAGCAGATGCCATACTAGGCCCATTGGCAGAGCTCACTGATAAGGAAAATGGACTTATCAAACAAAATCAGGAGCTCAAGGCTGAACTTCAGAAGTTGGTCACTGCCTACAACTACTTGCAAAAGAATTTTGAGTCCCTCTCAGATTCTTTTGTGGTACTTAGTCAGTCAACAATGACTAAGGGGGAAGAATTTGGATCTCAAGATCAGGGGGGAGGAAAGATGAAATCTAGAGTTGGTGCCGCTCAGAAAGGAAGAGGAAACAAGAAAACTTCCCAGCCACCACTCAGAATAGATGATCCCTCATCAAATCAAGCTGCTTTGCAAATAGTAGCTACTTCCCAGCAGCCAACTGAAGAAACTACAATGGTAACAAGGGCCATGGCAAAAAGACCTCCAAGGAGTACCAAGGCTCCAAGGAGAAGACAAGTAAGAGGGATTGATGAATCTTCTAAAGAAGAAGAAGAAGGCCAAATCAAATCCCTGGGCAATGAAGAAGGCTGCAAAAGTCTCACAAGAATTAATCTTGATGATGATGAAGAGACTGATGAAGATGAAGCCCCTCTTCACAGAAAAAGTAAAATTGATAGCCTAACTGTGCCCATAGAAGCAAAGCCTTTAGCAGCTAAAACACCCTCTGGAAATACCAAGTCAATCTAGGGTAGTTCTTCAAGCAATCCCCCAAAGGAGAATTCTAGACAAAGAAGGAACAGGCTGAGAGCTGAACAAAGAAAACTTCAACTACCACTCAGGCCTGAAGAAGCCAAGATTGAGTATGTGAAGACCAACAATGACTCCTCTGTCTACAGGTGCATTAATCAGAAGAATGGCTACTGGATTCTGGAACTTAAGCACCTACTGGTAAATTCAAGGCTTCCAGAACCAATCCATAAACAGCTCATGGCATGGAGAAAAGATAAGCCAATCTTGATTAACACCAACCATATCAAAGCATGGTTGGATTTTGAAGTAATTAACAGAACATAAGCCATGAAGAAGGACCTCTCTGATGAATGTCCTTATGGAAAGCCAGATGATGTGCACAGAATTCCCAACATCATCGAATGTACACAAGAGCAAGACTTGCGGTGGAACCCTATGAGTCCTTCTACTTAACTGAAGATCAATACAAGGGTGACATCAGATATCTGAAGATCATCTATGAATACTTCAAGCTATCAGATATCAGAATCGAGCATGCCTGGAAGTGGGGAAAGTATCTGTGGGTCAAGCATTTTGTCAAGAGAAATCCCACCAAAACCTACAAGGAAGCCTGTGGATTTGCCAGAGACACAGAAATGATTGTCAGAACTCTTCTCTATGACTACTCTGATGATATCAAAAGGTTTGGTGATAGAAAATTTGCAGACTGATCCATGGAACTGTTTTGAAGACTTGAAGATTTTTGAAGACTTGAAGACTTGTCATTTAGAATGTTCACTTGGAGCTTGGTAACTCCTGTTGTTCTATTTGACTAAGTAGTTTCTGTGATTTTGCTGATTGATCTTTTCTGTTAAATCTTGAAAAAGTTATCTGTAAGCTCTCTCTGTATCATATCTGATGAACTTACTCAAAGATATCATTTTCTATAAAAGATAACTTATCAGCAAAGATCACACCTTGTGATTTGGTTGATGTTTACTTTCTGCACTTAATTATATGAATTAAAAGATCATAAGAAATGATGAAGTGGTGGATTGTTTCCTCATCCAGATTTGTAATAGGTCAGATAGTCATCGTTGACTGATCAAAATGGGGGAAATTTGTTAGGAATATCTGTTTAGATTTTGATCAGCAACCTAATGACTTATCTTAGCTCAAAAAGGTGATTAGTACTCTTAGTTCACTTGAACACTGTAAAAGAGGAAACTCACTGAGTATGATAGTCTAGCAAATCTTGTATAGGATGTTAGGTCTCGAAATGTAATTTTTATTTTCTGAAGAAGACCAAGAAGAAGGCATCCAGCAGGAAAAGATCAACGGATTTGAAGATTTGAAGATCGCATAAGATTCTCAAGACAGGGTTTTCGAGAACCTATGTCCAGATATCTTGAAGAAACAAGTGTTTCGAAACATACTTGTTGCAAAAGATATCTGAGAATAAAAGGTTTCTGAGACAAGGAAAGTGCCCACAGATATCTACACTCAGATACCTTGGACATAAAATATGCTTCTGAAAAAGAAACATATTATAACAAGTTGTTCAAACAAGTGGTATCTGAGCTATGATGATCTTCGAAAAGAACATGCAAAGCCTCGAAAGCTTGCATAGTTCCGTTGGCACTACTGAGACAAAATATAGTACAGCAGCATTAAATGCGCATGACGAAATGTCCGAACAAAAGCGGTAACCAAGAAGAAGACAAGCTCACATAAGATTATATTCAGATATCAATAGTTTGAATTTGATTCAAGCCTAACCGATACTATTCAAACGGCACTCAAAATTCATCTATAAATATCAACACTTAGACTTCTTGAGAACACACCTTAGAACACACTGAACTCCAAGAACACTGAATACTGGCGCTCTCAAGCAAACTACTTACCTTCAAGCTTTACATGACCAAAGCTCTTGATTCTAAGTAGCACAAAAGTTCTAAGTTACTGATCCTTAACGAGCATTGTTATTTGTGAAAGAGTTGAACTAAGATTTCTTATCTAAGTTTCATTCTCTTGAACACTTATCATAGACTTGGGTCAGTAGAGAACAAGATACCATACATTGCAAAGTGTATTAAGTATACTTGATTCACAGAGCTATCTGAATAACTGAACAAGTTATTAAAGAAGCTCACCTGACAAACAAACCTAAAACCAACACCATATACGCGTGAGTATGTGAAGTACTTAGTTTGGGAAACTAAGGAATAACTCCAAGGTTATTGAGCAAAGGAAGTACTTAGTTTGGGAAACTAAGGAACAGCTCAAAAGGTTTCTAAGTACAGGAAGTACTTGGCTGTGAAAGCCGGGGAATAACTCAGGGGGAACACTTGGTTGGGAACCTAGTGCATTTAAGAATCAAAAAAAGATATCTGTAAGGTTACCTCATTTATCTTAGTGGATTCTAGGTCTGAGAAAGACCGAAGTGGATTAGTTGAAGGATTATGCCACCTTCAGATACCACTATAAAAAGACTTGTATTATTTACTTTCTGCAGTTTATTACTTGTTTTACTTATATTGCAAAGTACTTACACTTATCTTGCTGAACACGTGCACTTATCTCAGAAGTCTTCCGCTCTCTGAAATTAAGTATCAGATATCTGAGAAACTGTGCTTATCGAAAAAAGTTTTAAAATACTATTCACCCCCCCCCCCCCTCTAGTCTTTTACTTTGCCGTTATCTGGACCAACAGACACCATAGTATTATGCCTCATCGTTCTTAGAGGTAATCGTAGGATTTTAAATATGATTTTGGGAGTAGAATAGTTAGAGTGATGTAGGGGGTCCTTTACACCTTCTCACCATCGAATACAACAAAGTCAATTAGGTTTACTGCGAATTAATCATCTGTTTACTTTCAATCTATTTGCTATCTGGAAGAGAAATCAATTTGATACTTGTTTGTTCCTATGCTAAGTGTCCGTGGAGAACGACATCCCGAGTTAACTTACTGCTAATACTGTAGTTTGTGAGCTTCCGACTAATATAAATTTAATCTTTGATTCTAATTGAGGATTACATGTACTACAACGCTTTCAAATCCTTAAGTGCACATCAAAATTTGGCCTCGCTGCCGGGGACACTTGACCGCTCAAGCAAGTTTCGATCGTTCGAGATAAGTTGAAATCTTTCTTTTGCTTTAATTAACGCACTGTCTGTTAATTCTTATAGCATAAACCCAAAAAAAATTATATATAATCTGTTGAAATCGATTTTCACAGGAAAAAATCCAAAAATATTTTCTTTTCAGTATTAGTTTGTTTCCTTATCAAAAAACCCAAAAACACTTAACTTTAGATTTATGTTTATTATCTTTCTATTATCTATCTGTATCTGCAAAGGTTTGTCTGTTAGTCTTTATGCAAGGAAGGAGAAGCGCAGGAACACATGTAGTACCGTTTAAAGACGACATAGATAAGCTCGAAAGGCAAAAGCTGCCTACTACCATCATGGAGTCATCTAGCAACATGAATGGGGAAGAAAACAGCAACGACAATCCATCTGGGAATGTCACAACTTCTGAACTTGAGCAGCTGCTTAAGATTCGACTTGAAATTCAAGCTGAGAGAGAAGAGCTGGAACAGGAAATGCTAAGGATAGCTGAGGAAACGCTGAGGTTAGATGGAAATAGAAGAAGGGGTAACGATGCAAGGGTGGAATTACTAGACGAAGACGACAAACTCATGCACGATTATGTCATGCCACGACTTACACTGCATGCCTCAAGCATCTACCTGGAAAGGATTGCAAGAGAATATGACCTGAAGGGCACCCATTTGAACCCACTGTCAAACTTCTATGGGAACTCAACTGAGGACCCGATGCACTTTATGAGGGAGTTCTACGCAATAGTTGGAGGTATACCATTGAACGGGCTCACGGGATGTCAGCTTAGAAGAAGGGCTTTCCCTAGTTGCCTTAAAGACAAGGCGAAGAACTGGCTTATCTTACTATCGCCAGGCAGCTGGACTACATGGGACGAGGTGTTCAATAAGTTTATGCTCAGATATTTCCCATTAAAGAAGACATCCGACCTGAAGAGCCATATCCAAAACTTCAACCAATTTGACGGAGAAACCTTTCACGAAACATGGGAGAGATATAAGGATCTACTTGACAGATGCCCAATGCACTCTTACGCGCTGTTTGACAAAGTCAACAACTTTTACAAGGGAAATGACTCTATCAGCCAAGCACTCATCGATGGATCATGTCAAGGAAACCTGCTAGACGCACCCCCACGAAGGATTTGGGAGGTGTGCAAGAACCTTAGTGAAAACTCCAAGCAAAAGAGACGAGGAAGGAGAGTGGCTACTAAGGAAGTCAGAGCCATCGAAGCAGCTTCATGGAAACATATTAATAGGAGGATTGAAGCCATAGAGATAAGGATGGGAAGGAAGGAAGCTGTGAATGAGGAGCAGGAAGAACAATCACAACTTGAAGAGGCACACTACGTGCAAGAGTCAAGAAAATGGAGACCCAAAAACCAACCGGTAAACATCTATATTCCCCAACACCCTCTTCTATCATACCGTACTGGACCTAGCATGAATCCAGCTGAAATACCACCTATGTAACACCCCGGATTTTCCAGAGATGATACTATGCATATAAGTAACATTACAACTGATAATATACATAAGATTGAGTATCAAATACAAAATTGGAAGAAGTTAACATATAATACATCTCGTCGTATGATACGATAACCCATTGCACCAATAATTACGATAAGGTAGACTTCTTGATTCATTAGCGGAAGCTTCTTCTTGCGTTCACTGATCCTCACTCGGTGGCACACCACCAATTCCACCACAAACCGATTCGTCTGAAATATTTTTGAAAAATGGGGTGAGCTAAACGAGCCCAGTGGGTACGGGGTGGGGTTTCATTTTAGGAAAAAATATATATATTTTTTATTAAAAAATCCATGATATTTAATGAAGTTATCGGTTTGAGGGTAAAGTTAATTGATACGGTATAACCGGAACAAACCACGAGGTTGGTAATACCTATAATTATTATGTTATTTTTATCACGCTTATCAATGCAAAAACCGAATTTAAATTCCAAACTTCAAAATATATTAACGATGGAATCAGTCCTCTAGAGGTGGCCCTACGGACTCAAGAGGTGGCTCCCACCAAATTGTGTAGCGTAGCACTTTGTTCCGCATGGCACTTAGTGAATATTCAAATAACCATCAGTCCTATAGATGTGGCCCCTACAGACTCAAGAGGTGGCTCCCACGGCATTATCGGCGTAGCACTTTGTTCTGCATGGCACTTAGCGACTTTAGGTTTTTGTCGTATGAATGAATCTCTTTCATCTCGATTTAGTTTCCCTTTTGTTGGGATAATATTAACTCAATCATTCAGTAAATCATTTCACGCGTTGTGGGTCAGTCCTCTAGAGGTGGCCCCTATGGACTCGAGAGGTGGCTCCCACCGCGATGTGCAATGTAGCACATCGTTCCGCATGGCACTTACAACTGCCCGATTTGGAATGGATCAGTCCTCTAGAGGTGGCCCCTACGGACTCAAGAGGTGGCTCCCACCGTGAAATAGCTGTAACGCCCCGACTTTTGGCTTTTTAAAATGAGTAAATTTCAGTCGGGACGTCGGGCAAAAACAGAGCCGAAACGTTTAGTAAAACATGGGAAGTTACAGACAACCTTTCGTTTGAAGTTGCTGGAATAAAAATATATTTTATTCAGCAAATAAAACCACAAGATTTTCAACATTCTTGTCTTTAAAAGATACACAATATAAAAGGAAATGACATGAGTTTTTTGAAAAAGACAAAAAGACATTATTTTCATTGACAAAAATTCCAAATCCCAACTACACACTTAGTTTGCTGAGTTTATCGGTAGTTCATTCTTCGCCGCCATCTCACCTACAAGGAAGGGAATAAAAACTAGTGTGAGAAAAACCTCAATGAGTGTTCAAAGATTTTCGGGAGAAGTTTTCATTAAAATCATAATAATAAAAATCAAGAACTTAAAATCCAATATACTTTCAATAACGTATACTTTTCAGGAAAACAATATTTCATGCTGCTCCTTATAACCCCACAGTAAAACAGGCCTTATGTCTCCCTGATAGTCGATCAAACTATCCAGTCAGGACCCTGCCATGGTACAGGGGTGGAATTCTACGACCCAACTAAATCAGTGAAGGCTTCTATCACTCGATTTAAAGGGAATGGGCAAAGGAAACCGACAAGTAGCTCGCCAGACGCAACTGACCAAACTACAAGCCAATTAACCTGAACCAAACGTACGTATCTTTCTTGAACCGTCAATCAAAACAAAATAACAATCATGTATATAAAAAATATATATCTTTCAAAATCAGAGAAAGCATGCAAAAACTCTTTCGTGATTTGATTTTTATGCAATAGAACGTGCGTTTTGAAAACCATGCAATACTTATATATATAAGTTGAAAATATATTAAAATACCTTCCAGGTTTTGAAAATAATACATATATATAGTTTTGTAGAACACTCACATTTGAAGGTTAGGAAGAGCAAGAACTATGAAAGTACTTGCAAGAAGAACAAGCTACAAACTTGAAAGAAAAGGACAATAGTACTTGAAGACTTTTTTGAATAAAATGCCCAAAACGTTTTTGGACAAATGAGGGCTGGAAAAAAGAGGGTATTTATAGGGTGGATTTAGGGAAGATGAAATGGTTGAAGAGTTAAAAATAAATGGCAATTTAAATGGCTTAAATTGCACTTAAAACTCATTTTAAAATCAACAATAAAGGTGCAAAATTAAGAGAGACCTTTCAAAAGTTTTTCCAAACATTTAAACATAATAACTAATGATAAATTATCAGATTTTTCTTGAGAAAAAGCTCAAAAAACGTTTTTGGTATCACATTGGTCATTTGTACACAAAAATAAATTGTGACACACCAAAAATGCAACACTTAGAGCAATTAAATTGAACTCACAATTACACATACATATGTAACAATTAAACTCAAAATATTGAACATGCCTATGTAATATTTAACTTACAATTAGACATTCATTAGTAACATAAAAGAGAAATGAAAAGAAAATCAGAACGTTGATCGAAACATAGCTGAAACATAGCATGCAATATTCAACATTACAAGCGACATTTCGTACCGTAACATGAAAAGAGATAAAAATATTTTATACATTAAAGAAGCCTCAAGTTTCCCAACTCTTGTATTTTGAAATATATGAATATAAAATAACACTTTAATTTCTAAACATTAAGAGACCCAAACACACATAGAGACATGCATGTAAATTACATAATTTAAAAGTGACTCTTTACATTTTAAATTAATCAAAGAACACAAGTAATTGCCATTTATTGAATTAATGAATTAAAATAAAAGCTCTTCACATAAATCTTCAATCAAGACTCTTACATAAAGGCTTCTATTAAGTTAGACAATTAAAAAGAAGTCTTGTCACATTAATCATTCATATAGATAAATTTAAGAGAGGTCATTCCAATTATTTTAAAATAATCACATTTTTAAGTAGGAAAAATCCACCAAAAATAATTTCTCTTCTTTTTTAAAAAAGTACAAAATAAATAACAACACATATTACAAACTGACAATTTATATTGACTTCTAAAACAAATAATGAACTTTTAAAACAAACTTCACCAACATACATGTTGATACGGACGTGTGTCCAATCCGTTAAGGGCGCCATAGAGCGTGTCCTAGAGCGATCAAGGCTGAGATAGCCAATCCAGTGCTAGTCCGACCTTCAAATGGTCTGACATAAGGGAAACCATCTCAGGTCAACTAGTATTTACAAGTCAACATACCACCTCAGCTAAGTCCGACCAAGCTAGGTGAATGACTTCCGAACCTGACAAAAGGTCACATGGTCCTTCCAAGTACCACAACCGTCACCCTAGGATGCTAAACGGACCGGACAAGACAATCTCGGACGCCACCATCGCATTAAGACCAAACGTATATAACAGAACCACTGAGATACTTTCGTAGAACTCTAGGCTCGGACGCCTTGAGTTACCTAAGGGCAGATCAACCAAGCAGAAGGATCTGTCCGAAGGAGTTACACGGACCCAACGTGCGGAATAGTACTCTCAGAGGGAAAGGTCCAAACTACCCTCCCTGGCCCATTAATTAGTACTGGATTACTGTTCACTATTGGGCCATGGGCCAAAGGTAGCATTGGTGTCCAAATCTGAATCATACACTTGGAATCAGCTTATGAACCTCATCATAAGTATATGGTCTCTATAAATATAGCACAAGGTCCAAGAACTTAAGGTAAGTAACAATCCCTAAGTTTTTCTGGGCATTATAACCTTCCTCATAACTATTACATTGAGAGCGACCAACTATCTCTTGAGTAAAGTCTCATACCGGATTGACATATGCAGTCCGGGTAACCCTTTCTTCCCCGCCCCCACTTAGTCCTTTCGGTACTCCACCGATGACAGAATCGCTCCGGACTACAAGTTGGAGGTGGATCTTAGACTAGGTTACTTGTAATAGTTTAGTTAGTGTTCGAGGTGTCACCCCTCAACATTTTGGCGCCGTCTGTGGGAATCTTTACAAAAGGCTTTGCGACTGAGTTAGGCTGATGGCAAGAACAACACGGACAGACAGCACGGACTAGTGATGCGGGCGTTAGGACTCCACCCCCACGTCCGTCCACCCAGGGACGAAGGTCCACTGTGGCTGAAAGGAACGCTGGAAGGAGATATCCGAGCGACGGTCGCACAGCGAGCCCGTCCTCAGATGAGGGAGGAGATGTTCCGCACAGGGGAGTCTGAAGTATTCCTGAGAACGTTGTACCTGACAACCAGGGAGAGGGGATCGTACGAGTTTCTCCGGCAGAAGCTCAAGGTCCTCCACCTGGCCAACACTTTACCATGCCAGATGGTCGTGTGGTCCGCCCTAGTGACATCGGATTGAGTGAGAACCAATTCGGTCGATTGCTCACGATAATCCAGAGTTGTCTGGGGTCTAACAATGTCCAACCCCAACAAGCCACTCCGCCAGTGGCTAATCCGAGGCAAGCAGAGCCCGCTCTATCAAGGAACGAGCACCGTCCGATCCAGAAAAGATTGGGGAATCAACTACCACAAGAGGATTTGCGGAACCTCTTAGACAGGAGAACTTCCGCTTCCCAGGCTCGGCAAGAAGGAAACCCCAATGGACGAAGAGCATATCAAGAAGAGGGAAATGGGCAGCTTAGGGTTCCGCAGCAAATAGCACCGCGGGCTAGAGACCAAGAAGCGGAAACCATTCCAGTAGTCCGCCTAGACGAACTCCCCGCGGATGTAGCAATTCATCCTAGAACGGGAGAGATGATGACTGCGGAAGAAATCTATACTAAAAAAAAAAAAAAAGCCTTGGAGGCCCAGATTCTAAATCTCGGACGCCTGGTAAAGGATCATGAGCAGATAGCTACTAGTGCGCCAAATCCTTTGTGCGACGACATCATGAGAGAAAAGGAAAGAAACAGAAACTTGGGTCAATTGATTCCGAACTTGGAATACTATTACGGGGATACCTGTCCCGTTGGCCACCTGACAAGGTACAACAGTAAGATGGATTCCAAAGGGATGAGTGACAATACAAAAGTTCTCACGTTCTCATCTACTCTCTTTGGAACAACCATGGATTGGTACACTGCTTTGCCGAACAAGTCGATAAGGTCATATGCGGACCTCTCCTCCAAGTTTCTAGGACGATTTGGAAAATCAAAAAGAAGAAAGTGCAATGTCGAGCATCCGCGAAGTTATCCAAAGGAGCAAGAGGATCTAAGGACCTTCCTAGATCGCTTAACGCGAAGTTCTTCGAGTTGAGCCACACAAGATAAGGAACAGTCCACACCGTATGCTAATACTTTCAATTCAGAGCTCCGCATAAAACTTTCTAGTCAGGAAGTGAGGAGTGAGAAGCATTTGGATGATATCTGTGAAGAAGTGATGTATGGAGAGGAATACCGAAGGAATGTTCCAGTGAGAGCTGGTTCAAAGAAAGGAAAGGAGCTGATGAAGCAAGAGCAACGCCAGGGGAAGTCTGACCCGAAGAAAGATTATAGGGATAGAGGTTTCAACAGAGAAAGGAGTCCTCCAAGGCGATTCGCGGACTACACTCGTCTCAACTAACCAAGATCCGACATCTTGGCGACCATTGTTGAGAGAAAGTTGGATATCCAATGGCCAAAGCCATCCATAATAATCGAAAAAACAAGAATGCAAAGGGGTACTGCAAGTTCCACAAGAGTCGTGGTCATGAGACGGACGATTGCATTCAATTGAAAACGGAGGTTGAACATTTGATAAGAGAGGGAAAGTTGGAATAGCATGTCTATACGGATGATCCTTCCAGACATGATAAGACGGAACGAAAAAGGCATGACAGAGTTACAGAGCTACCACCCCACCCTCTATCCTTGCCACCTCCGCCAGCCCACCATCCGCCTCACGCGAACCGACGCCCATACAAGTACGATGATAACGTTGAAATGGAGAACCCTCCATACAGCGGAGTGATCAACACCATAGCAGGCGGACCTACTGGGGGCGATAGTAGGAACGCGAGAGAACGGACATCTCAGAATCTCTGGAACAATGACAGATCGTATGCTGCTCCAGCAATTCGAGGGACAAATGCTATATACTTTGATGATAGTGAAATCCCTCCTCCTACGGCAGGAGGCGAAGATATAGATGATCCGGATGTTCCGTTGGTGGTTTCTTTAACCATCACAATTTATCGGGTAAACAAGATCCTGGTAGACACGGGGAGTTCCTCGAACATCATCTCCAAATCGGCAATAGATCAGATGAATCTGGGAGGAATCCGATATGAGAGAGTCAACACCTCCATATTAGGGTTCGGAGGAGGTACTGTTTGTCCTCTAGGAAGTGTCATGCTTCATGTTTCACTTGGGACACATCCAGCAAGAGTGACACAGCAAGTCCATTTTGTAGTGGTGGACCGAACTTTCGACTACAATGCCATCTTTGGTCGACCGTGACTCAATCAATTCCGAGCTATACCTTCCACCCTCCATAATAGGATGAAATTCCCGACCCCGTGCGGAGTTGGAGAGGAAGTAGGGAACATCCGAGAAGCTTGGGAGTGCTATAATATGTCCACAAGGAGAGCATCTGCGCCTGTATTGGCAGTCACTGTGACCCCTGATCCGCCAGTTGTTCTTCCAACGAAGAAAGAGAATCCACACATTGGAGTAGGGAGCTAGAAGGACAAGTTTCCTAAAACTGCACGGATCGAGCCTCATGAAACCCTCAAGGAAGTTGAGCTTGTTGTTGGAAGCCCGGATAAGAAGACTAGAATCGGAACAGAGATGAATGCGGAAGTAGAAATGAAGCTTATTGCTTCTCTCCGAGATAACATTGATGTATTTGCTTGAGATCAAGACCTAAAGGGGATAGATCCGAGGATTGCTGTTCACCGTCTAAACATGGATCCCTCGATCAAGTATATCCATCAAAAGAGAAAAGATTTTGGTCCGATCAAAGATGCCATCATATCCACCGAAGTTGATCGACTCCTGAAGGCAGGGCATATCGAAGAAGTCCGAAAACCAGTTCCGCCAATGATCAACCCGGAAAACCTTGAGGATGCTCAGTTCATTAATCAGTCTCTGACTGCATCATGGGAAGAAACTCGGGTCAACCAAATATTCCTTCTTGATGATATCACAAGGGAATCCGGTACCAACAACCCTAGTCCGGATATCAAAGAGGGGGAGGAACACAGGTTAGAATCTCAGGAGCTTACAGAAGACCTCCAAACCAAGGAACATCCCTCTGATGTTTGGACATTGGAAGTGGATGGTTCCTCCACTGGAAGAGTAGGAGGAATTGGAATCTATCTTAAAAGCCCTGATGGGCGCGGAACTCGACTATGTGATATCCCTGGAATTCAAAGTCACCAACAATGAGGCTGAGTATGAAGCACTGTTAGTCGGACTGCGTCTAGCCAAGTCCCTGCAGATCCGGAAACTCAAACATACACGGACTCACAATTAGTTGAGGCCCAATTTTCTGGTGCTTTTGCCACAAAAGGCCCTTCAATGATCAAGTACCTTGAGCTACTTAAGCAAGAGGTCAGCCTTTTTGATGAGTTTACCCTGGAGAAGTTTGACAGGGCCTGGAACGAAAGAGTGGACGCTCTGGCAAAGTACGCATCCGCAACAGCTGCTCTAGACACGAGGAGAGTAATCCTACTCACTATTACTGACTCATCCGTCATGAGTCCTACTCCCAGTGTTATGATAACTGAAACATGAAGAAACTGGATGACTGACATCTTTAGTTATCTTAAAGACGGATCATTACCAGCTGATCCGAAGGAGCCAAGGAGGGTGCAGTGCCGAGCCAATAGATATTTTATACTGGGAGAAGATTTGTATAAGAGATCTTTTGCTGGGACTCATTTAAGGTGTTTAGGCCCGCAAGAGGCAAAGACTGTACTGGAAGAAATTCACAGCGGAAGCCATTTTGGAGGATGCACTCTAGCTCAGAACATCATCCAACAGGGCTACTATTGGCCTACCATTGATAAGGATTCCGCTAACTTCGCCCGGAAATGTCCTGATTGTCAATATTATGCGAATATTCCCCATCGTCCGACACACCCTATGATTCCATCAGTCATAGCGTGTCCATTTGATCAATGGGGCATCGATATTGTCGGACCATTCCCAAGGGGCACTCAACAGAAGAAGTTCTTAATTGTGGCCGTGGAATATTTCACCAAATGGGTAGAAGCTGAAGCTGTGGCAACTATCACGGAAAGCCGAGTGCGGACCTTCATCTGGAAAAAACATCATTTGTCGCTTTGGCCTACCCAGAGTTCTTATCTCGGATAATGGTGCTCAATTTTCAGGCAACAGACTCAAGGAATGGTTGGCATCTTTCAAGATTGAACAACATTTCACATCTGTCGGATACCCACAAGCCAATGGACAAGCTGAGTCCACAAACAAGACAATTTTTAAGATCCTGGAGAAGCGGCTGAGAACTTCTCAAGAAAGTTGGGCGGATGATCTGGATGGTGTATTGTTGGCTCATCGCACCACTGCGCAGACTGCGACTAGAGAAACCCCATTCGCCTTAGTTTATGGCTCGGAAGTAGTCATACCAGCAGAAATTGCAGTTGAAACTATGAGAGTCTAGGAATTCAATGATTCCGTCAATCATGAAGCTCGGATATTCGATCTGGACATGCTGGAACAGAAAAGAATTGAAGCACTGGCTAATATCCACAGGTACCAAGCAACTGCAGCCCGGGCCTACAACATGCATGTTCAAGCGAAGGACAAAGTAAGAATATGAAAAAGGTGACGATTTTATCTAATAAGGACAGTCTGAATTTCATTGAAAAACCATCCGAGCATACAAAAAACGGAGAGTACAATTTTTCAAGGTCCGAAGACTATACATAGGTCAACGGGGCATACCCTGGCTTGTCCCTTCAGTGGATTCCCGAGGTTGAGCCTTGAGATTCTGGGCCACCACCTTGAGCCCAATGAGCTTGCTGCTGCATTCGGATCATCTTCAGCGTCCGCTCTCTCTCTTCTTCGGCTCGCCTCCTAGCCACCACCGGACACAGAGGAGGATTGCCTTCTGGATCGAGAATAATTGAGTCATCCGTCGTGCCTTTACCATAGTAAATCGTAGGGTGCATGTTCCCGCAAGCACAATTTACCCAGTGCTGACAACAATCGTACCCGGGATCGTCTGGTTCTCCAAAGTCGAAGTTCTCCAAATCGGGTAGCACCGCGCTTGCGTTAAGGTGAAGTTTTCTAGCTCGGACTGATTTTTCTCGAGCAGATTCCGACATCCTGAAGAAATCTGACTTTTTCGAAGAATAAAATTTATAAAAAAGGAGAGATTAAAGAAGGGTAAAGCAGTGAGAAGGGAAAAATTACCATGACCTTATTTATAGGAACGACGAATCTTTACGATCAAGCCACGTGTTCATCATCAAACGGCTTGGAAGATGAAAGGACGCAATAATAATGACAATTCCACTGCTTCACCTTCCTCCTTCTAGAAGATTATGCATCCCCATAAAGTAAACCGGTATAATAAAGACGAACGGTCCGAGGATCAGAAAGATAATGATTTGATTATCTTGTATCAGATGTCATTCAAAGCGATCCGCGTTTGTAAGAGATGTATATTAATGATAACTTGGCATATGAACGACGGATCAAGGGAAACACAGGAGAACGCAAGTAATGATTCAAAGCATGAAAATCATTGTACTGGAGATAATTACTACGGACAAAGGAAAGGATAAATATCCCGTGCCACCAAAAGATCATAATTCAAAGTGTTACAAATGTTCCACGGGGCATACCCCGGACTTCTCACTGAGGGGTAGGCTGGCTTGGTCCGACTTCATCAACTGCAGGCGGATCGGTGGAAGACGGATTGGCAGCGGCACGGGCTGCGAGGGACGCAGCAACTTCATTAAAAGAAGCCTCGATACTCTCAAACAGATTGAAATCCGCGTCATAGCTGACGATCCGAGAGGGCATGAAGTACCAGTCCATTAGATATGCCCTGTAGTTCTTGAAAGGAATGAAGCATACCTTTCCAATAGCATCTGGGACGCACTTGGGAAGGAAGGGTCCGCCGTTCCTGATGTCGATCTCACCTTCCTCGGTGACTAGCTCCGCAAATTCACATGCAGCCAACCATTCATCCGGCACATTGTCCACTGGAACCTCCACTCCATTAGCATCCCCGGAAGGGATCAATCCTTCCGCCTTCCAATCGAAGTTCTGAGGAAGTAGTCCCTTGGCCTGCAACTGGCCGATGGCAGATGAAAACCCATCCAAGCGGGAAGCATCGGACTTGTCCTCCATGAAAAACTTGAAGGAGTCCGACTTCATAAAGTCCCGGACAGCCTCAAGGCGGACATATTGGAGGTCCTCGAGGAGCACATCCTTTGAGTCTAGGAATGCCTTCATCGACTTATTGATGAAGTTCTCCTGCCACTCCAAGTCCGATTTTACTTCCTGCCAGCTAGCCTTCAACTTATCAATCAGCGTATTCTTTTCTTTTAGCTAGGCCTCCGCCTGCTTCACCTTCTCCGCCTCATCCGCGGATGTGGCCATAGCATTATGCAGGTCCTCTTCGATGTGGTGGCCCGCTCACTAGCCTTCCACTGCATGGCCCTGACGAAGCATCCGAGCTGCAGGAAGTCCGCATGAATACAAGTTTATTTTTAAGATACTAAGAACATGGCGGGGAAAACGTGAACAAGTTACTTACCCTCTAGTACAACTCATGGATCCCTCCAACCTACTCAACCTCGGGGAGTCCGCGAGCCCGCTCATATTCCGTGTCGAGAGCAGCTTGGTCAGATGGCAGAATAGTGGACAGCTGCTGTCTCTTCGCTGTAAAAGAGGCATCCGAGGTTGCTCCCCTCTTCCTCCCCGAGGTAATGGCATCTCGCATCAATACTTCCCGCTGAGGTGCGGATGCAGAAGAGGCCGGAGGCTTCGATGTAGTGGTGATGCGAGTTGCCGGGCCTTTGCCCTTGTCGGGCACCACCAAGACTTGCGGATCCTCACCCGCCTTCTCCTGCCTCTCCTCCTCCGCAGCAAACACCGCCACATTTTTTGGGTCCGCCATAGGGAGACCCGCGGATGTGTTGATTATCTTCGCCCTTTGGCCAGTAGCGAGCTCAAGGGCTTGCTGCCTCTTCTTTCCGTGGAGGGTAGACATGATATAATCAAACCAGTGAGCTACACAATAAAATAAAAGTGTCAGACACGGATACGTGAAGGGAGAATAACAGGAATCTCGAAAATAAAAATTCATGACAAGGCATTCAAAAGAAAGGGAAGCACAAATCCTAAGTTAAGGATCCTTACTGAAGTCAGTCTTTCCCCCAACTTCCACGACGTTTGTCAATCCGCACAAGTAGGGTATCGGCTGACAAATCAATCCGTCGAACGGATACGCAGGTGGATCGTTCTTCTTATGGATCTCCGCCACCCATGGAGCCACATTCTTCGGAAGGGGGCGCCAGTCCGGGATACTCTACCTTAAGAACTTTTTGGTACCACCATCGCTCGCCTCCTTACGGACATCCCGGGCTTCAGGGCCATCCGCACAAAAATATATTTATCCCACCACTTCGACCCCAGAGACGAAATGGAGTCGGAAATGAAGTTGTAGGGTTTTCTATTTACAAAGGTATAAAAAAGGGGATTCCCCGGACTAAAAGAAACATGGAAGAGCTGCCTGAAGTTCTCAAAATTCACAGGCTGCCCCTTCTTTTTACAAAAGACAAAGAAACAGATAAGGTTACCCAAAGACTTTGGGATAACCTGGCTCGGACCTATACCAATATGGTTCAAGATGTGCTTCAGCTCGGACGCAATAGGGATCTTCCACCCACAAGCAAAGGCCGCTTCATGCACACACATGTATCCAGCGGGCGGATTGTAAAAGGCATGCCCAGGCTCTGGAACCATAATTTCAATAGATTTCGAAATCTCCCACTTCTGCCTCCACTCAGGAATGTCTTCAGGTTTTACTTTAGACGGACAAGTAGGGAGTAGCCCGTCCGCATTCAATTCTCCGTATTCATCCGCTATCACGACGGCGGACGCAGGACGAGGGAATTTGATTTGCCCCGCCTTGGCCCCACGACCCTCGATCGGCGGAAGACTGAATTGAGCGGACACCCCAGGATGCAATACAATTCGACGCCCTGGGCGTCTTTGTGGACGAGCAGCTTGAAAAGCTTCTTCCTCTTCCTCCTCATCATCCTCTTCTTCTTCACCATCTTCCTCCTCCTCTTCTCCACCATCGGGTCTCCCGGATGTGCTTGGGTTAGTCGGACCTTTCTCCACTACAACTCGATCCTCTACACCAGCCTCAAACATCTCTACATCATCCGCCTCCTGACCACTATCGCCTCCCTGCTCAGTCCGAGGTTCATTCGGACCAATGGACGCCCCAACACCACCTATGGTCCGAGATTGGACTAGCGACCCAGTCCTAGCAACATCTCCCTGACCCACTGCAACATCAGGCTGAGTCTCTGCTGCACCACGAACCCTTTCTCCAGCGTCAGAGCCCCTGGAAGATACGAGCTCCACGACCAGATGGTCTCCTACGGATGTAGTTACGCCCTCGGACTCAGTCCCCAAGTTTACTCCATCATCGTAACCTTGAGTCTCGTGGTGGTTCTGAGTATCGCTCCCGGACATCCTAAGGCAGAAGGAAACGGATCAGAAAAGATGATTGTGATTGTCCGAGAGTTCATTTAGATATCTTATTAAGTCAAGCGATCCGAGGAAGTTCTACTTTACTAGATTTTCTGCATGAAGTACAGTCTCATAACACTATGGGCACTAAACTTGGCACACAAAGACGTGCCATTGGCACTATTATCTACCCTACCCAGCACGTTAACAGGGATAACTTACGAAAGACTGTGTGCCAATCGGCACCAACACATCACCAAACAGGCATGCATCATCGAATTTTAGTTACATTGGACATGATATACAGGGCGAGCCAACAAGTTACCAGTGAAGGAAGTTAGTACGATATCGCACACTGGAAGAATATTACAACTAAGTATACTACTGGAATCTACCACTAGCAGCATTTACAACCATGGAATTAACAGGCAGGTAATCGACCAAGGGAAAAGCATACAAGCATGAAGCAAGCGTATCATAACAAGGAAAGACTTCAGGAAGAATCGAGGCATACTTACTTGATAAAGTTGACTTGGTAAGTTTGGTCGGACGACGAAGCCTTGCTAGCTCTCCGATAGTGTAGATCTGAGGTGGAAAGTGCAAGAATTTGCGAGTTTTAGTTGCTCGGATTGCTCTTTGATTGCTCGGGTCACTTGAGAATCGCTCTGAGTATTCGAGGTGGCTAAAGTGTGAAAACGACAGATTAGGTAACTACTTATAGGGGGCAAGTGGGGAAGTCGAAACGTCGCATCACCTGGATTCTAATCCCAACCGTTGATCTTTTTAATCCAACGGCTGCGCCGGTTGGCAAAAGGCGCAATGACAGTACTCCCGAATTAATTCTCCTCAGAAACGTCACATCACTTGAGTTTCTATCCCCACCGTTGATCTCCTCAAATCTAACGGTTGCATCGGTTCCTTCGGGATCCTTTCCAGTGGGCCGGATAGATGACATATTGGGCCTTTTGAACCACTGTTCATCAGCCCAAATGAACCATTCCACATGTTTGGCCCAACGGATGGCTTCCTTTACACTCTTCCACAGGGCTTCTTCAGATCCTAACCGTACTCGGATCTATATAGCTCGGATACAAATACCTTTTCCATCTACAGTTCGAGCTATTACATAACTCGGACTGTAGAAGGAAAAGGGGGGGGGGAGAAAGATATATTGCATTCCTAAGAACACGGACGATGGATCCCACAAAAAGGATTTTTTCCTTTTCAGTTAACGATTCGGACACGCTCCACAACACACTTGTTCTTTTCATAGTTACCAACTATCTTCTACTAAGATACTTGGAAACTAGGGGGACATATGTTGATACGGACGTGTGTCCAATCCGTTAAGGGCGCCATAGAGTGTGTCCTAGAGCGCATCAAGGCTGAGATAGCCAATCCAGTGCTAGTCCGACCTTCAAATGGTCCGACATAAGGGAAACCATCTCAGGTCAACTAGTATTTACAAGTCAACATACCACCTCAGCTAAGTCCGACCAAGCTAGGTGAATGACTTCCAAACCTGACAAAAGGTCACATGGTCCTTCTAAGTACCACAAACTGTCAGTCCTAGGATGCTAAATGGACCGGACGAGACAATCTCGGACGCCACCATCGCATTAAGACCAAACGTATATAATGTAACCATCGAGATATTTCCATGGAACTTCAGTTCGGACGCCTTGAGTTACCTAATGGCAGATCAACCAAGCAGAAGGATCTGTCCGAAGGAGTTACACGGACCCAACGTGCGGAACAGTACTCTTAGAGGGAAAGGTCCAAACTACCCTCCCTGGCCCATTAATTAGTACTGGATTACTGTTCACTATTGGGCCATTGTCCAAAGGTAGCATTGGTGTCCAAATCTGAATCATACACTTGGCATCATCTTATGAACCTCATCATAAGTATATGGTCTCTATAAATATAGCACAAGGTCCAAGACCTTAAGGTAAGTAACAATCCCTAAGTTTTTCTGGGCATTATAACCTTCCTCATAACTATTACATTGAGAGCGACCAACTATCTCTTGAGTAAAGTCTCATACCGGATTGACATATGCAATCCGGGTAACCCTTTCTACCCCCCCCCCCCCCACTTAGTCCTTTCAGGTACTCCTGCTCGGACAGGTACTGCTCCGGACTACAAGTTGGAGGCGGATCTTAGACTAGGTTACTTGTAATAGTTTAGTTAGTGTTCGAGGTGTCAGCCCTCAACAATACAAAAATAATTCTAATATACTTCGAGACAAATAAAGTAACACTAATAAATCATGCAAGGACAAAAAGTACTAAGGTACGTCAAAATCTGGGATGTCACAATAGCGATGTAGCACTTCGTTCCGCATGGCACTTACAACTGTCCAATGGTGGCTTAATTATGTAGGAACGGTCCTCTAGAGGTGGCCCCTACGAACTCGAGAGGTGGCTCCCACCGCGATAGCATGATGTAGCACTTCGTTTTGCATGGCACTTACAACCGTCCTAAAGTTCAACATGGACTCTTTTTACTCTAGGTTGCCACCCTCGTTTGGATCTCTTTTTACTCGAGGTTGCCACCCTCGTTTGGATCTCTTTTTACTCAAGGTTGCCACCCTCGTTTGGTTCTCTTTTTACGCGAGGTTGCCACCCTCGTTTGTACTCTTTTTAACGAGGTTGCCACCCTCGGTTATTATTATAATCATTGTTTTATTCGTAACACTTCCCTTTTATTGACAACAATTAAATTTAGTTGAAATACTTTCATAGAGGTGTAACAATCCAAATTGCCTCCTCGTATAATTTCACTTTTCATTTGAGAAAGGTTAACCCCTATGGTCGAAACACTTCCAAAATGATTTATTTTCCGATCTTAAGTCAGCTATAAAGGTTTAGTTATGTCCTTGAAGTTATTCGTATGATGAACTCTGAATTTAAGTCCAGTTTATAAAATCCCGATTCTGACAGTTTGCTTGTCCATCATTATAAAATATATTTTAGTGGTCAAACGTTCTCAATTCTCGTGTTTCTAATTTTTATATTCTAGCTTACTGTGTTTTCCATTCAAAACATATTTTTGAGTCTAAAACACACTCATAGGCTGTCTCCTAGAAATTATCTAGCTAGACTGCTCATGCAGTGAGCAGGTCAATTTGATCACTTTAAAGAAGGATTATAGTGGTTTTACTAACAGTACCCTGTTCTATTAACAATTTAAATGTTGAATCTTTCGCGAATTTTAGTTGATTCATTAAACGTCATTTTAACCTCATTCCAATCTCAGTGATGAAATATATTGTTGTACATGTCTACTTAAATTCGCAACTACAACAAAAGAATGAAACTATTTATTTTGCATTTTACAAAAACAGGGCAGATTGCTTATGGGATTTGGGGATTTCAAGATTTGAGCTTATTCTACTTCCAAATCAACATGCAATCCATTAGATGAGTATACCAATTGATTGTGAGGCCATATTACTCAATTATGTTAGTTTTGAAGAGAATAATCATTAAAATTTCATCAAAAACATGTGCATGCATCAAGATTAAAAACTAGTTTTGGAAGAACATTTTTAACCCACCTTAACACTTTTCTTCTTAGAGCTTTGGATCAATTCCTTCTCCACTTCGAAATTTGCTTGACAAATTGAGTTCCTAACAAGTTTTGAATGGACTAAGATGTGTTAGAGAGTGGAAAGAGTGAAAAGGATGAAATAGAAGTATAAGGAAAATGAATGGGTATGATTTCATTACCTTCTAACTTCTTTATTGTAACTTGATCATGAATCGAGATGTATCATTAGATTTCTCATGTTGAGAGGATAAGGAATATGTAGTTTCATGTGAGAAATGGTGAAGAATATGTAGAGATGTAAAGCTTGAAGGAGTTTAGCTATGGAGATCTGTCAATGGAGGTTGAAGAAGGAGAGAGTGAAGGAGGAAGAAGATGGGTGTCCCCCTATTTATGGTGTATAATGGAGTAGGTGGTGGTATAAACTAGTATGTATACAAGTATGTTTATAGTATGTGTAGATAGAGATTGACCAAATTTTTGGGTTGACTATAGTCAAATTTTCATGTTACACCATCTACTACTTAATTATTTTGTTGTGGCTTGTGGTCTAATATCATTATGCATTTGACCATTATAATGTTCGATTCGAATGTTGATTTGAAAACTTATTTTAAATGGATTTTTTTTGTTTCTTTACATTTTTAGATTTTCGATTTAGTCATTTTGATTCCTTTAAATCGTTACTTAGTTTTGGAATCCCTTTGTTAAACATAAGATAGTTGAGAAGGGGCGTATTTGTATTATCTCGACCCGAGCTTACTTCGACTCTTCGTGGTGCTCTCGTTCGGGCATGCCGTTGTGTTAGCCGTAATTCCATTAAATGTCCAGAAACGACTAATTTATAGATTAATAGAAGATAGTCAGTCTCTTTATTTAAACATTTAACTTACTCTTCTAAATAAGTTCCTAAGGATTTTCTTTTCTTTTCGAGGGGTCTCACAATCTTCCCCCCTTAAGAGAATTTGGTCCCCAAATTCACTCGTTGAAGGACTCTGGACAATTCTTCCTCCTTTTGTCTTCTATTTCCCATGTTCTCGTTCCGTGCCACAATGGTGCTTCGATAAGACCTCTACCATCATAATACCTTTGGTGTAGTTATATTTTTCTTTCTTCCTTTCTAGATACTGTGCCAGCGTTTAAAAGTGAGGTCCGTTGATACTAGTGGTTGATCGCTGAGTATGGCGAGTGGGCGGTAGCCTTTCTTTAGTCGAGAGTCGGGAAAGACATCATGCATGCTTGCGAAATTAATAGGAATGAGGAGTGCGTGGTAGAAAGTCTTGCCTGATCTCCTTCTATGTATAATCTCATGTACCTAAATCATAATTTTTCTTTATTTCCTTCCGCAGAGGCTCCTTTTTCGTGGGTCGGTTTGTCAAAAAAGAAGGCCTCCTATCTAAACTCCTAGCCTCGTCGTGGATGGCTGGTGTATCTTTTCTAGTGTGCCTTAGGTAATTGTCCATGATCAGTCTGGTCTTGTGTATCTTGTATTCAAAAGATCCACTAATTGTCCGTGCTGTTTTTCTGTTACCTCCTGTAGGGCCCAGATCCTTCAATTTCTAATGAGGATAATAAATACTCCTTCCCGTTCAAAGTTTCGTCTAGAACCATGCTTATGTGCACTTTATAGCTATCATTGTACGCGAACTCTGACAAAGGTAAATTTTAGCTTGATTACCCATACCTATTTAATATATCTTCCACGACTAGGATAGTGGGGGACAAACTGTATTGGTAAAAATACGCTATCGGCCCATCTATATTAAAATCAGCCCATGTGCTTGGACACGTCGAAGCGAGGCCCAATTATTTGATAGAGGCTCGGGCCCAATTAATAAGTTCATATTTGAATGAACTTCCAATTCGCTAAATCAACTTGGGCCTGACCAACTAGATCGCATCTACATGATGGGTCATCGTAATTCAATGAATGAACTGGACCAGTCCAATGCTCCTTGGGACCATCTCGACAAGACGGCCTGGATCAATCCATCAAGTCAAGCAGCTCACTTAAGATACCTTCCTCTAAGGCGGAATCTATATAGACCAACAAGGTATTTCAAGTAACTTATATGTTGACTAACGAGCCATCCAATTAAATACTCGCCTGTTAGGAATATCTGTTCAGATTTTGATCAGCAACCTAATGACTTATCTTAGCTCAGAAAGGTTGTTAGTACTCTTGGTTTACTTGAACACTGTAAAAAGAGGAAAATCACTAAGTATGTTAGTCTAGCAAATCTTGTATAGGATGTTAGGTCTCTGAATGTAATTTTTATATCTTTGAAGAAGACCAAGAAGAAGGCATCCGACAGGAGAGTTCAACAAATTTGAAGATTTGAAGACTGCACAAGATTGCTAGAGACAAAGGAAATTGGTCTCATCAGATACCTATGTCCAGATATCTTGAAGAAACAAGTGTTTTTCAATAAATAGGTTTCACAAAAGATATCTGAGAACACAAGGTTTCTGAACGAGGAAAAGTGCCCACAGATACTTACACTTAGATACCTTGGACAAAACTATGTTTCTGGGAAACAATGTTTCAACAAGTAGTTGGAGATGTGAAGGTCTCTAGAAAGGGACATGCAATGCTTCAGAAAGCGTGCATAGTTCTGTTGGCACTACAGGACAAAAATAGTACAATGCAATAAATGCGCAGACAGAGACATCTGAACAAAAGAGGAAATCTCTGAAAAGAGACAAGGTCTTCTGCAGTACTATTTACAGATATTAATAGTTTGAATTTCCTTAAGCCTAACGGATACTATTCAAACGACATAATTTTCAACTATAAATATCAACACTTAGAATGCTTGAAATACACACCAAGAACTTATACTGAACACACAGAACGAACTTATTCAAGCATACAAGCCTTCAACCTACTTACTCTTTAGCTTACATTTGCAACTAAGCTCTTGAATTCTAAGTAGCACGAAAGTTCTAAATGTCCTGATCCTTAACAAGCATTGCTATCTGTGAAGGAGTTGAATCAAAAGATCAAGTATCTGAGTTTCATTCTCCAGAACATTTAACATTGACTTGGGTCAGTAAAGAACATATCACCACACATTGTGAAGTATGTTAAGTGATTCTTGTTCTATAGAGTATTCCTAAATAACTGAAAAGTTAGTAAGTCTACTCACCTGACAAACCATCATAACCAACACCTTAAACGGCGTGGAGTACAGGAAGTACATAGATTGGGAAACTAAGGAATAACTCCAAGGTTACTGAGCATAGGAAGTACTTAGTTTGGAAAACTAAGGAACAACTCAAAGGTTTCTGAGTATAGGAAGTACTTGGTTGGGAGCCGAGGAATAACTCAGGGGAAACACTTGGTTGGGAACCTAGTGTATTTAGGAATCGAGAGAAGATATTTGTAAGGTGAACTCATTTATCTGTCTTAGTGGATTATAGGTTTAAGAAAGGCCGAAGTGGATTAGTTGAAGGATTACGCCACCTTCAGATACCACTATAAAAGACGTATTATTTACTTTCAGCAATTTACTTATCGTTCTCTTTATCCTGCTAAGTATTTAAACACATTATATCTTGCTGAGCACGTCCACTTATCACAGAAAAGTCTTCCGCTCTCTGAAATTAAGTATTAGATATCTTCACAGATATCTGAGAAATTGTATTTATCGACAAAAGTTGTAAAAGACTATTCACCCCCCCCCCCTCTAGTCTTTTCCTTTGCCGTTATCTGGACCAACATCGCCCAAGTACCGTTAACTCCAGGAGATGCAATGAAAGGACTGGACTGAGTCACGGGAACTCAGAGATGAGGGAGGATCCGTTCTCCAACTACATCCCGACAAATAAGGGATTCGTGATGAGGATCCGTTAATTAGAAGATGCGGCAACTATCTCAATAAAAGGAGGAGAAGGGAAACTCCATAACTCATCTAATATCGAGTAACAACTACGACTTGCAAAACCCTAACTACTAAGAATTGTGTACAACGCATGATCAATCATCTACTACTCCATCTTTACTTGAGTTTTGAACATCATCTTCTCCCTACTTCCCATTTAAAGGCCAAAACCCTAATCTCCATCACTACCGCATCTCAACCTCCATCTGACTACATACGCCGTTGACTCAACTCCTTCCATAGCCGACCCGATCGTCGACCCGACTGAAACCACATCTAGCCGCCATAAGAGCTATCACATTTCAAAAAGGATAAGTACTTTCTGTCTCTTTTGTGTTTATTATTCTACATCTTCCGGACTTTCTAACTTGAGCGTCGGAGTCCATTCGGTCGGTACCACACCGGTGTTCCATTTGGATCTTAGGTTCCAGCGTGCTTCTCTTGTTGCCTTGCAGGTCGCTGGTGCCCCCGTCTACAATTCTTTTGAAAAAAATGCATAAATAATGTCTCGGAGTGGATCTGTGGTCCTTGTGACCACCGTTAGTCATGTTGGGCATGTTTCAGATATCACATGTATATCAGCGTGGTCCTAAAAATTCATATGACTGTGAGGGTTGATGGCATGTATACCAAACAGCATGCACAATAGTGCGGAGTTTCAGTAAAACAAACACTACCAAAATAATGAGATAAAAGAGTCTTATGAGGTCAATCAAAAAAGCATATGAGTCATTAAAACGACTGCAAATGATAAGTATGCAAAAATTTTAAAAAAACGAGAGAACAATTACTGGTTTACTCGTCTGAAACTGTTGTGTGCATTAATTAAAGTCCCTTCCGACTTAACTGATAGAGTACTATGCATGATATATTTGTGGCATGTTTGTGATGCGAGTCACCTTCCTACTTTTATTGCTCGAGTGAATACATATGCTGGACACTTCCATGAGAGTGAGAGATAGTTGCATAGAATCCACTTGTGAGGGAATATCAGGTTAGACTTAAGTTCTATTTACTTGGGAAACGAACTTCTAGGATTTTGACTTGTCTTTTTGCAAACGTCAGTGTTATTTCAAACGTCTTGCATCATACAGGTTTAGTGCTTGCAATCGTAGACTCGGTAGCTTGGGAGTTAGACTTTATTGTGTGTCTATGTGTTTTTCTTTTTCTAGGATTTTTAGAGAGTCTGATGCTTGGGGACAAGTAAGGGTTCGGTTTGGGGAGTTTGATGAGTCGGTTTTACACCGGCTCATTTGGTCTTTTTCACCGTATTGTTGTCGTTCTCGGTGTAGTTATTGTTTGTTTTATCAAAATATTTTTACTTTTTTTGTTTATTGTGTGTTTTGTAGGTATTTGGCTAAACCACGCTATTTGGAGGCAAAAACATGCATTTTATATGCATTTACAGGAGTACGGAGCTCCAATGCCTCGAAGGGACGTTGGAAACCAAGTTGGGTCGGAAAAACACGAAACCAAGTCTGACTCCACTGAGACTTGGCATGCGCCAAGTAGACTTGGTGTTAAGTAGAAGTTTTATCGCAAAGATTATATTTTTGGCCCCGTTTTGTAATTCATTATCTTTTTTTCACTTTTGCTCTCAACCTAGAACTTTTCCAAGGTAATTTTATCTTCTTTGTACGAGGTAATTGAACCGGTCTTTCTTGCAATCGACTATATATTATTAGGAGCATAATTTGGTACTTTCTACCGATTGGAACAAGGATATCTCAATGCTTCCTTGGGTTTGTGATAACTTGGGTAACATTGTTTCAACTCTCTTGATTCTTTGTATTTTGATATTGATTATGTCTATTCATTGTTTATCTACGTATTTGATTATGATTTGTATATCATGAGTAGCTAAACACCCTGTTAGCTATGGAGTGGTTACGGATTCAAATACATGCTAGATAGGGTTCTTACAATTCAATGAAGTTTTTATGGGATTTACTTAGCTCAATAGATTGCTAGTGTAAGTAGTTTCTTTTTATGTGTTTCACCAACAAAATCATCTGAGGATTACACATTGATTTTACCAACAAAATGCCTAGAAATGAGTACCCATAGGTTTGTAGCAAACACCGAAACTACATTGGCTGTAATCGTAGCTTGATGGAATTGACGACTCCACCATTAATGTTATATGTTTTCTAGAACAAAATTAACTCGTTGTCATAGTACTGATGTGCCTTATGTGGTGTAAGGTGTCTACTTCAAGTAGTGTAATGTCTTGTTGGGCATGTCCTAGTGATAATCAGAGTAAGTCACCATTATCATTATTGTTTACCCTGTTAGCTAGCTTTGATTGTCTATTACCACTCCATAATTCCTTCTCATATCTTAAATGATTGCATTAAAAAAAAATTCTACGTTCTTTGCATTCTAGATAGATTTTCAATCACTGCCGAAGCAAAACTACTTTACTGCTTTCTACTAATGTATTTATAATACGTAAATGCAACTAAGCCTAGTTAATTCTTAGAGAACGACACTCGGGGTTAACTTCCCTCGCTACAAGTTTTCGTAGTGTTGAGAATTAACTCTTCGCTTAAACAAGTTTAAAACATTGATTTGACACGTCATAGCTCAACCTTCAGGTTGAGCATATGAAGTTACGTCTTGTAAATCATGAGATTGGCATGGTCCAGAAGTACCTTAATAATTTATCAAGTAAGAATCTGAATTCTCAAACGTTGAGTTAACAAGAAGTTTACAATTCCTTACTATACTTCCCGAAGAAGTTATGTATCTTGTCAAGTAAATTGTGATAACGATTGAAAAGCAATGAGTACGTTTGCGCGTTTCATGAGAAACTGTTGCACTATTTTTTCCTATCTAGGTTTTTATCCCATTTGGTTTTTCATAGCAAATTTTTTAACGAGGCAACATTATAAGCGCAAATAATCATCTCCACATCTCCATATCTTTGATACATGTGATAAATATAAGGTCATGAGACTTATTGGTCTGACCTTACGATGTTATGGATTGATGTTATGGGATTAGGAACTATATGATGTTTCGAGTATTTGATAAGTTCTTCCACATGAAGACGAGCCACATATTACAGAAGTTCTTCTCCGCCATTATCTATGAGAAGAAGGTTCCATTCAGGTACAACAGATTTGAAGATTTTCTCACCAAAATCACATTAGACATCACCATTTGAGAAGTTGGTCCGGAAAATTGGAACTGTGACAGTTTGAAGATTAAAGTGATGCATCGATCAGGGAGTTGAATATTCACTGCACTCTTTTCCCTTGACTAAGTTTTTATCCCCTAGGTTTTTCTTAGCAAGGTTTTTAATGAGGCAGTATATCTATCGCATACCAATCATCACCAACTCATATCCATTTAAGAGGAGTGTTAGATATAAATGTACAAGTTGATGGATGAAGAGTTAAATGTGTAAAAGGTTAGTGGAAAAAGATATAAGTGCATACAAGTTAGGCTTTGTTCACTTCATGTGAAAAACCATTAATTTCAGTTCAGAACAGTTCAATTCTGTTCAGATCAGTTCAGATTTGCTTTGTTGTTTTTTATAATATAAATAAGTTCAGTTCAGATCAGTTTAATTTCGTTCAGTTCTGATCAGACAAAGAGAACATAGTCTTAGTGGAGAAGTATTTGTCTCTTCATATACTATTAGACCCTTGGTATACTTTTCTCTTATATAAAAGACCTACCATAAGAATGAACTCTCCATTCTCTTCTTTCTATTCTCTCTATAATCTCTTCTTTCTTCTACTTACTACTATCTTTTTGTCTTAACGGTATTTTATGTTTTCATTTTTCAAAAATGAGTTAATGTTCAACTGTTTTGGGCGTGGATCTAATTGTTTGAAATAGTGGGTACATAATCTATAATTAGTACTCCCTACGTCCCAGATCAAATGTCTCATTTTTCTTTTTGTAATCTACATTTTTCAACTTTGAATACGATTTAATCTTAAACCGTAAATGTAAAATATTCAATTAAATTATATATTGAAACTTTACTTTCAAAATTTTAATTATATGATTTAAGGAATAATTAAAATTAGTGTAACTTTTAAAAATTTCTTACACTTTAATTATACATAAAAAAAAACTTTCTACAAATTGGTGATAAACTTATTACAAATTAGTGATTTTGTTATTTTTAGTAAATTAGAAATTAAATATTACAATTATTGATAAATACATCTCTTATTTATAGTACAAATCAAATCATTTATCTAGAAGACTAATATATTTTCAAATACAAGAGCATCAACACGTTCACATACATACGCCAGTTTAAAACAAACAGACATCTACTAATTGATTAGATACTTCTGTTTGGACCTCCTGCCAAAAACCACTATTTTAGCCAACCGCCAGCGATTATCGGATATCTAATAAAAACTTCATCATCATATGATGCTTGTTTTCCCTGAATTTCTAGTATAATGATGCTTGTTTCCCCTGAGTTTCTGGTATAATGATGCTTGTTTTCCAGACGACTAATTCTCGATTGTTTACCAAAATGATGAATGATGCTTTTTTTTTTTGGAAAATGATGCTTGTTTTTCCTGAATTTATGGTCGGATGATGCTTGTTTTACAGACCACTAATTCCTCGATTATTAACCAAAAAAGATGCTTGTTTTCTATGAATTAGTGGTAATGATGCTGTTTTCCAGAGAAATGGTGCATGTTTACCTTTACTTGTCATGTTACTTATGACGCTAGTTTTCATGAATGTTTTGGTTTTGAATCTCCGTGATTTTTTTGTTAAATGATGATTATTCCTTTAAAACGGATGTTTGTTTGATAAACACTAATCCCAATTTGACTGGAGATGGACGATGGCCCATGGGCGAAAATTGAATAAAGAAACTTGATTTATCTGATGCTTGGATATGATTGGTGATGCTTGGCTACGATCGACGATGCTTGGCAAAATCGGTGATGCTTGGCTCAATGTCGCCGGAAGAAATTGGATGCTCGTTGATGTTTCTGAATGTGGATGATCGTTGATTTAGCTGATGCTTGTTGAATTATAATCTAACAAAATCCTAAAATATGTTAGATTATATTGGGATTATATTAGATTAATAGGTAAATATACTATATTTATATTCACGTATGAAAACACGCTACACGTGTTATTGCGGCACCTAATTATGATAAAAGTATATGAAAGTAAGTAATATCGGTGTTTTTGATAATATATTGCCTTATTCCGAGTTGAATAAGGGTTTAGATTAATGCGGAGTGACTTGTTTTAATTTAATTGGAGAAGATGGAGAAAAAATATTAGTAATCGTTGTTTTTTCTATGATAAATTCATTTTGTTAGGGTTGAATTAAAGATTTGAATTTATTTGGATAAGATATATTGGATTTTTTTAATGATAAATTGAATTTGTTGGTGTTGAATTAAGGATTGTAATTTAATTTGAGAAGACATGTTGGTTTTTTTTAGCTAAAGTCTAATCTACTAGTTAAACTTAAATTAAGTTCTTAATCAATTTTGAATCTCAAGATCAACATTGTACCTCCATTGTTTATTATGAAAGAAACCCGGGGATGACTAACTTTAGTATTATCGCATTATATTAATGTTAGTACATCTATCTAAACCACCAGATTATTTTTGGATTTGATCTCAACCCTTCATTTTTTTATTACTATGACTAGGCGTCGCATTGTCGTATAATGAGGTCGCACTAAGTCGCATAATATTTAAAAACATTATATTGGTCAATTATTTACACACCCCTTAGTTTTTAGACTTAACAAAATATACACAAAAAAATTCAAAATTAGCCTCACATAAATCAAAATTCACAAAACACCTATTTTACATTAAAAAAATTAATTAATTAAAAAAATAAAGAAGACCGGAGCTCCGGTCGAGCTTCTTCCATGGTGGAGCTCTTTCAAGCTTCCATGGTGGAAGCTTAGTCGAGCTAGCTTCCACCATAGTCGCCGGATTTTGTCAACCGGAACTCCGGTGACTGTCTGGCGACGATGGTGGTGGTGAGAAATTTTAGAGAAGAAATATTAATTTTTGGTTTAAAATATAAATTGAATATTTAGGAGGGGTTGATTGTGTAAATATATGTAATTGTATTTTTAAAGTTGTTTAAATTATTTAAATTGTTAACAAATAAACTTTTAATGTTGAAATTATATCACTTGGCCAATTTTAAAAGAGGTACTAACATTAATAATTTAATACAGTACAATGCAATGCATACTATGATTATCCAAACCGAATAAACCTTTAGTTGAGTGGCCGTTGACTTGCCATCCATCATCAACTACCTCTGTGCACTTCTTTTCCCGAAATTTCCATTGTTTCTCTTTTAATTTCTCAATACTATAACTCAAAATTTAATCTTCTTCGTTTCCATGGAAGAACAACTCGTCTCATCTCTCCCTTTCTACTCGTGTATTGCCCAGCATCCTTGTGGTAAAATTCAATCGTAGTTACAGGTCCTTGTGGTAAAATTCTCAATTCTCCTACATGTTTGGTTTGCCCATTTTTATCACCTGTTTGATTGCTTTTCTAAGTCTCTGCAATTGGAATTACTTTTTGTTTGTCTCTTGATATATATGTCTGCTGTATTTATACTCACTCTTCATTTGTTGATTGTCTAGCCATTTTCGAACTGCCCAAATTTTGATTTCCGATTCTCAGAAAAATAGCTCTTGCATCTTGAACTACATGAATGAGATTGTGATTCTTAGAAATTAGGTGATGTCGATTATCTGTGGCTTGCCCCTTCTCGAGTGTGTATACTGCTTAGCCTGTGCTCGATGGGTGTGGAAACGTTGTCTTTACACTGCTGGCCATGACAGTCAGACATGGGGCCTTGCAGCTGCTGAAGAGTTTGAGCCCGTCCCGAGGCTCTGCCGATACATTATGGCTGTCTACGAAGACGATATCCGGAAGCCTATTTGGGAGCCTCCAGGAGGATATGGTATAGATCCGGATTGCTTGATTATGAAAAAGAATTATCAGGATACTCATGGACAAGTTCCCCCACACTTGTTATATCTTGATCATGAGCACGCTGATATAGTGCTCGCTATAAGGGGCCTTAATTTAGAGAAGGGGAGTGATTATGTACTTTTACTGGATAATAAGCTTGGCCAAAGGAAATTCGATGGCGGGTATGTTCACAATGGCCTCTTGAAAGCGGCTGGGTGTGTGCTCAATGCAGAATGTGACAGATTAAGGGAATTGGTTGAGAAATATCCAAATTATACATTGACTTTCACGGGGCATTCACTAGGTTCGGGTGTGGCTGCACTTTTGACAATTGTGGTGGTGCAAAATCTTGGTAAATTGGGGAATATTGATAGGAAGAGGGTGAGGTGCTATGCTATTGCACCTGCCCGGTGTATGTCACTTAATTTGGCTGTGAGATACGCTGATGTCATCAACTCTGTTGTTCTTCAGGCAAGTTATCTGCACAGTTGTGGCTAGTTTTATTTTATGAGTCGATTGTCTGCATATTCTGCTATGTTCTACCAAGCATTATTTTGTTGCAAAACTACGGGAAGCATAGTGCATTAGCTAATGTTACCTTCTCATGAAATGTCCTCTTTTATTGCTGGGAAGGTAATTTATTTGTTTTGTCTAATTATAAAGAGTAGTCCATGGACGAGAGAACATAGAAGTTCCACCAGCTCAGATTTTTTAAAAAAATCTTTTTTCCCCTAAAGTTTTGGTATTGCAAAGCAGCTTAAACTGTTGATCCTAAAATTAGTTATTTGATCGCTAGAATGAAGTCTTGCTTCATCTCACTGTGCGAATTATTTGTTGACGTATATCGGTTTACCGTTTTCAATACTGACATCCATGAAATTGGCTAATTAGATGCAAATTTCTAGCGGGATGTTCCAGAATGCTGTTTGAATCTCTTGATCAAGTCCAGATATATGGCGTCTTGCTCTTCCCTTTGCAATCTAAGTTTCTGTTTAACGAATAGTTAATAACTGAAGAAGCTGAAAGAAAAAGTTGCTTCTATCTTAATTTGATCAAGAAGCTTATGAGTATCAATCAGATTTCTTCTGCGACAGCTTGGAAGTTTGAAAATTTAAGTTGAGGCTTAACCCCCAGTAAGGTCTGATGAGCACACAAATTTCCATTGCTCTTCTCTCGAGATTCGAGACTTTGCTTGGGATAACAGTATTTTGTGAGTGATCTGTATAACTCAGAACATACTTATGTGGTCTCTGTTTTCACTGCACAAGATTGATTAACGTTTTGCAAATAAAATTAACATATTATTATAGCTGTGCTGAAGTTGAGTTTCAGACAAAACATTGATCTTTTAGACCTTGTATACCATGTTATCGAGTTACTGCATTTTGGAATTTAATGATTCACCTACTTACTACATCAGGACGATTTCTTGCCCCGGACAGCCACACCGCTGGAAGACATCTTCAAGTCATTATTTTGGTATGTCACCGTTATAATGTTTTGGCTGTACTCCTCAATAATAAACTCATTTTTATTTAACCATTGTACTTCATGAATATAGCTTGCCATGCCTATTATGCCTGAGGTGCATGAGGGACACATGTATATCAGAGGAGAAGATGCTCAAAGATCCAAGGAGACTGTATGCACCTGGTCGTCTCTACCACATTGTGGAGAGAAAACCTTTCAGGTAACTGGAGACACTTAATTTCCCGTCAGGCGTGTCATATGATTGACAATTAGACAATATTTATCTTGTGAATTTGAAGTACTTGTTCACATTTGATGCCTCACTTGTTAACTCATGTGACTCTGCCTGTCCCTCAGACTGTCAATGGATGTAATAGACTTGCAACAATACACTATATATATACTTCACATATAGTAAAATGCAGATAATCCAAACGTCGACGACGGATCAACAGTAACCATTGATCTTCACAGAATTACTGAGTCCCAACTGTGGATGTAGGTGTGGGAGATTTCCTCCAGTAGTGAAGACAGCAGTACCAGTGGATGGAAGATTTGAGCACATAGTTCTCTCTTGCAATGCCACGTCCGACCATGGAATTATTTGGATAGAGAGAGAAGCTGAACGGGCCCTGGAAGTAAGTCTTATTTGCTATATACTTCTGCATTACTTGCTGGGGGGGTCTATGAGTAAGTTGTAGACCTTGTGACACACAATAAACAACATGACTTGGAAAATGAATTTAAAATTATTCTTTTAAGTCATGTGGTTCATTCTCATCCACATGGTCTACAACTTACTCATAGACCGGATCTATGTAAGAATTTTTTTTTTGGGGGGGGGGGGGGTGGTTTGTATTAATGTTGTCAAATGTGAACCGCAAAGATATGTTCTTATTGACATTCCAATATTCTGATAATAAGTTTAAACTTTCATTCATATGTAACATGAATATGAATCAGGTTATGTTTAATAGGCTGTTTGATAAAATTTAAGACATTAGGTTTTATGATTCTCTGTTCAGGAACTTGAAAAGACAGTTGTCTGGGCATTTAATTAATTTGAATAAATAGATGGCATCATGGAATTGTTAAGATGTTGCACAAACTTGACTTTTGATATTTAGCCATATTTTTATTGAAGACTTGCTATCTTTTTCTTACTGTGACAAAAAAGTTGATGAGAACGAAGGATCAGGCCTTAGAAATTCCGGCAAAGCAGAGGATGGAACGACAGGAAACGCTGGTGAAAGAGCATAATGAAGAGCACAAGGCTGCTTTACGAAGAGCTGTTTATTTAGCAATTCCCCATGCTTTTTCTTCTTCTGAATATGGAACTTTTGGTGAAGCTGACGAAGAAGATTCTCTATCTGTTGGTAATTCGTCGAGAGGGTCATCAACAAGAAGCGGGCCTGTGGATAGCTGGGATGAAATCATCGAGCGCCTTTTCGAGAGAGACGAGTCTGGTCGCATGGTGCTGAAGAAACAACTGATCGATGACAAATGCAATGTATAATATGCAAGCAAAGCATCAATCGTTATGTATTTTGTTGTATTTTTTGTGAACTCCAATTTCCCAGTAAATATTCATGGCAGCACAAGATGCTATGCGATATATAATTTGAATAGTAGAAAAGTAGGTAAAGTTAAATTATTTTGAAATGGCATTGTAAGACAATAAGAGTATATGTAAAATGAGGTACTCTTGCTGGTGAATGAAAATGGGTACCGTGCTCTCTTAATTTCTGTTACCTCCGAGGTTAGTTCATCTCTAAGACTTTTCTTCCACTTCAATATGATTCATGAGACTATTTTGTTTCTTTTCTGTTTTTGAATAGGTATTTGTTTGTATAGTCAACAACGCATTTGGTTCTGCGGGTAGAGAAGAAACCATTGAACCATCTCTCATGGCATTGGCTAGGAAATACAATCAGGGTAAGATGATTTCCTGTAAGTGAGTATCATTGTGTTTAACAGATCATGGTATTGTTGTTTAGCTCTGATTTTGTATTGCTATTGAGATTGCTTTGTCTATTATATAGACTATGATTATTAAAGCGTAACAGACAACAGTTTAATATACAATAGTAGTGTCTTGACTTTTAAAAACAAACACTAGAGAAGTATGTTGAACAAAGTTTTTTGATGAAAGTAGACCTAGACATCAAATTAAAGGAACCCCATGTCGTTTTCCCCTGCTGGAAAATCTAGTAACAGCTTTAGCATCGAGTCTGGAGAATCATCGGACTCGTCAGAATAGTTGGTGGAATTATAAGCTGCAATATTTTGTTCTTCTCTCTTGCAGTTTCTGGCTTCTGCTATCAGCTGATCAGGCATTTCTACTTTGGTCAACGATGATGAAACTTGTGATACAGGACTCTGTGCAGCAGCTCGTTCATTGTTAGGGCATCGAAATGATTCTCCAACATCAGAGTTCCATAATCGTAGAAAGTGATCGCCTCTACTGCCTGCAGATGGTTCATTGACTTTGGTTGCAATTGCAAAGCGGGACTCTGTTTCAAGCCTCACTCGTTCCCACTGAACCATGTGGTGAGTTAAGGAATAGTCGACTGTCATCCGAATCGAACTAGAAGAGGATGATGGCTGGTTGACATTAGTACTGCTAAAGCGCTTCCTCAGATGTGAGTTCCAGAAGTTCTTGATGTCGTTGTCTGTTCTCCCAGGCAATTGGGTTGCTATCGCTGCCCATCTAAAAGGAAAGTATACTCTTGTTATTAGGGCCAAACTTCAAAATAAACTTAATAACGTTATAATTAAGTGGAATCCAATTTAATAATTTAAGGGAAAATTACAAAAACCACCCCTTAAATATGCCCCCATTTCACATTCACCCCTAGATTGGCGTCTATTACAGATTTGTTAAAAATTAACAACGGCCTAATTTGAAAATTACATCCAAACCCAAAAGTCAACTTTTTCACATATTTTATCTTTTTTTTTATAATTCAATAATTACATTAATTTTATTTATTCCAAAATACCCCCAACACTTTCAATTTCTTATTAAAAAGACCCCAAAAAATTTACTTATTAAAATTTATACCCTTCTTCTTCTTCCCCACCACTCCACCACCATCTTCCCCACCACTTCCAACCACCATCTTTCCCAACCACCACCAACCATCTTCTTCCCCATCGCCACAACTCACAACACCATCTTCTTCCCTACCGGATCTGGCAGAAGCTCAGTTGAGCTTCCATGGCGGAAGATCATTATGAGCTTCCGCCATGGAAGCTCTAATCCTGAGCTTCTTAGCTTGAGGTGATCGGGATGAGGGCGTATTCAGAAAAAAAATTTGTTTCATGGACTATTATGTTAGTTATGAAATTATTGGGGCTATTTAAAAATTTTTGGACTATTTTTGTAAGTTATAAAATTATTTGGGTATAATGTGTAGTAAAATGAAACTTGTAAATTGCAATTGAGTCCAATTAATTTTCTTTTCCATTTAAATTTTAGTTAATAACTCAAATATAGATTTTGGACTTGGATGTAATTGTTTGAGATCGGGGGTTGAATCTGTAATTGGCTCGAATTTAAGGGGTACCTTATGTAATTTGCCCTTAACTTAACATAACTTAATTAGTAAATAAAAAATATGGAAACTAACTCCCTAATTATAGTATCTAATTTTTAGGAAAAAATTAACTTAAATGTAACTAATTTAGTAAATTCACCAAAAAGGTAAAATAACGTATTCTTCACCATAGCATGGTGCATTAAACACAAACATGGTACCATAGTGACACAAATAAATAGATTATTTAAGCTCTGTTCTCTTGTTGGCTTCATTCGATTCGATTCTTAGTTATATTTTATACTACAGTTCAGTTCAGTTCAGTTGAAGAGAACAGAGCCTTAATTTATGAACAAGTAACTGGTACCGAATAACTATAACTAAAAAAACCATTAGTTAGTTGGTGATGATTCAATATTTTATAATGGCTTATAGCATTCATGGTACATAATATTGGTGCCTTGTGTTATTATTTACTGAACCAAAACATGGTGCAGTATATATTAACATTGTACCATCAGGTGACACAACCACATAAATTATGAACCGTCAGGAGAAACTACAATGCTAATAAACAATTATGAACTAGAGCATGGTGTAGTAAATTTAGTATTGGTATGTTGAGATGGTACAATGTTTTTAGTTTTAGCACAACGATATAGTACCTTATATTTATTGGTCTATTTAGATGGTACAATGTTTTTAGTATTGGTACCACGATGTAGTACCTTGTATATATTGGTGTGTTGAGATGGTACAATGTTTTTAGTATTGGTACTACTACGTGATACCTTATATTTATTGGTGTGTGTTGAGATGGTACAATGTTTTTAGTTTTGGCACAACGATATGGTACCTTATATTTATTTGTATGTTTAGATGGTATATTGTTTTTATTTTTGTACACTGATGTTGTACCATATATATAATATTTTTTTATTCTATATATAGTTTGCATAATACTTTGGTTCCATGTTTAATCGTGATTTGTAAATTGATTTAAAATTTGATGCACCATATGATGGTTACATATCGGAATTTTTGTATATAATGATATTAATAATACATATTTAACTAATTTAGTTTCTAGGGTATAATTGATAAACACTAATATCTATTTTTAATTTGGGTTCTAAAGTAATTTAGTTTCATAATATGGGTTTCGGAGAATTTATCCCTGATTTTTTGTCAACAAGATAAAGGAAATATTTGATGACCGGACTGGATGATTAATACTAATAGTAATTACTTGTTGCCAAGAGTGGTATGGAGATTAATAATGGTATTCTCTTCTTCAGTTGTGAAAGGACCACGTTTTATGTCAGGTCGAAGGTAGTTTGTCCATCGAAGCCGACAACTCTTCCCACAACGCCGGAGACCTGTAAATTCACACATTAGAGAGTGTGATTGTAAACGGTAGTTTGATATGTAATTCAAAGCGAACAATCATAAGTGTAGAGACTGTGGTAGGAAAAAATTGGAAAGACGGATTGATATTCTTAAGATATGTATAATATTTTAAACAATATCAGTAATGTTTTATGAGTGGACATTATATATCTTTTTAAATGTATATATGTATATTACCGACGTTCTAACTTCTAAGTACAACCTCTAATGTTTTGGATATAATTGTAATGTTTGTCCGTTTTAGTCTTTCTATAAGATTGCCTCTCAAGGGATTTAGTGAAATTACGTACCTAGGTTGGTAAATTGTCCATTGATATCTAAATAGCACTCCAATGATAGTAGTCTTAAAAAATGGTTAGTCGAGGGAGCAATTTAGTTGCCGTGAACTTGCCAAGTTGGCTAGTTTCGAATTGGATAGGAATGTCATTTGAGATGAACCCCAATCTAAGTTGTACCTTTTCTTAAGTTTGATATTGTCTAACTACTTATGGTGTTGCATTACTAAAAGAGAAAAAAAAAAAAAACACTCCAATCACTCCATACCAATCATACCTTACTACTTTTGTTTTTTTTTTATATCCTAATCTCACATTTTTAAAACATAAACTGAAAATCTATCTCCCACTTATTCACTCTTATATTTTTCTTCATTTATGTTACATTTTCTAATTATACTAATTATTTATGTAGTTTACCTTTAAAACTCTAGGTATAATTTAATGATTTGAGTTTCGGAATAGAGTGATTATATCTTTAAATTAATACACCTAACCAAATGTGGCCACAATCCACGTGGATACTAATACTTTTAAATACCTTAAAAATTTATTCACTCTTGTTAATTCTTTTATATTTCTCTGCACTTGTTGTTGGTTTTAACTTTTTTGGTCAGTCATTGAAATTCAAATCAGGTCATGAAGAAATCATTCGAGTGGATATTTAACACGAAATGAAATTTGTCTGCATGAACTTTTGAATCCATCTGGAAAATACAATCATCCCACTATAAAATTTATTCTGATTTAAATGCTCGAATTTTTCCAACATGTGTAAAATCTATTTATTTATATTAATTATGTGATAAATTCGTACAAACCAAACCATTTGGGGTTCAAAACTTACCATATCAATATACAAATTTTGAAAGAGTCTGTTGATGCGTGTTAATTCTAAGTTTCCCAACCAAACAAACAAAAATTGCTTAAAAATCCTAAAATTTGAAAAGATAAAAACATAAATTAATCAACATAAAAAAAGTAAAGAGCGTGTCAAATGTGAAACATTTTATTTTGCTAAATAATATGTAAATTCACATCTCATCATAATAAATCATGTGACTATACCAAACATTTCGGTAGACTGAATGGTGTTCTGCGAAAAATTATGATTTTTGCAATAATTTGACAAATGAGAATCTTTACAAAAACTATATTGGATAAAGTAATTTGAATAAAGGAGAAACAAAATGTCAAAATGGAAGGAAGTAGAAAAAGAATAAAGACAAACCTGCAAGTTTTGGTAAATTTCTCCAAGTTCCATGTCCATTCTGAGTGATGAAGTCAACAAGAATCTTGTCCTCTTCAGCAGTCCAAGCTCCTCTTTTCACCCCTTCTTTCTCACAACACACCATTCTCCCATTAATCTTTTCTCTCTTCTTTCCCATTCTTCAACAAAAATACATTAAATATTCATAACAATAGCAATAATCATAATCATCAATAATCAAGAGTGCCTAGTTCATATAATAGAAGAATGTACAAAAATGTATAGAAAAGGAAAATTAATAATTTGAGGAAGAGTTGATAAATGCATGTGAATTATATCATGGAAGCTGCTAAATCCGTTTATCTGGAACAAACCAGTCATTTATTTCTTGTGAAACCTCATATTAATGAAAACAATTCCATCCATTTGGACAAAGCTAAAAGAGAACACAACTATTTTAACATTTGAATTTGCAATAAGCTAGTTAAGGTAATTAAGCACCTGCATTTTTCTTTATTAGAAAAGAGAGTAGAGAAGGAAAATGGTGCTTACCAGAAAACCGAAGAGTGAGGAATAGTGAAACGGAGGTGGTTTAGTGTTTACCCTTCTTCCTTATTTCATGGTTTGGTTTTTATGTTCCATTTTAGCTGATTTCATGGGTTGTTTTGTAGGCATGTGTACTTCTCAAAAGATGACAAAAGAGTGTGAATTTCTGCTGACGCATTCACAAAGATTTAAAACAAGGAGGTTTTGTGTGTGTGTATTATTTTTTGGTCAATTACTTTAATAAATACTTTATTTGTGGCATTAAAAACTTCATACTGCTAAGTTTATTTAGAATAAAGGAAAATGAATAAAATTGATACTGCGTAAATGGTCTACCTCGAAGTCCGAACGAGCATTCCTGTAACCAAGTCTTTGAAGCATTCGCAAGTGCATGCGTCCTGCGAGACCTCCACAACGGGCATCCTCTGGACAAGGGAACATCGAGCGACCCACCATTGGACATTGGGGTCAATCTATAAATACCACACACTTGTCTATTATTACTATTATAAAAGGGAAGACTATCATGGTAATTAGCGGACCAACTTTTCTTTTTCATTTTTTACCCCTCATCTTAACTACTTTTTTCCTTACAACATATTATATGGTTTAATCTTTTTAAAAATTGCACTATAATTAACAGTTCTACAATAATGTAAATTATTACTAATTAAATAGTTTTTTTCAACAATATTAATAAGTTGAAAGTTCACAGGTGAGTACCGCGTGCCAATTTTCTAGTTCATTAAATACAAACAACTCATTTACTATTGTACACGTCATTATATACTTGCTTCGCAACGAGTAAACCTCTACTCCGAGAAGCATTAGTATAGAGTATTGTACTCCATATTCAAGATCAGTACAAGTTATACTACTTATTACCATACACTTATCTGTTCTTGATCATTTGCTAGCTACAATAATCATTCTTACCAAATTTAGAATCATCATATTAGCGTCGTCTGTGGGAATCATTACAACAAGTCATGGAAAAAATCAAGAGCAAGAAGACATATGTTGTCGCTGCTGCCGCCTCAGCAGCAAGCAGTCATCAGGAAGGAGACCCGGAGACATAAGACGAAGGAGGTTCGACCAATGAGGATCACGACCTAGTAATGAAGAAAGGTGCAAGAGGCAAGAATGTCAAAGACAAGAGCACCAGACACTTGTCGCTATCCCTTATTGCAAATCCTTCCGTTCTGTGAGTTCCCACTATCTTCGGGTTACGAACAGTGATGTGACGATAATTTAGAGTCTCATCTCATCTTTTTTACCATCTTTTGTTAGTCTTTATTTGCATTTCTTAGTGTTTCTTGTGCGTTTTATGTGTTTTTGTTGTGCTATACAGGTTCGTACGACTTTAGGTGGAAACCGGAGGAAAAATGCGCGTTTCAAGGGTCGTATTCGAGTATTAAAGGCTCACGACTCCATTTTGAAGACCCCAAGTTTGATTCCTAGCCATAACGATTTTTGTAATTTTTATTTTAAGGACTTGTCGCAACACGTTCTGAAACTATTTGCGACAGGAATTGCAGAGAGCTCAGATGTTCAGGTTTGAAGGACTTGTCGCAAACAACAGAGAGCTCAAGGATTTCCAACTTTTGGAACTCGTCGCGACACGTTTTCTAACCTGTCGCAACAAGTTGGTTTTTTTTTTTCCAGCTTCTATTATCAATTTTAGACGATTTTAAACTCATCTTTTCATTCTCTATCATAGCTTTTTCCCATTCAAGTGCTCTAGAACCCTAGTTTTTGGTCTATGACTTGGGATTAAATCCTAGTTGATTGTAATTGCATACGATATCATCGAATTCGGATTCGAAGGTTAGAAATCTCAATCAATTTATCTTTTCTATTGCAATTTGACTCACTGTGATTGTTTTCGATTCATGATGATTATCTCTATTAATCTTATGCCCTATTCAATTGTGACTATGAATTCGTATGATGTTGCTTCAATTATAAATAGCTAATCGCGTAGTGAATATAGTGATGTAGCCTAATGCTCTTGGGAATTCTGGTGCTACTTCTTCTCATTTGCTCATCCCAGAGGGTTCTGGTACTGATAATCCTATTGCTCAACATGCTATTTTAATTGGATCTGGTTCTGCTGGTCCTCTGGGTCCTTCTATTATTCCTCCTCCTTGTAATTTTAGGAGTATAAGGGAGGTGGATCTGAATACTGCTTATAGGCTTAATCAGCTTTGGGTTGTCCAGGAATCTAAGAGAAGGAAGAAACAAACTCAACCTCCTCCTATTATGTCTCATTACTCTCTTAGAAAATAATAGACAATGGTCTTCTCTCCCTTTTAGTACTGACAAGAATCCTCCTAATTCTAACGATTGATCTCAATATTCTTACTTGGAATATGAGGGGCTTGAATAGTCCCCTCAAGAGACATGAACTGAAAAAGCAGATTCAGAATTTGAAAATTTGTTGTGGGGCTGTGTTAGAGACTAGGGTTAGACATGATAATATGCCTGGGATTCTTTCTTTATGGGATTCTTCTATCTGGAAAACTTCTCATAATTGTCATCTTGAGAAGAACTGCAGAATTATTGTTTTCTGGAAAGTTGCTATGGTGTTTGTGGATGTCCTTCTGGTTACTGACCAATTAATTCATTGTAAACTGGTTACTGCTGATGGAGTTTACACCTGCTGTGTTTCTTTTCTTTACACTCACAATTCTGTTGAGAAAAGAAAGGGGTTATGGAGGGACTTAGTTTCTCTGCATTCTTCTATGGATGTGCCTTGGTTGATTTCTGGAGATTTTAATGTTGTAATGTCTACAATTGAGAAGGTTACTCCTTTTAGGCAGCCTAATATTGTTTCTACTGAATTGTCTGATCTGTGTTCTGCTACTGATCTGCATGATATTAAGTTTGTGGGTCAAGTGTTTACTTGGGATAACTCCCATACTTATTGTAAATTGGATAGGGTGCTTGGGAATGGTTTATGGGAGAATACTTTTCCTGGCACTATTGTTGATTTCTTGCCAAAGAGTATTTCTGATCATGCTATTGCTGTGGTGAAAGTCTTTAAGCCTAAAGTTCTTCATGCTGCTAATTTTCACTTTAAAAATTTTTGGGTTGAGGATCCGGATTTCTATACTGTGGTGGAAAGGTGTCTCAACAAACCTGTACAGGGCTGTGCAATGTTTAGATTAGTTTCTTTTCTGAAGCATTTGAAGATGGACTTGAAGAAGCGTAATGGGGATAAATATATGAATTTGGATGGACAGGTGCTAGCAGCAAAACAAGAGTTGGATCAAGCTCATTTGGCGGTTCAGTCTCAGCCTGCTTGCTTGGTGGCTAAGGCAGATGCAAAGAAAGCCCTAGATCACTATGTGTCACTTTGTCAACAATAGGTGTCTTTGCTTGCTCAAAGAGCTAAGGTGAATTGGCTTATGGAAGGGGATAGTGATTCTAAGTTTTTCCACTCTATTGTTAATCAAAGGAGGACAAGTAACAATATCTGGGTGCTGCTTAATTCTACTGTACATAGGATTACTGATCAGCATTTGATTGTTGACCATGTTGTGCAGTTCTATACTCAGTTTTTTGGAACTCTACAGTGGATCATACTCTTTTTGATAGTTCTCATATTGTTACTGATGTTATGAATGTGAAGCTTACCAGGAGGCTTACTCATCTGGAGTTAAAAGGGGTTGTGTTTAAAATGGGGAATTTTAAAGCTCCTGGACCATATGGATTTAATCCATTCTTTTTCAAGAAAAACTTGACAACTAATTGGGCCTCTTGTTTATTGTGTCGTGGATGAGTTTTTTTAGCAATGGAAGGCTTCTTAGGCAGGTTAATAACACTGCTATTACCCTGCTTCCTAAGGTGCCTCATCCCATGCTTATTAAAGATTTCAGACCCATTGCTTGTTGCAACATTGTGTATAAACCCATCACTAAAGTGCTGGCTGATAGAATTCAGCTTCTTATGCCTTATTTAGTGTTAGAGAATCAAAGTGCTTTTGTCCGTGGTAGGATTATGCAGCATAATATCTTGTTAAGTCAGGAGTTGATTAGAGGGTATGCTCAGAAGAATATTTCTCCAAGGTGTTTGCTTAAAATTGATCTTCAGAAAGCGTATGATACCATTAGTTGGTCCTTCTTGGAGCAAATTCTTGTTCTTTATGGGTTTGATCAGTGGTTTGTTGATAGGGTCATGACTTGTGTTTCTACTTGTAGATTTTCTTTCAAGATTAATGGCAGTCTGGAGGGTTTAATGATATGGAAACAAGGCTTGAGGCAGGGTGATCCATTGAGCCCATATCTATTTGTGTTGTGTATGGACTACCTTACCAAAATTCTTAAAAGGGACTGTTCTGGCTCTGAGTTTAGTTTCCATCCTAAATGTAAGAAGTTGAATCTTGTACAGCTAAGATTTGCTGATGACATTATATGATCTTCTGTAAGGCAGATGTTACTTCTCTCACTGTTATCAAACATAGTCTGCAGGCTTTTTCTGATGCTTCTGGTTTGCTAATGAATGTTGAGAAAAGTTCTATTTTTCTGGGCGGAGTACGGGATGCAGATAAAGAGGTTTTGTTGCAGGTACTTAATTTTCCTGAGGGGCATTTCCCCATTAGGTATCTTGGAATACCTCTGAGTCCCAAGAAATTGCGGATAGCTGATTATGATCCTCTTATTCTTAAACTCACTAGTAAGGTGCAGTCTTGGTCTTCTAGATTTTTTAGCTATGCTGGGCGTTTAACTCTTCTCAAGTCTGTTCTACTAAGTATTGAATGGTTTTGGGCTTTTGTATTTGTGTTCCCTGCTAGATTCATATTCGATTGGTAAAAATTCTCAAAAATTTTTTGTGGTCGGGGAATGTTGAGGGAACGAATAGTTCTGTGGCCTGGAAGAGTATTTGTCAACCTCTGGATCATGGCGGGCTTGGGATAAAGGAGGTGTTGGCTTGGAATAAAATTTCAATGTGTAGGTATTTGTTTGAGCTTGATACTGGTGATCCTATTTCTTTGTGGCATCAGTGGATTCATTTATATGTTCTTAAAGGTCATGATATCTGGACTGTTTCTGCAAAGTCTAGTACTAGTGGCTGGTGGAAAACTCTTCTACAACTTAGAGATAGCATGTTGTTGCTGGTAGATTTATCTGTTATTCAAAGTGTGCCTACTGTTATGAGGACTCAGTTTTTATATCAATTGTTCTGTCCTCTTGCTATGCCAGTCTCTTAGAAGCCTTTGGTTTGGAACAAGATTTCAACACCAAGAATATCCTTTTGTACTTGGTTTGCTGTGTTAAATAGACTCTCGTTAAAGAGTAGGTTATATCTTTGGGGTTTAGTGGAGAATAATCTTTGTCCTTTTTGTGAGCTTGTGCGTGAAACTAGAGACCATTTATTTGGACTTTATTCTGTGATTGCTCCTCTTTGTGCTAAGATGTTCACTTTAGTAGGTTTACCTTATCAGCTTACTACTACTTTCTCTGATTATATTTCTCTCTTCTCTTGTGCTTCAAAGAAACAGTCTATTCTGTACTCTTTGCGTGCTGGTGTCTTTTGCGCGATTATTGATGTGATTTGGTCTCTTCGTAATGGCCTTATTTTTAGACATGATCCAGTCAATATTAATGTGGCCTGTAAGAAGATTTGTGCATCTTTGATGGTAAGAATTTCTAAATTGCCTTCACAGAATAGGCAGGTTCAATTATTCTTATCTCATCTAAAATTAGTATAGGTTTTTATTATCCTGGTTTCTTTTCTTTTGGTGAAAATGGATATGATGCTAGGTTTTGTTGATGTAGTTAGCTGGTTCTTGTTGGCTGTTCTCCTGGATCATCAGGTGTTGTTCGAAGAAGGATGGGTGAATAGGTTGTTTTCTCGTCTTCTCTTCTCTTCTATCCTCTTCTCTAGTCCATTATAAGCCTGCAAGGGACAGATAACTTGACTCTTGTGCTTCTTCTCTACTGTAATTTCTTTAACGAAGAGTGATCACGTGTTAGGAATATCTGTTTAGATTTTGATCAGCAACCTAATGAATTATCTTAGCTCAGAAAGGTGCTTAGTACTCTTGGTTCACTTGAACACTGTAAAAGAGGAAATTCACCAATTATGTTAGTCTAGCAAATCTTGTATAGGATGTTAGATCTCTAAATATAATTTTTATTTCTTTGAAGAAGACCAAGAAGAAGGCATCCGGCAGAAGAGTTCAACAAATTTGAACATTTGAAGACTGCACAAGATTGCTGAAGACAAAGAAAATTGGTCTCATCAGATACCTATGTCCAGATATGTTTAAGAAACAAGTGTTTTTCAATAAACAGGTTTCACAAAAGATATCTGAGAACACAAGGTTTCTGAATGAGGAAAAGTGCCCACAAATACCTACACTCAGATACCTTGGACAAAACTTTGTTTACAAGAAACAATGTTTTGATAAAGTATCTGGAGATGTGAGAGTCTCTTAAAAAGGACATGCGATGCTTGAATGCTGTATAGTTCCATTGGCCTTTGTAGGACAAAAATAGTACAAGTCTGATAAATGCGCAGACGAGACAACTAAACAAAGGAAATCTCTTCAAAGAGAAAATGTCTACGCATTACTATTTTGAGATATCGATAGTTTGAAATTCATTTGAGCTATGGATACTTTTCAAACGGCATGATTTTCAACAATAAATATCAACACTTAGAATGCTTGAAAGACACACTGAAAACACCAAGAACACAGAACTGAATATCTTAAGCTTCTCTGATAATACAACTAGTGGTATCTTTCTCTCAAGCATACAAGCATACGCTACTTACTCTTTAGCTTACAGTTGTGACTAAGCTCTTGAATTCTAAGTAGCACGAAAGTTATAAGTGTCCTGATCCTTAACAAGCCTTGCTATCGTTGAAGGAGTTGAATCAAAAGATCAAGTATCTGATTTTCATTCTACAGAACATTTAACATAGACTTGAGTCAGTAAAGAACATATCACCACACATTGTGAAGTGTGTTAAGTGATCCCTGTTCTATAGAGTATTCCTACATAACTAAAAAAGTTATTAAGACTACTCGCCTGACAAACCATCATAACCAACACCATACACGGCGTGGAGTACAGGAAGTACTTAGTTTGGGAAACTAAGGAACAACTCCAAGGTTACTGAGCATAGGAAGTACTTAGTTTGGGAAACTAAGGAACAACTCAAAGGTTTCTGAGTATAGGAAGTACTTGGCTGGGAGCCGGGGAATAACTCAGGGGGAACACTTGGTTGGGAACCTAGTGTAAAAGGGAATCAAGGGATAGGTTTATTGTAAGGAGAACTCAATAACTATCTGTTAGGAATATCTGTTAGTTTTTTGATCATTCATCACATGTTCCTATCATAGCTAGAAAGGTGATTAAGTACTCTTGGTTCACTTGAACATTGTAAAAGAGGAAATCACTGAGTATAATTAGTCTAGTAAATCTTGTATTACGATTATAGGTCTCTGAGTGTAATTTTTATTTTAAGAAGACCATGAAGATCAATCCTAGCAATGGAGCTTTTCTGAAGATTACAAGACCGGAGATTGCACAATATTTATGAAGACACCAAGGTTTAGTCTCACTCGGAAAGACTATGTCCTTAATCCTTTCTTAAGTACATTTAGTTACTTTTGAAACATGATTCTGGAACATATGACATCATGAGTATGGAGCATGCAAGCTATCAGAAAGGCTAATGTATCCGTTGAAGACTACAGGAGAAATAGTACATATGCATTAATTGCATCGGAGAAAAGCTAAAAGCACGATCCTCTACGAGATATGAGACAAGGACTTACGAGTACTCATTTCAAGATAAGTATAAATGAATTTGAATTGTGTCTAACGGATAACATTCCAACGACTCTCTAATTCATCTATAAATATCACACACTTAGATCTTTGAGAAATACGACCGAAACGATCTAACTTGCAAACTTACAATCTAGCAAAGTATTCTCTCAAGCACTCTACTACCCTTTACGAAAGCTTTACATTTGAAGAATCACTAGTAGTTCTAAGTTGTCTGAACCTTAACAAGAGATTGTTATTAGTGAAAGAGTTGAGCTGTCGGATAACCATTAAAGCTCATTCTCGAGCGGACATCAATTACTTGGGTCGAGAAAGCGATTGCCATACCTTTGAACAAGTGTATTAAGTAGTCTTGTTCTATTAGGCTCTCTGAAAACATAGCGAAAATTTATCTGAGAAGCCTCTCGACAAACCTTATAACCAACACCATCAAGGCGTGGAGTAGAGGAAGTACTTGATTTGGAAAATCGGGAATAACTCAAGGTTATCTGAGTAGAGGAAGTAATTAGCTCTAGGAGGTGGTAATAACTCGGGGGAACATTTGGTTGGGAACCAATTGTTTGAGAATCTTAGAATAGGATTTTGTAAGGTGAACTCAATTATACATTCTAGTGAATTCTAGGTCTCGAGAAAGACCAAGTGGATTAGTTAAAGGATTACGCCACCTCGGATACCACTATACTTCTGTTATTTACCTTTGTATTTATCTTTCAAAGAAAGCACACACTTACTTATTGTTTACGAACTTACCTATCTTAAAGTCTTCCGCTCTGAATTTAAGTATCGAAACCCCAGTTTGGCTGTGTTTATCAACAAAAGTTTAAAAACTATTCACCCCCTCTAGTCTTTTACTTTGCCGTTATCTGGACCAACAAGTGGTATCGGGCGGGAGGTTCCCAATCATACACTTGAACCTAGATCCCCAGATAGGTGAAGAAACTTTGTCCCTTTCTGAGGACTATATAATTTGTGTGTTAAGTGTGTGGGTATGTCTCTGAGCGATGCACCCGTTCTAAAGCCAGAAAACTACGAGAAATGGAAGAACAACATGATGCTCCATCTGGAGGCCATTAGTGATGAGATGATCTATGTCATCAATGAAGGGCCTATCAAAATCAGACAACTCAAACAAGTCTTTGAGGTTTACGATGGAAGAAAAGCCTCAGACACGGAAGATGGAAGCGAGGACATGGTTGTTAGTGATAATGGTCATGTTGCTCGTGGAAGCATTATGTATGAAGACAAGCCAAGAGAGCTCTGGACATCTGAAGATGCCAAGAGACACAGATTGGATGGTTAAGCTCGTAATATAATCATCAGATCGACACCTGAGCACATACAGTGTAAACTGTGGGGTGCTAAAACGGTGAAAGTTGCCTGGCAATTGATTGAAGAAATCATCTTTGGGCAGAAAACCAAAGAAAACAAGTTCGAAGTTCTTAAATTGAAGTTCCAAAACTTCAAGCAAGGTCCCACTGAAACTCTGGAAGAACTTGATTTCAGGTTTACTACTCTTATGAGTGATATGGCTGCACTTGGTGAAAGCAACAAATACTCCCAGTCAAAAAAGATTAAGACTATTGTCAGAAGTCTCAATCACAACAGGGAGCACACTAAATTCTTTTATTTCAACCAAGGAATGCCAAATATTACTCCAGTAGAGCTCTTCTCTCATCTTGCTACTGTAGATTATGAGACAACTCAGAGAGAACAAAGAGTTGAGAAGTTGCAAAGTGTTGCTCTAGTCTCTCAATGTACTTCTGAAAAGAAAGATACCAAAGACGCATCTGAAGAAAATGCTCTTGCATTAAGACACATGAATAAATTTGTGAGTCAAGATATTGATAGAAGAAAAGCTAAAGAAAAGCTGAAAAAGCATCTTGGCCCAAACTATCATCAGTACAAGAACATTAAACTAAACAACTCTCTGAAGACCCCCATTCAGAAAGGTGTTAATCTTGAATCGTGAGATTGGAAATGATATACGCTTCTATTGTCAAAACTGGTCACTTCAAGAGATTGCCTGCTTTAAACAAGCTCAAGCGGCAATTGATAAGAAGGAGGAAGAAATTACAAAAAGAAATCAAAGGGCCTTCTTGTGAAGAAAGAAAGAAGATTCAAATCGACTTGATGCTCTAGATATTGAGATAGATTACGAAGATGGAGATTAGGATAACTTAAACCTACCATCACGAATTGTGTGGAATCACCCACAACGTAATCAACTTGACCTTAAGAAGAATGAAATGTGTGGAGTTCTTTGAGATTCTTGGTCGGACATCTCCAACATAGAAATGTGTCGTATGGTGATGAGGTAACTAACATTTCACAATTTACGTACTATGAGGTGATGATGGAATTGAGGATCTGGAGTTAATCGAGAGTGAATTGGATCGTTATGAGAAAGAATTTGGAAGCTCAATCGAACCGAATTCTAGAGGAAAGCAAAGAAACTCTTGAAAAGAGGTTTACGAGCTAACGAGTATCTGAGAACAAAATGCTGAAATAGCCCATACGAAAAGTCGGATATCGAAAATGAAAATTTTCACAAACTAGCCTTGGATGAACTTAATAAGAAAATGATGAAGGCGCTTTATGAGAATGAGGAACTCCGAAGAAAGAGCTATCCTTCAATCTTATGCAAAGGCTAGTGACACTCTCACGAGGTTCAATCATATCAGAGATCCCTATGAGAAAGGTGGACTTGGACTTGATGAACAATCAAGCAATTCGTCTCCTCTGAAGAAGGGTGATGATAGGTTGACCTTTGTAAAAAGTCAACAGAATGGTTCTTCAACCACCTATAGCATTGGTCAGAAAGCTAGGGTAGTTGACAAAGGAAAAGGAGTAGCAACTCAGCCTTTGAAAGAACAACAAGTTCACAAGAAATATGTGGATAAGGTTTACGAAAGAAACACAACCCTCGGACATGCAACCATCCACGTGCTATATTACTAAGAAGGGAAGAATTGCTTTGGAATAGGCAAATTCTCAACTATACCATTTATGAAAATAAAGATGGTGCAGAAACTAGTGAGGCTTCTGAAGACCGCATTCAGAAAGCCAAAGGTGTTCGAAATGGCATTGGCTATCGTGCTATTGGAAAAGTCCTTTTACAACAATATAAGGAAGGACAAGAACAATGGCGCAAGGCTGATATTACGCATGCAATAAGCGAAGTGGAAGAAATCTCAAACCCGAAAAAGCTGAATGCCAAAGCTAGAAGGAACACGGCGGAAAGGCTAAGTTCTTTAAAAGCAACCCGAAACCAGGATCGAGAAAGCACCAAAGGAACACCTAGAAACACCCCAAGAAGAAAGATTGAGATCAAAATTACTAATTTCATTGCATCTCCTTCTGTTCAAGTTAGACAAAAACAAACTCCCAAGAAATTCACTAAAATGTGGATTCCTACTGGAAGAATGTTTAGTCTAAATGGTTCTATCTCAAGCAAGAACCTAACTCACATTTCTGTTTTGCGAGCGCCTCTTGGACTAAGGCTCGATGGCTATTTGATAGTGGATGCGGAAAGCACATGACATGAGACAAAGCAAATCTGTCAACTACAAAGCTTGCAACCTTTGGACGGACATCAGTTTGTTGGAGGAGAATTAAATCCCTCTCGGGATTTGGCGTCAAATTGGGATCTTTAACAATTCTTGGCGTATTACATGTTAAGGGTTTGAAATACAATCTATTTAGCATGAGCAGGTTTGAAGACAAGGATTCCTTGTGAAATTCAAAGCAAAGTTTTGCAAACTTATTGACAATGAGTCAAGCAGCAGTCTTGGTTGCTTTCGGCGGAAAGGTAGTCTTTATGTTGCCGATTGGGCATACGCAAGCGAAGAATGTTTCATGGTGAGTCAATCTGGTCACCTGAAGAGCCTTGGTTATGGCACAAAAGAATGAGTCACTTGAAATTCAAACTACGAACAAACTTGCCAACACGAGTTAGTGGTTGGCCTTCCCAAAACATCTTCGGAAAGGATGGTATACATTACACTGTCGGATGGGGAAACAATCTAAGATCTCCTTCAAGTCCAAAATCGGACACTCTAGTGTTAGAACTTGCAACTATTACACATGGATCTTTTTGAATCATCTGTAACTAGTTATGCAGGAAAGAAGTATGATCTGGTTGTTGTAGATGACTTCTCAAGATTTACTTGGGTTGTCTTTCTGAAGCACAAATCTGATGCTAGGGTGGAGATACCAAACTTGCTAAACAAGCTTGAAGTCATGAAAAATGATAAGGTATACGCAATCGGAGCAGGACCGTAGTCTTGAATTTGTCAACCAGTACATAAAGGAGTTTTGTACCAGCAAAGGTATACAACATCAACTTTCCTCTGTAAGAACACCACAACAAAATGGTGTTGTAGAAAGGAAAAATAGAACCCTTAAAGAAGCAGCAAGGACAATGCTGGCTGACACTGAAATAAGTGAAGTTTATTGGGTTGAAGCTGTAAACACAGCATGCTACACTCAGAACAGATGTTTGATTAACAAACACCATGACAAGACCCTTATGAGCTCTTGGTTGGTAGACCCCCTAATATTAAACATCTGAAAGTGTTTGGTTTTAGATGTGTTGTTCTTAACAATGGAAAAGAGTATCTAAGAACATTTCAACCTGTTAGAACTTAGGATCCCGGATTGGTACTAGAAATTAGACCAACAGACAATGTTGCCAACAACGTTATTCAACACTGTCTACAGTTAACAAATAGCAGCGGATGAATAATAATGAAACTTATATTACCAAGCCAATATATAGTAAAATATATTGGCGTATATAAACAAAATATCTACTGACAGGAAAAGTAGATCTAATCAACTAGGTTTAATACAATCACAAACGATTGATTAAACAACCAAAACTAGCCCTAGAAGAACCAACAGTAAAAGTTATTCTAGGTCGATGTTTGAAAGAGTTATTCCAACAGTGAATACTCTTAGACAAACTCTAAAGCTAGCAGAAAACAAGAAGCCTAAACTCTTTAAATCTCAATTGATCTTTTTTTAAAAGGCTCAATGATTGCTCATTTGAATCCTTGTATATATACTTGAGATATCGTGACTCCCATCCAAGTCGAAAGGCGATAGGATCTCGATAAAGGCAATTTTCCATGTTCTTGTTTTCTTGATAATCGACTAGAAGGAAATTCCCATATTAGTGTCTTCAACAATATATTTCCTTCTTGCTTTCTTCAACAATATTCTTGAAAGATTCTCTCTTTAGATTGCATTCCTTATGTCCAAAGCAACTCAAACTCTTTCCTTATTCACGCATAAATTGAATTGATTGCTTCCGTCGGTCATCAATCCAATTGGCTGCTTGTTTCTATGTTGTCTGCATTGTTGTCCGTAATGTTGTTCCAACATTGTATCGGCACTATTTGTAATGTTGCACAACATTGAAATCCTGATTCACAAACAACAACAACAAACACAAACATTAGTTGAATCATGAAAGATAAGATTAACTAATCAAGTGCAACTTGCATTTTCAATCTCCCCTTAATCTTAGTCTTTCATCAAGCAATAGCATTCCTTGAACTCATTGATTCCTTTTGATCCAATAAGCATGTTTGAGCCCAACTTGATATATCCTACAAAATATTCATAGAAAAACAACTACAAACATTGAACCGGTTATGTTACGAAGAAAGGTTGAATTACTAAACAAAGTGCACTAAATCGCACTTTCAATCTCCCCCTTAATTCTGATCTTTCTTCACACAACCTAAAACCAGTTTGTTAGTCAAATCGAACAAGTAGGATTTAAACAAGTCAAGAGGAATCCTTTGTTGGGAACTGAAAGATAAAGTGCAATCGATCAATGCTGGTGGATAATGTTGAGTCAACACAGAACTCAACATTGCTGTAAATATGCACTTTCAAATTCCCTCTTATGTCTTTGTCTACTCATCTCCTTTGAACTCATCATGGGCATCATATCATACTTCTTTTGACAATTCCTGCACTCAGTAGTTAGTGAATAAAGACAAACTTGCGTAGAATCGCAGTATAAGTGCAGTAAACAAAGTCGTCTGCAATGTTGACACAACATTGCAGTCAACACTGCACTATTCAATCTCCCCCTTTGTCTTTCTTCACAAAAACACACCTGAACAAACTTGTTAGAAACAAACAAATATAACAGGCATGAAACTACAGAACTCCCCCTCAACACTAGACGAGAGCAATATAACAAAATAAAGTATGTTTGCTTTTTGTTCAATCTCTTCTCTTCTCCCCCTTTTTGAGAAGAAAGATATCTCTCAGATTATTCAACCAAGTTCACAGAAGGAGACAAGAAGACATGCAATGAGTGCAATACTGAGTTGTGGACTATAGGACCTGCAATAAGAGGCATGCAATGTTGGAGAATGATGTTGAAAACATTGAGTTCAACAACTGGCGAAGGTGATAACAAAAGCGGGAAAAGAGTTTGGATCGGTGGAGGCGATGTCGGGAATGGAGGTTGGACTAGTGGAAGCGGTGTTAGAATAAGAGTGGATGGTCATGATGGGTGTTGTTGGGTTTGCCTTAAAAGATCCGCAAATATATATCAATGCTACTGAAGCGTGCATAGCATTAATAAAAGATTAAAGTTGCAAGTAAAAGCGGTTGTCCGTCAAGTCATAGTAATCGGATAAGCAGATAAACCCTAGGAGGTTGATCAAAAATCTTGATCTTAAAAATGACTTGAAATGCAAAACGAAAGCAAAACCCCAAACCCCAAAGAAACACCTTAGACTGAAACACCTCGGACCTACTCCCCTCAAACCCAAAACACACGGAAGGTCGGAAAAGAACGCACATATAAAAAGGGCAAATAGTACTTCAAGCACGATCAATGTTGACTGAATGTTGACTCGACATCGATGACAACATCGGAAATCGGACCACTCTTAATGTAAGTCGACCCGAAACCAAGTCTCAAGATGTGCGATTCGATTAACACCGCGATCTTTGCGGCAAAGTCGAGAAAGAAAGGAATACCAAAGAAACACACTCGACATTGCCTCAAAAAGTAAATTGAACAATAGCATAAGTTTGAGTGGGGTGACCATGAGACCGTGAACCATGTCGAATAATTGGAACACGTATGAATCCGGCTCCAAAGCGAAACTATGCGGAGTTAGGCAAACACACGTCTCATGGCATAAAATCACTCAATTGACCACATTTGGTAATTTGGTACTCAGAAAGTGAACCAGCAGCATTACGAGAATCGACACTTTTGTGCGTGTCGGTTTCCTGTACAAGCCATCAACCCTCACGACATATGACACATTGGCCACGTCGATATCTGGATAGTATTTGAAACACCTTGAACACGATCCTCGTGAAACACTTGAGCCCTTTTTATCATAATTCATTAGATTTATTAAGCATAAAGGACGGAGGCAACATCAAGTGCGAGGCATGCAGTAAAAATAGTCAAAAAGCAGAAAAAGTGGGTTTTACATAAAGCAAGCACACAGGAGACTCAAACCCTTTCAACCTTGGTTTCAAACAGTCTTTCAATCCCTAAGCATCACCACTGTAAGCTACAAATCAGGAACAACCATCGACCAGTACAGAAGCACAAAAATCACATTAACACACAAGAAGAAAAGAAAAAAAAATAAATAAAAAAAATCAAAAGGCAACAAAAAAACACATCACTTTTCTCCTGCCAATGTTAGACTGTGATGTTGAGTCAACACTGGTTTCAACATCGAACATCACAAAGAGCACAAATCAAGAGATCTCCTAAGACTGAAGAATCTCTCACAATTCAAAGTATCTGCAAGTTGATTGGTTGTATCTAAGTGTTGTATGACTATTACTTGAAGATTGACCATATCCTTAAGAAAATTATACCTAATGTCTACGTGTTTCGTGCGTGAGTGCAAAACAGGCTTCTTAAAATTATTTATGGCACTAAGGTCATCACAGAACATCAACAAGGTATCACATTGAAGAACAAAGTCATGCATCATATTTTTAACCCATATCAATTGAGTAACATAACTCCCAGATGTTACATGTTCAGATTCAACATATGAGAGTGACACATTGTTCTGTTTCTTACAATACCATGACATTAAATTAGAATCAAGATAAAAGCAACCTCCACTAGTGTATTTTCTATCATCTAGATCACCCATTGATCGAATCACTAAATCCCACTAGATTAGTGTTTGTATCACATGCATACCATAATCTAAGATTAACAGTTCTTGATATATATATATATATGAAAAATCTTTTAAGAATAATCAGGTGTGGGTTTTAGGGTTAGGTGATACACAGCACAAACACACACAAAAAACATGATGTCAGGTATGCTGGTTGATAGATATAGAAGGCTGTGAGTCATTGTTATGTACAATGTTGGGTTAACATCATCTCCAACATCGATTCTGCTGAGCATAAGACCATTAGCCATAGGAGTGCTGGGTTCGCCTATCATGCTCATCTCATGGGTACCGTCAGATGGAATTTACACTGTGATGTTGAGCTCGATGTTGTGTCATCATTCTTTGTCGGCATTGACAATTTCTCCTTGTACACGGTTGGAGTTCTTGGTTTAGACACCTTTTGAGTTCGATGTCGGTTTTCTCGGGGTAGTGTCTTTAACTTTGATTACTGCAACCTTTGTTTATTCTTGGAGTGCAGTGCCTTTACGGATAGAGACATCGGAAGAGCGGTTTCAAAATAGACAATGTTGATGTCAATGTTGACTCGACATTGTTTTCATTCATCGATTCGGCTCTTCGGTGATAATCTGCGGATAGATCAAGCTGAACCATGTAGACCTGAAAACATCGGAAAGCTGATTCCTCGAGGTTAGTCCGAAAAGTGTTTCACAGTTTTGAGAATCATCATAGTCGAAAAAGACTTCTTTTGTCAATGTTGGACCAACATTGTTTCTCAACATTGTTCAGAACAGCAGATAGGGCTTTGGCATGAACTTCTGGATCATCATCTTCATGTTCGTCATCTGAAACATCACTGAGACAAGCAAGCATAGTCTTTTTCTCCTTTCGAAGAGTGTTAGCACATTCATTCTGATAATGCCCCCATCCTTGACATTCAAAACATCTAACTTTACTAAGTTTACTAAGACTAGGGCTAGAGTTTGACACACCAGTCTTCTTTTTGAAATTTCTAGTTCCTTTTGAGTTGCTCGAAGAGCCTCTATTAGAATTCTTCCTGAATCTAAGTTTCTCAATTTTCCTAACCAAGTCATTGTAGGCTACCGGTCTTGTCATCAGAATCATCACTACTGCTTTCAGACTCAGTAACTTTAGCTTTAGATTTAGAGTGAAGGGACATACTAAGGATTTTCGTACCTTTTCTTTCATTATCAATTATCTCAAAATTTTTCAAATTGTTCATCAAGGTATGAAAATCCATAGTAGCTAGATTGTGAGTGTCTTCCAAAATAGTAACTTTAGTGTCAAATTTTGGAGAGAGAGATCGAATGGCTTTAGAAATCGGGTTGCTTGTTGGAAATAGCATCACCGAAGTTGAATATCATTAGACAAAGTCAAAATCTTTTCAAAATAAGAATCAATGGTTTGACTTCTTCCATTCTTAGATTTTCAAATTTTGACCAAAGCATTGAAGTTTAGTTTGTTTGACACTATTATCGACTTCACAATGATTACGAAGTAAGTCCCAAGCTTGTTTAGCGATGTGCAATTTTGAATGATTTTAAACATATGAGCATCAACATGTCCAAAAATGGCATTTAAAGCTTTTTCATTGTAGGAGCTTAAAAGAAAGTCACCTGCAGTGAAGCGTTCTTCAGGTATGGGAACAATATCTCCATCAGCATCAGGTCCTTGATGGCGGACAAATCCTTCAAAACGGATCTCAAGCTCGACCTTGATGGACTTGATGTATGTCCTCATCACGATTTTCCGAGTGGTAGTTCGATCCATCAAGCATAGGTGGCTTTGTAGACACTTGAGTTTGCAACATCCATTGTAGTAGTACCAAATCAGGACACGGTAGTTAGGTGGTGGCTCGATCTCACTTGTTAGAACTTAGGATCCCGGATTGGTACTAGAAATTAGACCAACAGACAATGTTGCCAACAATGTTAATCAACACTCTCTACAGTTAACAAATAGCAGCGGATGAATAATAATGAAACTTATATTACCAAGCCAATATATAGAAAAATATATTGGCGGTATAAACAAAATATCTCTTGACGGGAAAAGTAGATCTAATCAACTAGGTTTAATACAATCACAAGCGATTGATTAAACAACCAAAACTAACCCTAGAAGAACCAACAGTAAAAGTTATTCTAGGTCGATGTTTGAAAGAGTTATTCCAACAGTGAATACTCTTAGACAAACTCTAAAGCTAGCAGAAAACAAGAAGCCTAAACTCTTTAAATCTCAATTGATCTTTTTTTAAAAGGCTCAATGATTGCTCGGCTGAATCCTTGTATATATACTTGAGATATCGACAGCTCCCATCCAAGTCGAAAGGCAATAGGATCTCAGCAAAGGTACTTTTTCATGTTCTTGTTTTCTTGATAATCGACTAGAAGGAAATTCCCATATTAGTGTCTTCAACAATATATTTCCTTCTAGCTTTCTTCAACAATATTCTTGAAAGATTCTCTCTTTAGATTGCATTCCTTATGTCCAAAGCAACTCAAACTCTTTCCTTATTCCTGCAGAACTTCGACTTGATTGCTTCGGTCAAGTCATCAATCAATTGGCACCTTGTTTCTATGTTGTCTGCTTGTTGTCCCTAATGTTGTTCCAACATTGTATAAGCACTATTTAGCAATGTTGCACAACATTGAAATCCTGCAGTTCACAAACAACAACAACAAACACAAACATTGAACTGAATCATGAAAGATAAGATTAACTAATCAAGTGCAACTTGCATTTTCACAACCAAAGGCAGATGAAGGAGAGTTTCTTGGTTATTCTATGGATAGCAGAGCTTACAGAGTTTACAACAAAAGAACAAAGAAGATTGAAGAATCAGTTCATGTTGTATTCTATGAAGAAAGCAAGAAATCACCCTGGCGATGAACTCTCGAAGGTTCAAGGAACTAATGTTAAAGGATTACGAAGAAGAACCCTCAGAAAGGAAAAACATCATTATGGAAAGAGAGGATGACTCTGACGAAGAAAAGCATGAAATGCCTAGTAACAACCAGATGATTCTCAGACATGATGAAGAATTTCCTATGAGATTTCCAGAAATGGAAACTGAAGATGTTCATCAGAGAGCTAATTCTGGAAATGACCTCTTTGATAGCCATGTCCCAGAAAGCCCTCACACTGAGCAAGTTTTAGACATTCAATGCCCTTCTGTGGTACAAAATGTCATGAATCTTGAAGTATCAAGTCGTAATCATAGTGATTCACATTGACTCACATAGATGTTGACCTACTAGCCCCAAACCCATGATGAGATGGATCAAGGATCATCACGCAAAGGATGTGATTGGACCAATCAATCAAGGTGTTAGGACTAGGAGAGCAATAGCGAAAATGCTAATTCTCTCTTTGGATGTTTCATCTCAAACATTGAACTAAAACTATTGAAGAAGCATTAAGAGACCAAGATTGGATCTACGCAATGCAAGAAGAGTTGGATCGGTTTGAAAGAAACAAAGTCAAAACTAGTTCCATTTGTAGAAGGAATATACGTGATTGGAACCAAGTGGGTTTTCGGAAACAAGATGAATGAATATGGTGAAATAACCGAGAAATAAAGCAAGGTTGGTTGCGAGGATTCACCCATTTGAAGGCTTAGATTTTGATGAGTCATATGCGGTTGCCACATTGGATGCGATAAGACTCTTTACGGCCTTCTTGACTCATAAAGACTTTAAAGTTTATCGGATGGATGTCAAAAGTGCATTCTTGAATGGTGAACTTCTTTGAGGAAGTCTATGTTGAACAACCACTGGTTTTGAAGTTTCCTCGGAAAGTAGAATGGTCTACAAGCTCTGAAGCTCTATATGGTGAAGCAGGCTCCAAGAGCATGGTATGACACTTTGGCCAAATACCTTACGGAAAGTGGTTTCAAGAAAGGTGAAGTTGATAAAACTTTATTTACCTTAAATCATGATGGAAGCGCTCTTAGTTCAAGTATATGTTGATGACATCATATTTGGATCTAAGGACAAACAACTTTGTGATGACTTAGCAAATCTCATGAAAAGTAAGTTCGAGATGAGCATGATGGGAGAATTGAACTATTTCCTAGGATTGCAAGTCAAGCAACTCAATGATGGAATATTCATTAATCAGACAAAGTATGCAAAAGATATGCTCACAAAGTTCAATCTTAAGCCTTCTGAAAAGAATGCTAAAATACCTATAAGCATAGGAACCAAGATGACCTATACTGAATCAGATAAAAGTGTTGATGAACACAAGTATAGGAAATTGATAGGTTCACTACTTTACCTTACTGTAAGCAGACCTGATATCCAATATGCAGTTGGTGTGTGTGCTAGATTTCAAACAAATCCAATGCTATCACACTACAACATTGCTATGAAAATATTAAGGTATGTGAAAGTACGATAGATGTAGGTTTGTGGTACCCTAAAGAAAGTGGATTGAGTTTGGTTGGTTACTCGGATCTTTGATTATCTTTGGATCAATGCTTGATAGGAAGAGTACCTCGGGAACTTGTCAATTTAAGAGCTAGGCTTATCTCATGGTTTAGCAAGAAACAAAACTCAATTGCAACTTCTACCACAGGCTAAATATATTGCTTCTTTGGTTGTTGTGAAACACAAATTACGTGGATTCAACAACAACTCGAGATTATGGACTCGATGAATAGAAAACTCCCATTTTACGTGATAACACAAGTGCTATTGCAATCACACGAACCCCAAGTTCCATGCGAACAAAGCACATTGATGTTAGACACCACTTCATCGAGACCATGTTGAAAAAGCGATATAGAGATACTCAAGATTAGCACGAAGACCAACTCGAGATATCTTCACCAAGCCCCTGAGAAAGCGGTTCTTGACCTTAAGACATAATCTTGGGTTAATGGAGTTGCCTAAGGACTAAAAATGTCTGAATCTCTAAAATGCATGTAAGCAAGGTAGAAAAGAAGTAGGCCTCACGAGAACATGCTCTCGGAAAGCGAGTTGTTAAGAAGTGATGCAAAGGTTTACGGTAGCAACACTCGGAAAAGGAAAACATTTCTGGCAGGTATCCGGAAAGGCAAAGGTTAGTACACACTCAATGAGTAAATAAGACTAGAACTTACTTACTAAGTGGGTCAAATACATTCAAACAAGCGAAGTTTACGATTCTTGAATTGAAACTATTTAGTCATAAAGAGAAAAGACACATAAAGCTAGAAAAGTATAAGTTAAGGAGTCAAACATGTCCAATGTCTTTTATTTTTGCCATTTTATGATAAATAATATAAAGATAAGGACTTGACACTCGAATGATAAGCTCAAACGATTAAGTGTTCCTACTCTTTACTAAGTGACCTGATGAATGTAGCATATTAAAATCCATCAAATCGGCACAATACCATTTGTTGATTGATATCATTACAAGATATTCAATATAAACCCTTGATGTATAAGCGTTTGATCTCAGCGGTGAGATTAAAACAAAGCAAGTAATGTCTGTTGAGAAATGCAGACATGGCCCACTAAGCATTTAATGAAGTACAAAGGTCGTACCACGCCTATGCAGATACAAAGACACGCATTCATATTCAGCTATATGTATTTGTATCTATGTATGTTTTGTCTGCTATATATATATAGGAATTGGGCAAAAGACAAACACTTTTACCAAATCTAAAATTTCATACTTGCATCAAAATAGCAAAATCTCTCAAGATTTCTGCAAAACTTCTTCTGCAACTCAACTTCTTGTGCTTAGTCTTCTGAAAAGATAGACTAATCTCGATTATTCTTGCAAAACTCATATGTAAACACTCACTCAAAGACTCTATATAAGAGATGGCACCAAAGAAGATGACCACCAAGAACCCTAAGGCCGCATCATCTGCTCCTGCTGAAAAGCAAGGAGGAAAAGAACTCAAGGTGTTGAATAAACGCCTTCTAGGAGAGTTCACCCCTTACATTTGGAATCCAAGTCACAAGATGAATTGGGGAGCTTTTCTTGTGAAGAAATATATTTCTGCAGTCATTTCTTCAAAAGCAGATAGAAAACTGATATTGGGAATGTTGAAAAGTTCCCATATCTACAAATTTATGTGTGCTGCACCCAGTGGACTTTCCACAATGGATGTGTTGGAGTTCTACAACAACTCCAAAATCTTCACAAAAGTTGTGAATGATGTAGAAGAGAAGTACTTGCGGTGAAGTTGAGGACAAGAAATTGTCCTAGGCGCAAGACTTTACGCAACTTATTCGATTGAAAAATCAAGGAACAATCGATGACATCAACATCAGGGATGCCTCCATGATTCAAAGTGTTAAGGAGCTATTTGAGGCAATCCAGATTGAAAATGCAAAGGGTTGCCCAGCAAACTTTGTTCTGAAACCCATCAGAACCAGTCATCTCGAAACAACTTGGAGTACTTTGGCTCTCATTAGTCCGTTGCTTTGATGGCAACAAAGGTGGAGTAGACCAGATAAGCATGGAGAGATGGATGATGATGCATCTTGAATAAGAAGCATGAAGGCGGAAACCCACTTTAATTGGGGAAGTATGCCTTGACAAATTTCTTAGGCACATTGAGAATTTGAGCCTAAAATCATCAATGGCCTTCTTTGAGACAAAGGCCGATATGCATTTTGGTCTCGAAATTTGCTACGATACGGAAACAATGGGAATAACTCGAGAAGAGACAAGAAATCGATCACCAACTCTCTTTTCGACATGCCTTTGAAGAAAAGGAGAATTGCTTTGAAAGCTTCGAAGAAGCGAGAAGAGCTTGAAGGCTTGACAAGGTGAAGAGGTCTCGAGCAAGCTCTGCTCCACCTCCAGTTGCCCGAGAAAGAGGACTCAAAGCGAAAGCCTCTAAGTCCCAAAGTGTACAAAAGCAAAACCTTACGGAGACAAGATCTCGAGAAGATGTTGTTGACGGAAAGCAACACGAGAAGCCCACGAATTAAAGGGATTTGCTCGAAATCTCCGGAGATGATAGAAATATCATAGATGGGTGACTCCAATCTGACAATGACTCACGATGATGTAGTACTTACACAAGTATTCAAAAGTCGAGATTGAGACCCATGGAGGAGCATCAAGCTCGGCCCCTCGAGAAGAAAGGAGCCCCTCTGTCTAGCAGGAAGAAGAAGGCCTGGAAGAGGAAGATAGAATGATGGAAGATGTTGACATTGCTTCCACATTCACAATGCCAGCACTTAATGTGGCTGAAGAAAACCCTGTTCTTGAACAGGTTCCTCAATATACGAGAGAGCTCAACTCTCGAAAGGGATCAAGCGAGATGGAGACTCGGAAAGATATTGTAGAGGAGACCAACAATGAGCAAAGAGAGGCATGGAAACTCCACTAGTCGAAGAGACCCAAACTCGGCTGACTATTCGGGGTAACAAAAGTAGTTTATCTAACATCGACATTAAAATGTTAACTTGTTACTCATAAGCTTCATTTATTCTGGCTGACTTGGAACACAATTTCGGGGAAGAAAACTTGTTCCTCCTTGAATCAAGAAGAGGTTCCTTCAACCTCAGAACATCAAGAAGAGCCTGTTCCACAGGTAGTAAAGGATATCTCTGAACAAGGAATAACTCACTAAAATTTCTCTTATGTTCTAATTTTCTTAAATGTCTCTTCTTAGGCTACAACTGAGAAAGTAGTGGAGGTGGAACCAACACCCCAACACCAAGAGTTTCAGATTTGAAAAGCACTCGAGGAAGTAATTCTTGAGCCTACTGAGAAGGTAAGTATCAGTAAACTTTCCTTAAGAAAATTTTGGTAAAATTCACTACTTAATCAATATGTTTGTTCTATCTTACAGGCTCAATCAGAAGAACACTTGGACGGAGATAATGTGATCTCATCTCCTCCAAGAGAAACTAAAACTGCTGAACAAGCAATATCTGAAGAAAAGGTTCCAGAAACCCCCAAGGTTTACGAGAAAGATACCTTGAGCTTCCTCACCTGGAAGTTCAATCAGAAAGAAAGGATGCTGAGGATCAGACTTCTCCTCACATCAAGGTATCTGAGGCCTCTGTGCCCAAACAAAGCAGAAGTCCAAGCAAATGAGCCTAGTGTTTCTACACAGGTATGCTCAGAAAGCTTACTTTTGCACAGATACCAACACAAGTAGTTTGAACAAAACTAACTTGATCCCTTTCTTTCAGGCTCAAAGTCTAGTGCCACTCAACTTACTCCAAGCCTTTAAGAAGCACACTCTCAAGAAACATCTAAAGTGCTTGACGATGGCGAGAAACTTCAGAAGGCCGATCTTTACGAAATTGCAAGTAATGGTGAAATCCCGAAAAAGGGCCATAGCAATCAATTTGGAAGACCATATCCATGCTATGTTTCCCACAGAATCATATTCTTTTGCCACTCTGATGGATGATAACTTCTTAAATGAAGTAGCACAAAGACTCCTAGCAGACTTTCAAGCTGCTGATGCTCAAACCGAAGAGCAGATGGTGACCCATCATGCCTTGCCCAGCAAGCTCACAACCTACCCTTCTGAGCAAGAAGAAGTAAATGGGAGGATGATCACACTTCCTAATGTGATCAACCTGGTTTCTGAAGATGAGAAGGAAACTAATGAGAATGATTACCAAGAACCTCCTACGAGCATCCAAGTCGAGAAGACAAGAAAAGGATGATGATGATGATCGAATGATGATCTGACACTGGAAAGCGGGATTGAGAAATTAGCAAAGGAAGTGAAGAAAAGGCTACTCCTTCCAATGCTCTGAAAGCCCCATCATCATCACCACCAAAGTCTCATCAAAATACCCAACAGGCTGAATAAGACACAATTGAAGAAATCCGACCTTGAGTTCAGGATTGAACAACTCAGATTTAAGTTGGAAGAGGAGAAGAGAATCAACTTAGAGTGTCAAGCTCTTGTTGAAGAAAAGGAAGCCAAACTTAAAAAGCTCAGAGAAGCTAATGCTAAGGAACTGGCACTCCTAGATGAGCAAAGGTTGTTGAAAAATGCCATCGTTGTCCCTGCTGCTGAGATAGATGACATGGATGACAATGATGATGAAGAGCATTATGCTAAGGTTGCATCAGAAAGACCTTCTACTTCTCAGAAGGCCAGCATACTCAAAGGCAAACAAAAGATTGCCACTCTGCAAAAAATCCAAGAAAAGGATTATGAGAATGATCTTTGAAATAAACCCAAACTTGATCTCCCAAGCCCGAAGATGAGAGGCTAATCACTAAGGAAAAGCTAGCCCTTGGCGCCTCAAATTTTCTGCTCCGTGCTTGAAGTGATGAGCACAGTCCGAGCAATGTTTCTTGGAACTAAGAGGCGGACTTGTTGCTCAAGACAACGAAGTCCTGATCGATCCAGAAGAGATGAAAGATTTGGTTCTTTGCATTGCTAAATAGAGCAACTTGACATAGCTCTCTCGGAAAGACTTAGCTTTGATCGGAAGAAGGCGCAACAATGCCAATCAAGCACTAGCGGATGCTACTTATGCTACTCGACAAAGTGAGGCTATTCTAAAGCCTCTTGAAGAGCTCAGCGAAAGAAAAGAGCAAGTGTTGGTTAGGCAAAACAAGGACATGAAAGAAGAAATTCAAGAATTGGTCAGGGTGCATAACAACCTCCAGAAGAACTTTGAATCACTCTCTGAAGCTTATGCTATCATGAGTCAGTCATTCATGACTAAGGGGGAAGGATAGATGCCTCAGAAAGGCAGAGGAAGAAAAAGAAAACAATCAAATCTCCCTCCTCAAGTCGACTAGTCATTAAGGACACCCCAGAGAACACCCTCTTTGAAGAAGTTGTTCCGGATCAACTGACCGGAGAAAGTGAAGTATGGTCACTAGGGAACCAAGTCCCTTAGGATCTCGGATGGGAACAACGAGAAAGCGAAGAAGAAAATCAAGAAGAAGGTGAGGTAAGAGGTCAAGAGAGGCGCAAGCCTCACAAGCTGGAACATCAATGATGATGGTGAGGATGAATCGTCTTGATGAACATCCACTTCACAAAAGAAGAAGCAAGCAAGCCCTTACAACCTCCTCTGGCGGAAGGCCATTAGCGAGAACCCTTGGAAATACCAAGTCAATTCGAGGACTTCCACCGGCCATTGAGGCGGGAAGAAAGAGTCACAGGATCTCTGACGAAGGCCACCTACGAGAAAGGCTAGAAGGGATATTCGGTTTGGCGAGCAAACAAAGAAACTCATCAAGAAAAGCCTGATTCCCACATTGAGTATGTGAAGACCGAATGAAGAGTCTTCATATAGGTGCATTACGAACAAGAAAGGGTATTGGATTACGGGCGCAACATCTACTTGTCAATGATAAGTTTCCAACTCCATCTTGACGGATCCTAAAATGGGTGAAGGCAAGCCAAATTTGCTAAAACATGAGCACCTTCATGCCTGGCTAAACTTTGAGGTTGAAAAGAGAAATGATGCCAGAAAGATGGACCTTTCTTTTCCTTGTCCTTACCCAAGCCAGAAGATGTGCACAAGACAAGAAAAGCTGGATAGTACTACGACAAGAACAAGCTAGGTGTTCATCCCTATGAGTCATTCTACATGACAAAGGATGAATATCTGGATGATATTCACTATCTGGAAGAAATATATAAGTATTTCAACCTATCGATTTGCAAGTAGACCATGCACAGGTGCAGGAAAATACTACTGGGTCAAACACTTTCTGAAGAAGAACTACAATCTTGGCAAGAGTTAACATGAAATTTGTATCTTATCCAGAAAGACAGAACTTTCTGTCAGAAGGATACTTTATGACTATGTCGAGAATGCGAAAAAGTGGATGATTATGTCATTGATCGAGAAGGGTCTTTGAAGAACTTGAGGTTTCTGAACCTAAGTTAATCTTTGAAGACTTGAAGACTAGTATCTTAGAATGTTTACTTGGAGCTTGGACTCTCCTGTTGTTCTAATTTACTTAGTTTGTTTTGTTATTTTTTGTAATCTTGCTGATTGTTTCTAATTTTCTCTATCCGTAAAAGTTGCATCTTATTCTGTAATCTGTACCTATCTGAAGATCATACTCTCAGATACACTCTAATAGATGACAACTTATCAGCAAAGGTCACTTCTTGTGATTTGGTTGATGATTACTTTCTGCACTTAATTCAACTAAAATTGAATATCATTTGAAATGATTAAGTGGTGGATTGTTTTCTCTTCTAGGATTACAACTTTGTAATAGGACTTTGAAAGATAGTCATGGATGACTGATCAAAAAAGGGGGAAATTTGTTAGGAATATCTGTTAGTTTTTTTATCATTCATCACATGTTCCTATCTTAGCTAGAAAGGTGATTAGTACTCTTGGTTCACTTGAACATTGCAAAAGAGGAAATCACTGAGTATAATTAGTCTAGTAAATCTTGTATTAGGATTATAGGTCTCTGAGTGTAATTTTTATTTTAAGAAGACCATGAAGATCAATCCTAGCAATGGAGCTTTTCTGAAGATTACAAGACCGGAGATTGCACAAGATTTATGAAGACACCAAGGTTTAGTCTCACTCGGAAAGACTATGTCCTTAATCATTTCTTAAGTACATTTAGTTACTTTTGAAACATGATTCTGGAACATATGACATCATGAGTATGGAGCATGCAAGCCATCAGAATGGCTAATGTATCCGTTGAAGACTACAGGACAAGAAATAGTACATATGCATTAATTGCATCGGCAGAAAAGCTGCTAAAGCACAGTCCTCTCTGAGATATGAGACAAGGACTTCTGAGTACTCATTTCAAGATAAGTATAGACTGAATTTGAATTGTGTCTAACGGATAACATCCCAACGACTCTCTAATTCATCTATAAATATCACACACTTAGATCTTTGAAATACGACGAAGAATGATCTAACTTGCAAACTTACAATCTAGCAAAGTATTCTCTCAAGCACTCTACTACCCTTCGAAGCTTTACATTGCTTGAAGAATCACTAGTAGTTCTAAGTTGTCTGAACCTTAACAAGAGATTGTTATTAAAGAAAGTTGAACTGTCAGATAACCTTTCTGAAGCTCATTCTCCAGAACGGACATCAATTACTTGGGTGAGTAAAGAGCAGATTGCCATACACTGAACAAGTGTATGAAGTAGTCTTGTTCTATTAGGCTCTCTGAAAACATAACTGAAAAGTTATACGAGAAGCCTCTCTGACAAACCTTATAACCAACACCATCAAGGCGTGGAGTAGAAGGAAGTACTTGATTTGGAAAATCAGGGAATAACTCCAAGGTTATCTGAGTAGAGGAAGTACTTAGCTCTAGGAGCTGGGGAATAACTCAGGGGGAACATTTGGTTGGGAACCAATTGTTTAAGAATCTTAGAATAGGATTTTTGTAAGGTGAACTCAATTATCTGTTCTAGTGAATTCTAGGTCTCAGAAAGACCGAAGTGGATTAGTTGGAGGATTACGCCACCTCCAGATACCACTATACTTGCTGTGTTATTTACCTTTCTGTATTTATCTTTCAGCAAAGCACACACACTTACTTATTGTTTCTGCACTTACCTATCTTAAAGTCTTCCGCGCTCTGAATTTAAGTATCAAAAACCCCCAGGTTTCTGAGAAACTGTGTTTATCGACAAAAGTTTAAAAGACTATTCACCCCCCCCCTAGTCTTTTACTTTGCCGTTATCTGGAACAACACTATCTTAGTGAATTTCTAGGTCTGAGAAAGGCCGAAGTGGATTAGTTGAAGGATTACACCACCTTTAGATACCACTATAATTTGTTGTGTTATTTACTTACTGCATTTACCTTGCTTTAGTCATCTTGTTAACTACTTACACACTTTTACTCTGCTGAGCACGTGCACTTATCACAAAAAGTCTTCCTCTCTCTGAAATTAAGTATCAGATATCTGAGAAACTGTGTATATCGATAAAAGTTGTAAAAGACTCCCCCCTCCCCCTAGTCTTTTACTTTGTCGTTATCTGGACCAACAAGTGGTATCAGAGCGGGAGGTTCCCAAGCCTTACCTTGAACCTAGATCAGATAAGTGCCGCTAAGCTTTTCACCTACACTTGATTTGTTTGTTTAGTGTGATTCTTTGTAGGATGTCTTTAAGTGACGCTCCAATTCTCAAGCCAGAGAACTATGAGAAATGGAAGAACAACATGATGCTCCACCTAGAAGCCATCAGTGACAAAATGATCGACGTGATAAAGAATGGCCCCATAGTCATTCAACAACTCAGCGAGTCATGGAGGTTTCTAATGGTGAATCTGAGATCCCGATGAAGAACTAAGTGGTGGTTCCTCACAGACGGATCGTCGACGGTGGAAGACCCTCTTGGTCAAGTTGTTTATGAGCGAAAGCCGGAGAGCTCTGGACATCGGAAGATTCCAAGAGAAATCGACTGGATGGTATCATCATACGTTTCACTCCAGAGCACATACAGTATAAACTGTGGGGTGCAAAAATGGCGAAAGTGGCCTGGCAACTGATTGAAGAAATCTGTGCCGGCACTGGGAAAACAAAGGAAAATAAGTTTGAAGTTTTGAAGCTCAAATTCCAAAACTTTAAACAAGGTCCCACAGAGACTCTTGAAGAACTAGATTTCCGGTTTACAACACTGATGAGTGAAAGTGAGAGATACTCTAACTCTGAAAAGGTTAAGACTATCATGAGAAGCTTGAATCAAAACTGGGAACATACTCAGTACTTTTATTTCAACCAAGGAATGCCAAATATCACTCCGATGAAGCTGTTTTCTCCTTAGCTCATCGACTATGAAACTACTCGAGAGGACAAGTGGATCTTTGAGAAAGTTCACAATGTTGCTTTAGTGACACAAGGTACTTTTGAAAAGAATGTTACCAAAGAAATGACTGAGGAAGATGCTCTTGCTGTGAAGCAAATGAGAAAATATGTCAGTTAGGAGATTGAGAGAAGAAAAGCCAAAGAGAAGCTGAAAAAGCATCTAGGCTCAAACTATCACCAGTACAAAAATATCATTTGTCGGGCTCATTTGAACAATGCCATTTCCAAGCATCTAATCTTGAGGAAGCGAAATCGAAATGATATCTATTTCTATTATCGAAACAGGTCATTTTAAAAGGTATACCTTTCAATAAGCTAAAGGCGGTGACAAGAAAGATAGAAGAAATTTCAAGAGAATTGGAGAGCTATGCTCATTTGAAGAAAGGAAAAGATTCAAATCATTTGGATGCTCTTGATATTAGTCGAATCGAGGAAGAAGACTCGAAGACTCAAGCTACCTTCACGAGTTATGTGGCATCACTCATGAATTGGTTGACTTTGGTCAAAAGAAAAGGGAATTGTGTGGGGTTCTTTGAGGAGATCTATCAGTGCTCCAACATTGAGCCTTGCCTAATGGCTAACAAGGTAACCAACATTTCTCAATTCATAAACTATGAGTGATGAGGAAGGAATCAAAGATCTAGAACATCTCGGAGAGAACTTGATCTCTCTGAAGAGAATTTCTAATGGTCGAGCTAGAGCGAAATTCTTGAAGAAGAAAAGAATTCTCTTGAAAAGGAAAATTCACAATTACTCAAGATATCTGAGAAACAGGATGCCGAAACTGCATTTCTCAAAGCACGATATACGAGGCGGAGAATCACCAGAAAAGGCGATTGATATACTCAAAAGGAATATAAAGATCTTCTTTTTGAAAATAAGGAACTCAAAAAGAAAGAACTATCTTTTCAATCCTATGCCAAAGCTAGTGACACTCTTACTGAAGTACACTCTTATTTAAGAGATCCTTCAGAAAAGGGAGAACTTGGGCTGGACACACAAACAAATAGTTCTACCACTCTGAACAAGAGTGATGAAAGAATAACATTTGTTAGTGCTCAGCAAGATGGTTCCCAAACAACCTATAACATTGGTAAAAAAAGCTAAAGTACATTAACAAAAGCAAGGAAGTTGCGACCAAACCTTTGAGGAAAAACAAGTCTCAAGAAAAGCATGGAAAAGGTTTACGAAAAGAAACCATGCACTAAAAAGTGCAATCACCCACGATCTATGTCTCTAGGAAAGGAAAAATTTAGGGAGTTGGCAATTTTCCCAATGTACCATATTCGGAAGAAATAATGATCCAGAGACTAGTGAAGCTGCTGAGAGAAGATCTCAGAAAGCAAAAGGTGCTCGAAATGGCATTGTCTACAAAGCCATCGGAAAGATACTTGCTCAGCAATATAAACAAGAGCTAGACCGATGGATGAATGCAAGGATTGTGCATAGCAATCATAAGAAGTGGAAGAAAGAACAGGCTACGACCACTCTGAATGCCAGGGCTAGAAGGAATTTGAGAAGGAAACCCAAGCTCGCTAAAAAGTCGACTCAGCAACCTGACAGGTATCTGAAAGCACCAAAGGGAGCACCAAGGAACACTCCAAGAAGGAAAATAGTTTTAAATGATAATGACACTAGTCATTTACCTAAAATTCCTCCTTATGTTCGATAAGAAAAAGAATGCCCCAAGGAAGTTCATTCATAAATGGATTCTCTGAGGAGATTCTTTAGTCTAGAAAGGTTCCATTGTTGAATTTGAGCTTAACTCCATGTTTCTGTTTTATGCGAGAACACTCTGAGGAAGAACCCGAAGTGACATTTTGATAGTGGATGTGGGAAGCACATGACAGGAGACAAAGCAAATCTGGTTAACTACAGAGAATGTGATAAAGGACCAATTATTAGATTTGCTGGAGGAGATGAAAATTCGACCATAGGTTTTGGCGATCTGAAGCTTGGAGCTCTTATAATGACTAAAGTACTACATGTAGAGGGATTGAAATATAATCTCCTAAGCATGAGTCAATTGGTAGACAAAGGGTACTCTGTAAAGATCAAGTCAAAACTATGCAAATTTGTTGACAATGAGTCAAAGCAGACAGTCTTGGTTGCTAGGCGGAATGGAAGTCTCTATGTTGCTGACTGGGCATCTGCCACAATTGAAGAATGTCTCATGGTGAGTCAATCTGGCCACACTGAAGAAAATTGGCTCTGGCATAAAAGAATGAGTCACTTGAACTTCAAAACTCTGAACAAGCTAGCCAAGAAAGAATTGGTGGTTGGATTACCCAAAATGGCATATAGAAAAGATGGCGTATGCTCAACTTGCGAAATGGAAACAATCGAAAACATCTTTCAAGTCTAAAACTAGACACTCCGGTGAAAGGCCCGCAAATGTTACATATGGATCTTTTGAATCCTCGTGTAACTAGCTATCTGAGGAAAGAAGTATGAATGCAGTTGTTGTTGTTGATGATTACTCAAGATTCACTTGGGTTGTATTTCTCAAACAAAATTTGATGCAAGGGTTGATATATCGAACTTCTTTGAATAAGCAAAGTCTGAAAAATGACAAGGTATACGTAATCGAGCGAGCATGATGCGAGTTTGTGAACGATTACATAAAAGAATTTTGTACTGCAAAGGTATACAACATCAACTATCTTGATAAGGACACCACAACAAAATGGTGTTCTTGAAAGGAAGAATAGGACCACAAAAGAAGCGGAAGAACAATGCTTGCGACCTTTGAAATAAGTGAAATCTATTGGGTTGAAGCTGTTAACACAGCCTGCTACACTCAAAATAGATGTTTGATTAACAAACACCATGACAAAACTCCTTATGAACTTTTGATTGGTAGACCCCCTAGTATCAAACATATAAGGGTGTTTGGTTGCAGATGTTTTGTTCTTAACAATGGAAAAAGAATACTTGAGAACATTTCAACCAAAAGCAGGTGAAGGAGTATTTCTTGGTTATTCCTTTGAATAGCAAAGCTCTGAGAATCTACAACAAAGAGCAAAAGATTGAAGAATCTGTTCATGTAGTTTTCTATGAAGGAAACAAGAAAGTACCCTTGAATGAAGAACTCTCAGATAGGTTCAAAGAACTAATGATTAAAGATTCTGAAGAAGAATCCTCAAAATGAAATAATTCTATCATTCACTTAGAGGATGACTCTGACGAGTAAAATCAATCATTGCTTAGTAACAACGGATGACTCTAAGACATGATGAAGAATTTCCTCGAGAATTCGAAATGGAGCAGATTCTTGAGAATCTTCATCATGAAGAGGTTTCTGAGAATGAGATTGCGGAAAATCCAATCCCAGATATCTCTAACACTGAAAAAGTGTCAGATATCTATGGCATTTCTCGTGTGCCAGATATCTCAAATACTGAAAAAGTATCTTGTCAAGATCATAATAATTCACATTCAGATCAAAATGATATTGATCCTACTAGTTCAAAACCCATTATAAAATGGATAAGAGATCATCCTGCCAAGGATGTGATTGGTCCTTTAGACGAGGGTTTGAACTTGGAAGCAATTGTTGGAAATGCAGACTCTCTCTATGGATGTTTCATCTCAAACATTGAACCTAAAACTATAGAAGAAGCATTGAAGGATCAAGATTGGACCTCTGCAATGCAAGAAGAGTTGGATCAATTTGAGAATCAAAGTGTCTGGAAACTGGTTCCATTTGTTGATGGAATATACGTAATTGGAACAGTGGGTTTCGAAACAAAATGAATGAGTCTGGTGAAATAACCAGAAACAAAGCAAGGTTGGTTGCCAAGGGATTCACCCAGACTGAAGGACTAGATTTTGATGAGTCATATGCTCCAGTTGCAAGATTGGATGCAATTAGACTATTTCTAGCCTTTGCAACTCATAATGACTTTAAAGTTTATCAAATGGATGTCAAAAGTACATTCCTAAACGGTGAACTTGCTGAGGAAGTCTATGTTGAACAACCACCAGGTTTTGAAGTTTTCACAGAAAGTAGAATGGTCTATAAGCTTGAAGCTCTGTATGGACTAAAGCGACCTTCAGAGCATGGTATGATACTTTAGCCAAATACTTGCTGGAAAGTGGCTTCAAGAAAGGAGATGTTGATAAAACACTCTTTACTTTGAACCATGAAGGGAAACTACTTTTAATTCAAGTATATGTTGATGACATTATATTTGGATCTAAAGACAATCAACTTTGTAAAGACTTTCTTTGAGCTCATGAAAAGTAAATTTGAGATGAGCATGATGGGAGAATTGAACTACTTCCTAGGGTTGCAAGTCAAGCAACTTAATGATGGAATATTCATTAGTCGAACAAAGTATGCAAAGATATGCTCAACAAGTTTAATCTAAAGCATTACGAAAAGAATGCTAAGATACTATGAGCATTGGAACTAAAATGACCTATCTTGAATCGATAAGAGTGTTGAAGAACACAAGTATAGGAAATTGATTGAGTCTCTCTGTACCTCACTTGCAAGTAGACACGATATTGATATGCGGTTGGAGTGTGCTAGATTTGAGCAAATCGATGCAATCACACTACAACATTGCTATGAAAATATTAAGGTATGTAAAGAGTCTTGTAGAAGTTGGATATGGTATCAAAAGATAGTGGATTGAGTTTAGTTGGCTATTGATCTTGACTATGTTGGATCATTACTTGATAGAAAAAGCACTTGAGAACTTGTCCATTTCTTGGTGATGATTAATATCATGGTTGACATGAAACAAAACTCATTTAGCACATCCACCACGGAAATTTGAATATATTCTTCTTTGGGTGTTGTGCTTCGAGATATTGTGGATCAACAACAACTCGAGACTATGAGATCAATGAAGAAAACTCCTATTTTTTGTGACAACATAAGTGCTATTGCCATAACTCAAAATCCTATGTTTCATGCAAGAACAAAGCACATTGATGTTAGACACCACTTCATTAGAGATCATGTTGAAAAAGTCAATATAGAGATATTCAAGATTGGTAATGAAGACCAAATTGCGATATCTTTACAAAGCCTTTGCAAGAAAGCGGTTCTTAACCTTGAGACATAGTCTTGGGTTAATGGAGCTACGAAGAACTAAAAAGTTATAATCTCTGAGATGGGAACTCAGAAGGAAGAAAGATATCTGGAACGGGTATCCGGATGTCTAGGGAAAAAGGTAAAAACTCCTACCAAAAAGGTATATGAGGCGGAACTCATATACTAAAAGGATGGGTAAAAGTGTCTTTCAAAGATTTACGGGCAGGTACTTATATATCGTGAGATCACAAAGGGGAACACAAAAGAAATGTGGTACAAGCTGTATTGATCGACCACACTCACGATGTTGTGTATCTTTCCATTTATATGTTAAGTTACATACAGTCTCTAAGCTCATTAGATAAGTCAAAAAGACTATCCCTTAGTCACATAAAAGAGATGTGATTCAGAAAACTATTCGCCAAATTTCATTGCTGAAGAAGCAATCGTGACCCTTGATGAAATGGGCGTTTGATCTTAACGGACGACATTAATTCTCGGTAAAATAGTGGAATGTAAAAATACAGACGTAGCCCGCTAAGCATTTAATGCAAAACGATTTTTACCCACGCCTACCTGCATTACTGCAGATACATATGTACAAAATTAATTTGTATGTATATGTCTGCTGAAAGTACAATTCTATATATATAGGATTTTGGCAAAAGAAATCACTTTCGCCTAATCCAACATTCACACTTACACAGAAATAGCAAAAACCTTTCAAAGATTTTTGCAAATCTACATTCTTAACAGATTATACGCAAAGAATCACTAAAATCTCACTCTAATCTCTTTCCGACTTTAAAAAAATTTCACTATTTAAAGAGATGGCTCCAAAATGTGCTTCTACCCAGAAATCCCAGGCTACTACCTCTGGTACTGCTGAAAAGCAAGCACCAGTGTTGGTTATCACGAACAATCGGTTGGAAGGAGACTTTAATCCTGGCCATTGGACTTCAAATCACAGGATGATTTGGGGTGGTGCCATGATTGAGGAATACCTTGTTGCTGCTATTGAAAACCAAGCTGATAGGAAGTTGATTCTTGGTATGCTTGAAAATGCACAAATCGAGGTTTCTGTCTACTATTCGATGAAGTTTCTTCCTTTGGATGTGTTGGAATTTTACAACAATTCCAAAATTATTTCATGTGTTTCTGAAGGCACTGAGATAGTGTCTGTAAAATCAAAAGTTCAAGGAAAGGACATCCTTTTGAACTTGACAACTTTCTGTGAGTTGTTTGAACTTCAAAATCTTAGAAATGATTTTGAAATAAACACCAAGGATGATGATCTCCTTGAAGGTGTGAAGCGACTACGTGATGTGTGATCTTGAAAATCGGATACACCCATCGACTTCAAACTTCTTGACATTAGAACCGGACATCATTGATTCCTTTGGGATGTGTTGGCATGCATTATTCACATATGCTTTGATGGTCTACAAGGAGGTGCCGACCGGATAAGTCAAAACTATTTGGATGATGATGTTCTTGTTAAATCAGCAGAACAAAAATTTGGAAAACCCATTCAACTAGGGAAAGTATGCCTTCATGAAGTTTGTGAAGAATCTACAAAGCTTTGAGCCAAAAATTGTCAAAGGCCTTCACAGGCAAAAGCCACGGTGAGCTTTGGACTAAAGATATGCTTCTTGTTGTAAAAGCTTGGCATTGAGCTCGAGAGAAGGTTGACATAGTCAGCGATAACACACTCTACAAATATGAGTATACAAACATGATGAAAAGGTTCTGCATCTCGGAAAGGTTCGAAGCGAAAGACTAATGAGGTATCGAGGGTTCCGTTGCGACCAAAAGCGAACTTCACGAAAGAAGTCTGGCGGCAAATCGAAGGCATACCCATTGTGGATGTCGACTCTCGGATATCTGCCATACTGGCGATGAACTCATCAATCTTGAAAAGATACTGGCGCGATGAACTCATCAATGAAGATGAACTCATCAATGTTGCAAAAGAATCTTTCTTGATGAACCCGTTGGTAAAAATGAGAGTAGTGGTAGGTATCAAGCCTATCTGCGACCATGAGGGGATTATGGACCAATCGGTTCCTAATCTTGATGAGAGCTCGATGATGATTTGGTCATCTCTCAAGTCTCTGAGAAATAAAAAGGGCTAAGGTTGTTGAAAGAGCAACAAGTGTAGAGGTTGTTGAAAAGCACCCACACGAAGGTTCTTTGAAGAAGCAATTGTGTCCAAGGTCCTTTGGACAAAACACACCATCGAGCAAGTAACACTTAAGCATATTGAAGATGCTCGATGAGTGGTAAATTAGTGTTGGAGGATCTGCGATGCCTCGACACTTAAAATTCTATCTCAAGTAGATATGGATAGGCCCTATACTGCATCACCTTCACCATCCGGATCAAGATCACCACAACAACCACAACAACCACAAGTGGATGTTGAATTGGTACTTGAGTTACAGCATGAGATTCCAGGATTTTTCAATACTGAAGAAAATCCTGCAAATGAGCAGGTTCCCTAACTTAATGAGAGGGATCAAGCTGAGACCTCCACTCAGAATGATCAAACAGGGAGGCAAGCGGAGGTCCCAAACTCGGGATAGGTTGAAGTACCTCAAACTTCAAACAAAGAAGTGGTCGAGAACAACAAGACCAACGCATGAAAACCTCACAAGTTCCAGAGACCAGTCAACCTGACAAAGCTCAGGTAGCTGAATCGTTTAACTCTTTACTTGTGATAACTTATGCTTAAATCTTGTTACTTATTAAAATTTCTTGGTTACAGGCTGAATTAGAAACACAAGAACAAGAGGAAGCTAGAAAGCTTGCCTCAGAGACTGAGAAGTAGGCTCCCACAGCCTCACCTCTTAAGGAATCTGAGCCTGTGCTACAAGTGATAGAGAGTTCCTTAAGATATTACTTTTCAGATATATGTTTATACACTTGACTAATATTCTTAAGTGTTTTTTTCTAATAGGCTCCAACTAAGAAGAAAAATGAAGAGACTAAAAAGTCTATCTCTTTAGAGAAGAATCCAGAGACTTCCAAGGTCTCTGAGAAACAAATATCTGAACATACTGCGGAGAAGGTATTTCATTCAGATACCTATAATCTTCAAAGATAAATCTCTGATCATTTTTCTAAAAACTAACACCTTCTACTTACAGGTTCAAAATGAAGTAGAAGTTGCTGGAGAATTGCCCACTCAATCCCCGCAACCAATGGAAATTGATGAGGCATCAAAGCTTTCATCACAAGAAAAACTTCTAGTGCACAAGTCTCTGAGGGACAAGTATCTGAGCCTCCTATTGTGGAGGTAATTGACTTCTCAGATATCTGAAATTATCTATAGTATTTTTCTTGATAAAATTTTCTAAGTGTTATGTTTTTAATCTCAGGTTCAAGGAGAAAGAAAGATCGCTGAGGATCAGACTTCCCAGTCTCCTCCTTGCATCCAGATATCTGAGGCACCTGGAACCCAGTAGTCAAGTCATCTGAGCCTGTCACACAGGTAACTCAGATACCTTTCTACTCTAAAGCCCAGATATCCACTAAAGTTTTGAAGCTAACTCAAAACACTTTCTTTGAGCTTAAACAAGTGCCACTAAAGTCCACATTGATGAGAAAAGGACACGCTACCTTTCTTCAAGGAGCACACCTTGCAAGCACCTTAAGTGCTTGAAGGTAGCAAAAGCTTTGTTGCTCGATTTATCTGAAATCCTAAAGGTGGTGATCACCAAATCGAAGCGGAGCCCTTGACTTGGAAAATTATGTCCATGCTATGTTCCCAGAACAATACTCCTTTGGAACATTAATGCATAAGGACTTACGTCGAAGTGGCGAAGCTTATTGAAGCTTTTAACCAAGCGGATGGTCGGACGAATCGGATGTCATTCAAACCTATTTTGCCCCGGACCTACGGATAATACCCTCGAGCAAGAGGAAGTTAATGGGCAAATGGTCCATTCGAAGTAATCAATCGGTCTCGAAGATGAAGAAGGAAGGAGGCGGATGAAAATGATTATGAAGAACCTCCTTCTAACCATCACAAGGATGAGGATGATAAGAAGGATGATGATGATGCCCACCGAGGACATGAGGGATTACAAGGAAACAATGCCTCGATTCTTTGAAAAACACTGAGAGAACTTCACAGAATTCCCATCCTCCATCTCCTCAGAGATCTACCCATCCCTCTCCCCAAAAAAAAGAAACTGCTGAACAAGTAGTTGAGCACTCTAAGAACAACACTCAGAAGATATTGGATGCACAAGCCAGAGTTGCTCAACTCAAACAATTGTTGGAGGAAGAACATGACTAAATCTTCATTGGAAGAAAAGATAGATGAATCTAAAGCAAAGCTCCAAAATATTGAAGATCAAACCATCGAGAAATGGAAGCTTATCTTTGAGATGAAAGAACTCGACTTGCTATTCGGATGATTCTTTGAAGAATTGAATCTTGAGCAAGTACGAAGACAAGCATGATGCTAAAGTGCATTACGAAAGATGTACCATCCTCCTCCTTTGAAGAAAAGAAGCCCATCTACGAGATGGTTCTTTGGGCTAGAAAATATTGATGAAAATACCCGAGAGAATGAAGATCCTTTGGGATGAAGACTCGGATGATAAAGAAAGGAGAACCTTGGCGGAACATGCAAATGTTCACTTGGGAGTTCTCACTTAAAGAAAAGCGGTGCTCCTCAAAGCTTGATAAGACACCAAATCTCAACTCCATGATTACTTGGCGGATACGAGTTACAGCAACTCTAAGAAAGGAGTTGTCTCAACAAAATGAAGAAGTAATTGCATGGGTCCTGCTTTGAAATGAAGAAGTTCATTGAGTTAATCACTCGAGAACAACAAGCTTGGTCATTTCTCGGAGAGACCTAGGCATGGTAAGGATGATGACAATAATCTTCTTTGAAAAAGCCCTCAATGAGGCTAGCTATCTTCTTTGGAAGCGAGATGCTACTCAAGGTCCTTGGCGAGCTCATGATAAGGAAACATGACTTATGAAGCGAATCGAGCTCAAGGTGATCTGCAAAGTTGGTTCTTGCTTCTGACTATCTCGAGGCAACTTTGACTCCCTCTTAGAATCTTTTGTGATTCTTAGTCAGTCAACAATGACTAAGGGGAAGGATCTCAAGTTGCTCAGATAGGAAGAGGAAGAGGAAACAAAGGAAATCTGAACAACCACCTCTCAGGATAAATGAGCCCTCCTTCAGTCAAGCTGCTACTCAGATAGTAGCAACAACTCGTGATTCTTGAACAAGGAATGACAACAAGGGCGAAATCACGGGCAAGATCACGAGACCTCGAAAGGAAACCAAGTCCCCGAGAAGACAAGTAAAAGGGATTGAAGAGTCTTGAGAAAAAGAAGAAGAAAGCGAAATCAAATCGAGGGCAATAAAGAAAGTGCAAATCTCCCACAAAGATTAACATTGATGATGATGATGAAGAAATGGTGAAGATGAAGCTCCTCTTCACGGAAAAGGAAAAGGATTGATAGCTTCTAGGCTATTTATTGCTGAAAAGCCATTGGCAGACAAAACACCCTCTGGAAATACCAAGTCTATCCAGGGTGGTTCTTCATGAAATTCCCAAGAAAATTCAAAGACAAAACGGAAGAGAGCAAGGGATATCAAGTTTGGCAGGATACTTCCACAAAAGCGAAGATGCCACGATTAAATATGTGAAGGTGACAACTCCTCCTCCTCTAGGTGTATTCATTAGAAAAATGGATACTGAATCTGGAACTCAAGCACTTGCTTGTAAATGAAAAAGATTTTGATACCCATCATCCAACAACTTATGGCATGGAGAAAAGATAAGCGATCTTGATCAACACCAATCATGTAAAAGCTTGGTTGGATTTGAAGTTGTTGAAGTTGAAGAGGAAGGACCTTAATGATGAATGTCCTTATGGAAAACACGATGATGTGCCGCGAGTCCCAAACCTCCTGGAGCAGGAGCCTGAGGCAGACTTCTTGTGGAACCCTTTGAGTCATTCTACATGACTGAAGATCAATACAAGGGTGACATCAGATATCTGAGGATCATATATGAATACTTCAAGCTATTAGATATCAGAATTGAGCATGCCTGGAAATGGGGAAAGTATTTATGGGTTAAACACTTTGCGAAGAATCCCAAATCATCTGAAAAGTGCGTGATTATGCGGAGACCTTTGAGATGTTAGTCAGAACTTTGCTCGATGACTACTCAGATGACATCAAAAGATTTGGAGATAGAAAATTTGCAAATTGATCCATGAAGTTGATGAAATCTTGAAGACTTTTGAAGACTTGAAGACTAGTTAATTAGGATGTGTACTTGGAGCTTGGTTACTCCTGTTGTCCTAATTCAACTATGTATTTTGTATCTTGCTGATTGTACTGAAATGTGTTTTATTCATTGTAAAAGTTATCTGTGAACTTTCCATGTAGCATATCTGATGAATCTACTCTCATATATGAAACTATAAAAAGATAACTTGTCAGCAAAGATCACATCTTGTGATTTGGTTGATGTTTACTTTCTGCACTTAATTAAATGAATTGAAAAGATCATAAGAAATGATTAAGTGTTGGATTGTTCTCTCTTCCAAGTTGTAATAGGTTTTAAAGATGGTCATCGTTGACTGATCAAAAAGGGGGAAATTTGTTAGGAATATCATTTAAATTTTGATCAACAACCTAATGACTTATCTTAGCTCAGAAAGGTGCTTAGTACTCTTGGTTCACTTGAACACTGTAAAAGAGGAAAATCACTAAGTATGTTAGTCTAGCAAATCTTGTATAGGATGTTAGGTCTCTGAATGTAATTTTTATATCTTTGAAGAACACCAAGAAGAAGGCATCCGGCATAAGAGTTCAACAAATTTGAAAATTTGAAGGCGCAAGATTCTTTGAAGAGCGAAGGAAATTGGTCTCATCGAGATACCTATGTCGGATCTTGAAGAAACAAGTGTTTTCAATAAACAAGTTTACAAAAGATATCACGAAAATCTGAGGTTTCTAAACTATGAAAAGTGCCCAAATACCTACACTCGGATACTTTGGACAAAACTTTGTTTCGAGGAAACAATGTTTTGATAAAATATCTGGAGATGTGAGTCTCTTGAAAAGGACATGCGATGCTATAGAGCGTGCATAGTTCCGTTGGCCTTTGAGACAAAAAGTACAAGTCAATAAATGTGAGACAGACATACGAACAAAGAAATCTACGAAAGAGCGATGTGATACTGCGGTACTATTTTACGATGTCGATAGTTTGAAATTCATTTGAGCTAACGGATACTTTTCAAGCGGCATGATTTTCAACTATAAATATCAACACTTAGAATGCTTGAAAGACACACTTTGAAAACACGAGAACCTGGCTGAATATCTTAAGCTTCTACGATAATCTGACTAGTGGTATCTTTCTCTCAAGCATCTGAGCCTTCTACCTACTTACTCTTTAGCTTCTGATTCGACTAAGCTCTTGAATTTTAAGTATACGAAAGTTCTAAGTGTCACGATCTTTAACAAGCCTTGCTATATGTGAAGGAGTTGAATCGAAAGATCAAGTATCGAGTTTCATTCTCGGAACATTTAACATAGACTTGGGTCGATAAAGCACATATCACCACACATTGTGAAGTGTGTTAAGTGATCCTTGTTCTATAGTGTATTCTACATAAGCGAAAAAGTTATTAAGACTACTCGTCGACAAACCATCATAACTTGACACCATACACGGTGTAGATGCGAAGTACTTAGTTTGGGAAACTAAGGAACAACTCCAAGGTTCTTGAGCATAGGAATTACTTAGTTTGGGAAACTAAGTAACAACTCAAAGGTTTCTGAGTATAGGAAGTACTTGGCTGGGAGCCGGGGAATAACTCGAGGAACACTTGGTTGGGAACTAGTGTAAAGGGAATCAAGGATGGGTTTATTGTAAGGAGAACTGATAACTATCTTAGTGAATTTCTAGGTGCGAGAAAGGCGAAGTGGATTAGTTGAAGGATTCATACCTTGATACCACTATAATTTGTGTATTTACTTACGCATTTACCTTGCTTTAGTCATCTTGTTAAGTACTTACACACTTTTACTCACTTATCACAAAAGTCTTCCACTCTCGAAATTAAGTATCGATATCTTCACGGATATCGAAGCTAATATATCGACAAAAGTTGTAAAAGACTATTCACCCTCCCCTCTAGTCTTTTACTTTGCCGTTATCTGGAACAACATCACGGCATTGCCGGAGTCATGGGGGAGTATTACAGGCGCTATGTGGATTATGGATCACATCTTGGAGCTGGAGTCTTTGCCAGAGCTTTGTTATTTTTGGAGTTGGACCTTGTAATAATACGGATAGTTATAGTCCTAGGCTAGCACTTGTGTACTATTGTGTCAAGTTAGCTTGTGAAGGGGCTACTCTGGTCTCTTTTACCTTGCTTGTTTTTCGTGTTTGTACATTGAGGTATGCCTTAATCTATGTCATGTATCTTCACACTCTTTGCTTTAATGGACTTTAATTGCTTAAAAAAAATAGTTCTAGTGTTTCAAAACCATAATTTAGTTCATATGTGTTAAGCTAGTCTAAAACTTCTATAAAACGCGTAGAATTCAATTCGCTAGTTCAAGATCTTCAAATCATTAGGTTAAGAATTATTCGTTGACAATCAAATATTTTATCAAGATATTCGAAAATGCATTGGTTTAGGTTGAATTCACGGTTTCTGGACATAACTGTGACATCATATGAATGATAGGAATACTCATGCATGTTTTACCTACATTGTTACCGTGTTCATTGTTTTCACATCGTTTATCACCAAACACTTATTATGTTTAGTTTAGTTTAGTTTACTTTAATTCGCAAAAATCACTTGATCTTATTCCGCAAACACTCACGTTTTGCACTCTCAAAACGCTAGGTTGCTTTGTTAGCGCTTGAAACGATCTAGTAGTTGAAACTTGTTACAACGTAACAATGCTTAGTTACTTTTTTTTAGGTACTAATTTGAGCACATCAAATTTGGCGCCTCTACCAAGGAGTTAACTCCTACTGTAGTGTTTAGGAGTGTTTGATCGTGTTTATGCATTATTCTTTGGGTGTTTTGTTTTCTATAGGACTACCATAAACTAAATTTCGATTAAGGTTTTACGCTAGAAGCCTTTCAAGAATGGCGAAATCTGTGATTAATGTGCTACCTCTATGGGAGTGAAGGTCCTACCATTGTGGTTGATGAGGAGCCCATGGCCTATGATTTGGAGAATGAGCGACTTTACACCATACGGTGTTTTCAAGGAAAACGGGAGAAGATGCCATCTGATTCATTCTCCTTTCCACACATGTTGTGAGGAACTTGCCACCACATGGATTGAGAAGATAAGGTGAATGCTAGGATATTCCCATTTGTCATGAAGCACCTCCACAAGGATGGCTTCTTCGTTTGGAACCTAGTGGCTTAAGATATGGGATGAAGTAGTGAAGGCTTTCTACAAAGATTTTTCCACACTCTCTTCTGCAGAGTTAAAGGCGTAAGATCTGCAGATTCAAATAGAAGTTGGATGAAAGGTTTGAGATAGCATGGGAAAGATTCTTGAATTGTTGAGGAGTGTCCCCACCACGGGTTTTCTAAGTATGAGATGGCGATGTACTTTTATGAAGAATGGATTATATAGACAAACCTCGGTGGAATTACAAAGTGGTGGAATAACGGAGAAAATACCACGGGGCTTAAGGAACTCTTGACTAAATGACGAGGAATGCCATGGCGAGAGGTAGTGAGAAGAATCCATGAGAAGAAGAGCATGCACATAAGCGGTGAAGAGGAGGAAAAAACGGGGGTGATAAGAGATTTGGTCGAGCTCAATGAAACGAGGATGGCGGAAGAGCCTCATAGCCTTGAGGTTTGATTACATAGGTCGATTTAAGTGAGGAATCATTGATGACACTTTATGAATCGTACACGATCCATGGCGACCTCGTGCGAAGGGTAGCGAGGCAGAGGCAAAACTTGAAAATGAGTAACATGATGTCTAATTTGGCGAATATAATCATGGAGCTCAACGCCCGTCTCGACAGAGAAGAGGCGCTGACATGATCATGTCGAGCGACTCGACGCCGTAGTGGAAAGGTAATCCAAAACCCTGATATTGTTAATAATAATATCTTTATTGATTTTTCAGGTGAACATGAAAAAATGGCAGAGGTATCGATCATTGATAAAGAGAAAAGTGTTGAAGTAGATGGGACCTACACAAGTCCGAGAGCCTCTTTTGCACCTCTGGACCTCCACCTTGAAGACTTGCCCCACCGGGAAGGGTGAAGAAACCCGAGGATGATAGCAAGTTCAATGCTATTTTTCCATGCTTTCAAAGGTTAATCTGAACTTACCACTCTTGGAGCTGATTGAGAATGTTCCATCTGCTTGAGTTCTTGAGATTTGAGCATGACAAGAGAAAATACATGGCAAGCGAGAAGCTAGTTCTACGAGGGCAATGAATTACATGCGAGGTTTTCGGTGAAGCGGAAGAATCTGGAATCTTCTTGATAGACATCGAATGGAGAACAACAAGGTGACAAAGGGATCTTTGGACCTAGGGCGAGCATTAATCTCATGATCCGTACCCTATCTGAGGAACTTGGTGAAATTTGAAACGACAAATATGACTATCGACTAGTGAAAGAATTTGTGAAGCGGCCGATGGGTATATTTAAGATGCCTTGATATGAGTTGATCGTTCTGGCCGGTTGATTTTGTAGTCTGGCTCCCGGTGAGGGAAGAGACCATGTGATGCTGTTGGGAAGGCCATTTATGATGATGTTAAAGATGTAACTAGATGTGGCAGAAGGAAAGATAGCCATGGAGATTGGAGGAGAACAAATCAGCAAATACCTGAGGCGGGCACCAGGTAAGTCTGATGCCTAATCATCATATGAATGTAACTTTATTGTTGAGGTAGATACTAAGCTTGATGGTGATTTTGATGAAATTATACATGCTACCTATCTTGAACATCTCACTCTTGATAAGTTAGAGTCTTCCCTTACCCTTGGTTAGGTGATAATATCCTAGGAGAGGAGTCATGTGAGATGGTGTGTGCCCTTGATAGTTATGTGGAAGTTTTTGTAGGGGAAGATTTGAATGTTCCTGTGGAAACAGAGAGAGGAGAGATGATAGAACCCCCTAAGCCTTAGCTGAAAGAACTGCCCCCTCAACTTAAGTATGCTTTTATGGGGGATAATGAGACTAAGCATGTGATAATCTCTTCTAAAATAAAAGAGGAAGTGGAGAATCAGTTGGTAGAGGTACTGAAAAGGAACTCCGCAGCCATAGGGTGGAGTATATGAGATATCAAGGGGATTAGTGCCACTAGATGCACCCATAGCATAGCACTAGAAGAGGAGTCTAAATATGTGAGGCAACCCGATGTAGGTTGAACCACTGTCCTTGGCTGACGAAGGAGGTGTTTAAGTTGTTAGAAAACGACATGATTTATCTATGCGAATGACAAATGTGAGTCCTGTTCATGTTGCCTAAGAAGTGCAGTGTCCTTTGTGAGAAAAGCGACAAGGAGAGTTGGTTCATGTGAGGAAGACCACTAGTTGGCTTATGTGCATAGATTACATGAAATTAAATGCGGCCACTAGATAGGACCACTTCCCCCTTCCCTTTATTGACGAAATGCTTAACCGCCTTGCGGGGCGAGAGTTTTATTGTGTTCTTAATGGCCTTTCAGGTTTCTACCTGATCATGATAGCTCAGGAGGACCAGGAGAAGACCACTTTCACCTGCCTATATGAGACCGTCGCCTGTCGCCGGATGCCCTTCAAATTGTGCAATGCTCCAGCTACTTTCCAGAGATGCATGCTCTCCATTTTTTGATACATGGTGCATGATTTCATAGAGGTATTCGTGGATGACATCTCACATTTTGAAAAAAAAAAATCTGCTTGCCTAGCGAAACTTGAACTTGTTCTTAAACTTTGCACAGAGTATAATTTGACCCTCGGTTGGGAAAAGAGTAGCTTTATAGTTCTTGAAGGGATAATGTTAGGACATGTGGTTTCAAAAGGGATAGAGGTAGATAAAGCAAAGCTTGATATGATAGTGAAACTCCACTGACTTCTATCAAAGAAGTCGATCTTTCCTCGGGCATATAGGCTTCCATAGGAGGTTTATTCAGGATTACTCTAAGCAATCTGCTAAGTAAAGATGTGCCTTTTTTGTTTTTTTTATATGGAAAATGCTTAGAGGATTTCTCTGAGCAAACTTGATGATGACATGAAATTACTTTTTGCTGATGTGTATGTTGCTCTTAATACTTGAAAGTGCCATTGAATATTTCATTTTTCTGTTTCTTTTATTCTTTCTCTTTATTTTCTTTTGTTTACACTGTTCTTTTTTATTTGCTAGGCTTTCAAGAATTGCAATTCAAGTCCCTCAAGAAGATCTAATTTTTCATTGTCCACCCATGGATTTTCTTAAAAACCTCAAACAAGTCCCTTAACTTTTAAATCAAAATGCAACATCAACGAAACACGAATCAATTCAAGGTGAAAGTCCATGGTGGTTTGGAGTTTCTGACTCAATCAGTTAAAAGGACCAATTTGTTGAGAATTCAATTTTAAATGACAGAAAATCTATGTGAGGGGTAGCACAATATTATTTTAGAAATAATATTGAATTTTATCAATAAAATAATTTAATTTAATAAAAAAATATTTATTATGAAACTTGCATTGTAGTGCCTTGCTTTTTTATTTTTTATTTTTTTTAACTAAATGAGTATATGTTACTCTGCATATCTCTTTCAATTTTATTGTTTTTTTTCTTAATTAGTATATATTTTTTTTACACAAATAAGTTTCTAACTTTCTTTTTTTACTTTTAAGCAGTTCATTTGAACATAAACTTATAAAAATAATTCATACGTTAGAATTAGTTTGTGGTGAGCCAAGAACATAACAAGAAATTAACAAAATAAAATGAAAATTTATAGAAGGACGTAGTAGCATCTTACATATTTTATTTTATTAAAATAATATTAAATTTAAAATATAAATGAAAGAACTCAACAAAAAGAGAAGGATGAAAAATGATAAGGATTGCTTAAAATAGAAAAATAAAATAAAACGAAAAGGAAAATAAAGAACATGCATGAAGAGAAAAAAATAAAGATATAGTGTTGATGATGGGTGGTGAAAATTAAACGTGAAGCGAAAGAAAAGAAAAACATTAAATGGATGGTGGGAAAAAGAGTTTAAAAAATGTTCATAATGGGGGAATCAACCCTCACGCGAGAACAATACCTCACTTATAATGGGTTAATCTGACGACATATATGTCTTTTATTCATAAAGATTTATTTACACATTCGGATCATTTTGAATAGGGGTATAATAGTCTTTCGCGTAAAAATCGAGGGTAGCGTGCTACGTGCTCTATAATGGATTAAGCCTTGAATTTAAGGGATCTAAATGTAATTTTCTCTTTTAGTTGAGACAAATTCAATTAAACTCTTAGTAACATTTATTTTAACTCTACAAATCTTATAAAATTTTAACTCTGGTATAACCTTGATCAGGCTGAGCTTATTAGTAGTATAAAAAATAATTATCGTATCTGAGCATAAGACTGAACATTAATACTCCATGCAATAGGCCTATGGCATTTGCTCGGTAAAAGAGGAGAAAGAAATGGGAAAAGTCGAATTAGAAATTTTGATAAAAAGTAGAAGAGGAGTCGTACAGACTACAGAATAAGACTTCTCCTACTCTCTCTTCTTAAAGTTAAACCAACGACTGTTCTTCTCTTTTTCTACCTGTACTTGTGAAGGGGAGAAGAAGCAGAAATCTTCATTTGGCGGGCGCCCTATGCTGAAGAATCCCCTCAATTCTAAACCCTTATTTCTAAATTCCTTTCAGTTTTATCACATTCAACACTTGCATCTACTCTATACTCTTGGCCCGCTGACTTTCCATCTCCAATGGCTTCCGAGCAACAGTTATCTGCAATAAAGGTTCTTTCTTTACTTCAATTGAGCATGCTGTGCTCAAATTCACACCTTTTTTACTTGTATTCTTTCATTTTTAGGGCGCCAAAGTGCTCATGGTCAGTGCCAGTGGTATCGGTTGCGAGGTTCTCAAAACCCTAGCTCTTTCTGGCTTCAAGGATATTCATATTGTGAGTTAATTTTCTATTCCTTTTGGTTTTGTTAATTTTCATTCTTTTTTTAGACCTTTATCAGGGTTTTAGGAAATCCTGATTTTGGGGTCTCATGTGTTTTTGTGGTCTCATGTGTTTTTGGCGAATAGTTTGTGGCTTTTGCTGTTTTTTGTGGCGGGATTTGTATTCTTGAAAAATTATTCGAAAATTTGCCTAATTTTTGCTCCAGTGTACAAACTTGGGTCATGTTTACTTTGGATGTTGAGTTTCCTGTGATTCTTTTCCTTACTTTCTTTGCCTCTCTTAATAGCATCCGTTACACTCTTTCATATAAGGGCAATTGCTGAAGAAAACTACATGCAGAGATCTGATGTGCCGCTATACATGTTTGTCTATTTTGTAAATACATCTGCTTTGGGATTTCTATCTCTCATCTACTTACTTTGCACCTTAGCTTTCCCGTTGCTTTTGAAACACTCGACCACTACTCCATTGTCTACAAGTTAAAATATTTCCAATTCATAGCAATCGAAGTTTAGTTGATAATATAACTACCGTTCCACTTTTGTGAAAACATTCTGCGACCCTGAATCGTGTTCTTCCTGTCTTCACTGCATGGCTCTACATACACAGTTGATAGTGGCTTGTATTTATTTTTAACTATTATCGAAACAAATCAAGCTATGTAATGAGATGTTGGTTTCTGGGTATGGACAATTGGCAATATGATGTGAGAATGTGGTAGTTGTCTATTGAGTCCAGTGGATAGAGACGACTGTGTTTCTTTGCTGGTGGTGACGAGGCACTGGGAATGGACGGTGGCCAAGGTTTTAAAATCTGGCGATTAGGCATTGTTGCTGTTGTGCCAGGAGAGAGATTCAAGATAGAATTTTGGGTTACTTTTGTATTAGATGTATGTACTAACTTATTTTTGTATGGGTTGGGGTCCATGCCTTTTCCTGTGACTTAAAATCATATATCCTTTCTGAAACATTGTTTGATCTGTTCTAATCATTGTTCCTAGTTCATTGCAACACATAACTGTAATGGCGTTTGAAGGATAGTTGCATGACTTTTCTTGTACTGAACTTGAAATTGTTTTGATGACTATTTATTACCCCAACATTAAATCATATCCTTCATTGGTAGTGGTATCATCTAAGTTGTTAGGTAGGTGTTTGTTCAGCGCATTGCTTATGGTTTGTGTACTGTGCCAAGTGGAAGATTTACTCGTTATTTTGTTTTTTCAATTCAAATGCAGATCGATTTGGATACAATTGAAGTTAGCAATCTGAATAGACAGTTTTGTTCCGTCAAACACATGTTGGATTGTCCAAGGCCAAAGTGAGTTAGAATTCAACACTTTTATCTGCTCATGCTTCAACATTTCTACAGATTTCATTTTATTAATAATTAACTATTCTTCCAAACAATCAACCAGGTTGCTCGTGATGCTGTATTGAAATTCAGGCCACATATCAGCATTACACCATACCATGCAAATGTCAAGGATCCTGATTTCAATGTTGATTTCTTCAAGCAGTTTAATGTTGTTCTGAATGGGCTTGATAATCTGGATGCCAGGCGCCATGTCAACCGCCTGTGCTTGGCAGCTGGTGTGCCTTTGGTCGAAAGTGGGACCACTGGGTTCCTGGGGCAGGTTGTGATGAACTGTTACTGTTGTTGGCATGGGGCCCGTTAAAATATATCACTATATATTTTCATACTTGTTTGTACTTTTGGGCCTACAAAGTATAGATGATCCTTCTGTGAACTTTGTCTCACAGGTTACTGTTCACGTGAAGGGTAAAACAGAATGTTATGAATGCCAGCCTAAGCCAGCCCCAAAGACTTACCCTGTCTGTACAATTACAAGTACTCCATCAAAGGTGTCAACTCATCTAATTTTCGTATACTAAATTGATTTTGGGATAGACATTATGCATGATTCTCTGCTGCTAAATGCAGGACTTTTAAAGAACTTTGTGGTATATGTTATTTTTGGGAGTTCTTTCTAACAATTTCTTGACCCTTATAAATTCTTGTGAGGTTGATTTAGAAAGCATTATAAGTAACTTTTAGGGGCTGTAATTGCTTTTTTTTTCCTTGAAAGAGGACTAATGGACAACATTAGTTTTTGGAAAAATACAAGTATTGCCCATCATTTTTTAGGTAAACTCAATTATTGCATTCATTAAAAACGAGAACAACTAATCTTATTGCTTGACCGTACTAATATCTTTTTTCTTTATGTTGCAGTTTGTTCACTGTATTGTATGGGCAAAGGACCTTCTTTTTGCAAAGTTATTTGGTGACAAGAACCAGGACAATGATCTAAATGTGCGTTCTGGTGATGCATCCAGCTCATCCTTAAAAATAGATGATGTTTTTGAGCATAAGATTGATGAAGATGTTGAACAGTATGGGAAGAGAATTTATGACCATGTTTTTGGCTATAACATCGAGTTAGCTCTGTCCAATGAAGAAACTTGGAAACACCGCAACAGGCCCAGACCTGTCTATGTCAAAGATGTAATTCCCACTGAAGAAATCAGCTATAATGGAAATCTGGATAAGAATCCTGAAGCTGGAGATCCTTCATCAGTGTCTGCAATGGCTTCTCTGGGTCTTAAGAACCCACAGGATCTTTGGAGCTTGCAGGAGAACTCCAAAGTGTTTCTTGAGGCTCTAAAATTGTTCTTCTCAAGAAGGGAACAGGTTTGACTTGTTCTCCTGAAAATACCAGCTCTTCTATTCTCAGTATTTCTTTACAGTTATAATATGAAACCCAGCTTTCTCGTTTTAGGAGATTGGTAACTTGAGTTTTGACAAAGATGATCAATTGGCGGTGGAGTTTGTCACTGCTGCTGCAAATATTAGAGCTTCTTCATTTGGCATCCCGTTGCATAGCCTTTTTGAGGCCAAAGGTATTGCAGGCAATATTGTGCATGCTGTTGCCACAACAAATGCTGCCGTTGCCGGTTTAATTGTCATTGAGGCTATTAAGGTCTTGCAAGATGATGTTGAAAGCTATAGGTAGGTGCATCCTTCTGTAAGTTTTCCTGCTAGTGTGTTTGAATAAAGTTTTTAAAAGGTTTAGTTTCAAAGATTGCAGCATTGATGTATCAATTACATGTTGATATTAGAGCCGGTGAAACTTTTACTTTTCAGTGTTTTTTTTTTAATTTTTTCTCTCGTTGGCAAATAGGTATGTAAGCTTAAATCTGTATTTTTAGATTAGGTATATTCTTATGATTGAATTTTGCATTGTGCCTTTACATAAACGAAATAATTTTCCTACCTGGATTATAGGTTGACATTATTTTACTTATTATGATTTGCCTAATGTTTTACAATCTAACCTTTCACTGTTTCTGTAGGATGACATATTGCCTTCAGCATCCTTCAAAAAAGATGCTGCTTATGCCTATAGAGCCATTTGAGCCGAACAAATCATGCTATGTCTGCTCTGAGGTAAGCTGGCATCTCGTTTCCTCAAATTCACCAAGTGCTATCAAAATAGATTTGTGTTGGTCTTTTCTTTTTGCTGTTTCATCGATGGATTATTTTCTGAATGAGAAAATTGCTTGTCCATATTCTTATCTGTTTGATATTAGACAACTTTGAATCTGGAGATAAATACTCATCGTTCCAAGTTAAGAGACTTTGTTGAGAAGATTGTGAAAGCAAAGCTTGGCATGAATTTGCCTTCGATCATGCTTGGCTCAGCGCTTCTTTATGAGGATGGTGATAACCTTGAGAAAGATGAGGTTGCTAATTATGCTGCAAATCTTGAAAATGTAGGTTTTCCTTCTGTTCTGCTATATTATTTGTTAGAAGCGGTCTTTTTTGTCTTTTGTTTTCCCATGTTACTTGAATATGGGCTTACCTTATGCATTTTCTGTCAGGCACTATCTGAGCTTCCTTCTCCGATCACCGGTGGAGCTATTCTTACCGTTGAGGATTTTCAGCAAGAGCTTAAATGTTCTATTAGCATCAAGCATAGGTCTGTTCCATGCCATATCTTTTATGTTAATTGCCGAAGTTTTGACCTGCCACTAGAACCTCGCCAGGGATTACATTTTCTGCTTTAATGTTTTCCCTCCTTGGCACATGACTCTTCTATTTCTTTGAATTTCTAATTGTAGATGAATATGAAAATTTGCTAGATTAGCATCTATCTACTGCCTAAACTTGTGGATGTTTCAGATAAACTAAATGGTTGAAAGTATGGCTAAAATAAACACGGTCAATAATTATATATATAACAACCTTTTTCATCTCATATGTGGGCTTCCTTTGAGACCATGTATGAGAAGTTATATCTGATTGAATGGAATCTGTAGCAAGTCTACAAAGATAGGTTTTTTCATCTTGCTGCTCCTTCCTAACAAATGGTTGTTTGTTCATGGTCATTCGAATGGCTTGTGGCTGATCTTGTTGATTAATTCTTTGAATCCTCAGGTCAAATGGGTATCAGAATTCTGAAATCCCAAATAATATTAATGGCATGTTTCTTTCAAATTATTAAGAAACTCTACCGGTTATGAATACAAAATTATAACATATGCTGATATGCATACAAGCAAGCGAATAAGTGCCTGTTTGGCATGCCACTAAAACCAAGAAAACCTGGTTCCAAACACACTTCCATCGAATAGTGCTCTTTGATTGTCTACTGATCCACCTCCGTTCCCTAGAAAATACGACTAACTGTTTCATCTACAATCCTTTTCATTTCCTATCCTGTTCTTTGTCACAGAGAGATTCCTAATTTTGTTTTCCTTTTCTAGGGATGAATTCGATGAGGAAAAGGAACCTGATGGAATGGTACTCATCGGCTGGACTCAAGCATCACTGGCCGCGCAAAAGAATGAAAAAGCTAATAATGGTGCAAGCACGTCTAATGCATCTCTTGAAGAGACTGAGGATGATGATGAACTGCAAATTCTTCCGGCACAGACTGGGAAGAAACGGAAGCTTCCTGACACTAGCAATGATGTTAAAATGAAGAAATCCAGAAGAAGATGGCAGCTCGTTGATTTTGTTATGCTGCAGGATGGGATTTCTGGCAATATGAAGAAAAGGGATGGATAGGTAGTTATTTTCATTCAGTTGTGCGCTTACCTTGCCTAACATTGTAGGATACTGAGAAACAGTGATTCTTTTGGTACATGCAACTTCTGAGATAATCAGACATTCAGGACCTACAGTTTTGGACACGAGCCTCGTACTCGACCTTCATTGTGACAGTGACCTACTTGTTTTTCATGACTTCTCACTAGTGACTGGGTGTAACTTGGTGTTTTCCAGAGTATTTACTTAGGACTGCACATGTGGAAATTAGGGTATGTAGGGTTTTTTGTTGCAGTGTCCATTATTACTTTGATCAGTTTTCGGTCTGTACTTTAGACTACAGATTGTGGTGACTGACAATGACTTTTAATTCAGTTCACCAGTTGTGCTGCGACCGGATTTATAACCAGCCAATCTTACAACTACATTGTTTAATTTCTGCACCAAATCAAACAGGCAACTGTGCTGTACCTTGAATTTGTGAATTTCGGGTTGTGTTTGTTTAGAGGGGTGTATCGAACTATCAGCGTATATATTATTATTTCATAAATATTAGTTATAAGTTGGTGTCAAAATTACAAGTGACCAGGAAATGTCTTCCAACATGTTAATGAGCAAAGTTACAACAGACAATATACAAGATGACAAGAATCTTAGTTTGTTCAAACTTACACAGGAGGGTAGGTGAGTTAACAACTCTTGATTCGATTTACCGGCCATTAGAGCAAATTATGCGAACATGGCGGTTCAGATGGTCATCGACTGCGATACTTGTGCAGTCGGACTTATAGCAGTTTCAGTTACTACGGGCAGAGTTTGCAGCTGGTGAAACAATTGGAGAAGGTGAGCTTGTGAATGCCTTGTTTTCTTCCTCCACCTTTCCTTGTAAAGACGCTTCTTGTAGTTGCAATGCAAACTCCAAGTTCCACAAAACGTCTCCCATTGAAGGCCTGTCCACTCCATATTCCGCTAAACATTTCTCTGCTGCCTCCATGAACTTCTTCATCGACTAAGGGTTTATATGCCCAACAAGCTTGGATCGATAATCTTGTCAAGTAGTCCCCTTCTCTTCCACTGCATTGCCCACTCAGCCAAGTTCACTTGCTCTCTAGGCAATGCAGGGTTAACTCTTGAGCGTGCACACAGAGCCTCAAAAGGGCGACTCGAGCAGTAGACATCGGTTATCGGTAAGTTGTTGCTTCGGAAGTATTCGGGTCCAAGTACCGAAGCTACCCTTGACGGCTGTGCTGACATGAGTTTGGTCAGATCCGCTAGGTGCCCCATCTTTGGATAGCCCAAAATCAGCCATCTTGGCTATTAGGTTCTCATCTAGTAAAATGTTGGTGGTTTTGACATCGCGGTGGATGATACCTGAGTAGTCCCGGTGTGGAGGTAATGTAATCCACGAGCAGAACCGATGCAAATCTCGAGTCTCTGCTTCCAAGTGAGGTGGTTGGTCCTTCCATAGAGATGGTCTCTAAAAGGTCCATTGGCCATGAACTCGTAAACCAGGATCATTTCAGAGTTCTCGTCACAGTAACCTATCAAAGACACGAGATGGCGATGTCTCAGCTTGGAAAGCATCTGAATCTCTGTGTTGAACTCATTGATCCCCTGCTCGGATTGTGGGTTGCCTCGTTTAACGGCTACTTTAACCCCATCATCAATCTCAGCAAGATAGACATTACCGAAGCCTCCAACACCAATAATTTCATTGGGATCCCAGTTCTTGGTAGCTTCTTGGAGCTCGTCCAAGGAGAAATACCGGCCTAATCCGTTAGTTGAGGAAAAGAATTGGCTCTTTCGGGATCCTAAAGAAGTCTTGCTATTCGACATGAAGCTAGTGTCTCCAGCATGAAGTGGAAGCAACCAAGAAGAGAAACTCTTGCTCTTTTGCCAATCCTGAGGCCTTTTTCTCCACTTAACAGCTATTGCACCCAAGCCAACAAATGCTCCAAACATCATAGCAAATCCAACTGCTGCGACTGTGCCTCTAGCACCAGGATTACCATTATCAGCTCTTTGACCGTTGACACCAAACTCTCCGTCAAGGCTTTACGGAGTTGTTCATCTTTAGAATCTCAATGCCATTCAGAAGGGCGTTCTTTGTACCAACATCTTCTTTCATTGGCCCAAGCTGAATGGTCAAGGGGTCCAATGTTGATACCATGCTTGAGTTCACCACAAAATCTGCAAAATAAGCAGCCGATAACCCCCCGGCTACTGTCGTTAAATCAAGCCCTGTAATGCCCGGCATGCCGTTAATGAACACATTGAAGTAAAGATCATTCTCAGATTTGCTAACTATATCTGCAAAATGCAAACGCACAAGGTATTGGAACGAGTTATCAATCTTCATTTTCCATGTGATGTTGAAATTTGGTACCTGCATTACAAATCACAATTCACGTATCACAATTCAGTCCGTCCAACAGGTCCCTCACTAATGCAAGTATCTTCAAAGACACCGTTACACATATAAGGCACATATAGGCATATATATTCGAACAAACTTAACTGTACTAGTTACCTACCGCAACATTGGCATCAGCCATCTGCGTGGCAGTGGCATATATGGTAGGCGGAGCAATAAGCGGAGACTCTCCCTCCGGGTAGGTGATGACATTGGGCTGAACGGAGACGTCACTGCCAGTAACTTTAGGATCAAGGTAAGCCTTATCGGGGTCCCAACTTCTGGCCAGCGTATCATTTTGTGGTGTGACGGATGGTCCACCAACATTTAGTCTGTAAACGGTTTGGTAGGCGACGTTTGCGAGGCCAGAGTAATCAGACTTAGGAGAAACTGTGGTGGCGGAGTCAGTGATGAGCATATCAGGTGCAGATACAAACTCAATGGCATTGATGAAAGCAACGCTCCCTTGAGCAGGTTCGAAAGTGAGGGAGTAACGCTCGGTGGTGACATTAATGAGATACTCCCGGAGGTGTAGGTGGCATTAGGGTCAATGAGGAAGTCGTGAATGAGGACGAGGTTGTTGCTAGTACTCACTTTGAAGCGTGCGTTGTTGAGATTAGGTTGAGCGTTGGGGACAGGTGCGAAATGAAGCCGAATCCAATGCCAACCAGGCCGGGTTACGTGGAAGGTGTAAGTGGCTAAGGATTCAAATACTTTCGCAGATAGGTAAATGGGAGAAGGGACATTGTTCTGGTTGTTGTTTCCAGGGAAGGATACTTGGATGTCACGACCGTTGTAGGATAGGAAATTGCTCGTTTCCTTGTCCGATAGAAACACACGGTTGCTTCTGAGGGTGGTGGAGTTGCTTGATCCGCAATCCAGGAGGATGTTGTCAGGCGGGGTGAAAGCGTTTGATTTCGCGGGAGCATTTACGACCGCAGCGAAAACAACAACATGGTCGGACAAGAAGAGTATGAGGAGGGCCAGGAGACATGGAAGGCGAGATGGTGAGATTTCCATTTCTCCAGTTGCCCCTAGCTATTTTTTTGAAAGAATGTTCAAACTGCTACTACTACTACTACCATTAATTGATCAATTTCTCTCATACACAGACACACAGCCATTCTGTTGTAACCTTTTGTTGGTGATCAATAAATTTTGCCCTTTCCAAAACAAAGTATCGTGGATTTCCACTTTTCTCGCATTTACCTTCCTTCTTTCCCATTTTTCATTTCCATCCATTCTATGTTTAGTAAAGTAAAATAAAGTACTACTGTGCCGTTGTTCCATTCCATAATATTGCGCCTTTTTTTTTTTTTTTCCTCCTTTTTCAATTTTCATCCTATTTTCTTTCCTTTTTAATTGATGGTCTGCAATCACTCGAAATTCTATATGGCACAATGGAAAATAGAATTTTAGTTTTTTCAAAAAGAATAAACTCCAAATTGTAATATTCCATAGCATTTTAAGGTCGCAAGTAATTATCTTTCATACGGTAATAAATGGCGTAATATTAGATATGTATGTATGTATGTTTTCATTGATGCAAATATTTATCTTAAGTTATCTATGATAGTGCTTAAACTTTTGAGTGATGAATATATCTTTTAGATTAGTGTAATTAGTAGATGATCATATGTGAGCGCTTCATTTAAAAGCATCTCTAACTTATCAATTAGGTTGAAGCATTAACATGAAACTTTTGCTACTCTGTACTATCCTCTTCGAATATCATCCTCAACTTCTTGTCTAATTGATATGATGATTTCCTTTATGTTAAAAATCCACAATTTATTACCCCCTCCTCCATCTTGTCTAATAGATATTTTACTTATTTGTTAATATATATATATATATATATATATATATTAAAATACATATGATAAAATTTTATCATAAAGTTAGTAATTTTATATAAAATATAACATTTAAGTTATGCATGTAATTTTTGTTTAGATATAAATATTTTTTTTAACACAAAACGCTAGTTAGGAATAAACTCGTTATAGAAATATTTTTTCAGGTCACGTATGATTCTATATAGTTTTTACTTATAGTATATCAGTAAAACAAGCAACATTAAACACAGGAAGCCCAAATAGCCAAAATCAGCCTCGCAAATTGACAAGAATTAAAAACATGGCCAATAGTCTCTTCAGCCTCCAAACGCGCTGGACAAACTGGATCAACATTCATTTTTCGTTTAATCAAATTAACAAGTACCGGAAAACCATTAGTAAGAGGACACAAAAAGATTGTTAGGAAGTTATTAGCATGAAGGGAAGTATATTAAATACTAGTAGTAGTTTGATACTCCATCTCTTTCTTTTAAAATTTTCCATTTTGACGGAAGTTAATTTCCGTCAACAATTCTTTAATTTATAACTTGGTAATCGCCTTAATTCCGCTAGTTGAACGTTGGATTGCCACGAGAATTTGACACATGAATATGGAATATGAGCGGTGGAGATGGATTC
>JAIFAC010000139.1:0-166620 GCA_026545765.1 Plantago major | reverse complement strand
CAAGATCATGACAATTACAGAACATCAAGAACTTTTCTCTCTCAAACAAAAGAAACACAGTACATAAATAAGGAAGAGAAAAGGAGAAGAAACAAAGAATTCAGAGCATTATAATGGTGGCCAACTTGACAAATAATAGCTAGATGCGCTTTCAGGACATGGATATAATTAATTTGGCCACAAATATTTACTGTTGAAAAGATGGAGGGAATCTGTGACAAGGCTATCTGGATGGGTATATATTGTATTTTACCTATGCGTGCAAGTAATTTGTATAGAAACACTTCCCACTTTTAAAAAATATTCCCTCCTACTTTTCAGCAGCTTCCATCTATGTGAAACAAATGCAAAATAAGAGAGCATACAGACACTTCCCACCTTTTTGCAAATAAAATGTGCGTGTAACATATCCAAGTAATCAGCAACAATAGTGTTATGTTTTAAAAAACAAAGTGCACCAAAAAACACATCATCTGTGAGAAAGTGAAGAATAGAACCTCTTGAGGAAGCTCATGAGCAAGAAGAAACAGAGTTCTTGACCACCCGCCAACTGATCCATACAGAAGGAAAGCACTCCCCAGAGCCATCCCGTCAGTGAAATTATGCTGAGCCAGTTAACAGAATGCATGCAGAAACATCATTGTTTCCTAGTCAAATAAGTCTCAGAAAGTTCATGGATAGAAATCAAGACAAAGTTTAGACTGGTGGATTCAGTGTCAACTCAGAAGACATACCACTCCATCTGAGAACAGGTTCAGATAACCAAACACCAAATTTGACTGTGACTTGACAGGTCCCTTTTGGCTAACAGGCTCAATGTTAACACTGGGGATGGTTTCAGGACCCGAACCATTTCCCTTAACAGCATCAGCAGATTTATTTCTCTGCAAGTACCAAAGACCAAGGCTAAATTTCAGTCAAGAAGTGGGCCACATGAGTAAGAAGCCATACAGTAGAGCCAAATGCGGGACATCTTCATATATGAAATCCAAATTACACTGACCAATCTATCTCACGGGAGATATAGTGATATGAAAATGCCAGGCAGAACTGAAATCACAGAAGTAGCAATCTTTGCGATACTGACCGGTAAACAAGACATCATAACACAATTTTTTCCCGTACCTTCCGCAAAACATCATGTTCGCTTGATTTATCGCTGGAGTCTATGTCAGCAGATGAACTGTCTGATTCTTTTCTTTTGGATTCATCTTCTGATAACTCTCTCTTTTCCTCACTGTTAGACGATCCTTGATGACTTTCATGAATATCACTATCATCCTTCAATTTGATTGAGTGCTTATGATGATGGTGGTGGTGGTGACCAGGACTTGCACCTCAGAGAATTCCTCAACGTACCTCACAATTTTCTAAACGACAAGAAATAGCACAATTCCAGCTGTGACAGCAAGTATACGAGTAGCATATTATATTTTCAAACTCAAAATAACTGTTGCAAAATAAGTACTGTGGCACATTAAACTGAATTCGAGCGGATCACTATTATGGAGAAATAAGGGAAAACAATAGAACAAGGAACCTTAAATAAATAGAGTAATTTATTAGTCAAGCATGTTAATGCATATAAGTGGTGCATGCAATATAATTTCAAACTTCTACTGACACAATATTGACAGCCCACTGAGAGATCTTCAAGGAATGTGAATGAGAAAGCGTAACATGATCATGCTCATGAGCATCCCCATGATCATGCAGTGTGAGTGCCCACCACCTGCACAATAAGAAAGACCTTAAGGACCAGGAACGCTTGACATGAATGGCATTCTCCAGTAAAGCTGGTGAAGTATGCATAACTAGTAAACAAACCTAGAACACCTACCAAACAAAAAAAGGAAATGACTCTGAGAAGGCACTACATGAAGCATTATGTAATGATTGACCAGTTACAATATTAAATCAAACATGTACTTTCTCCAAGGGCCGTATTGCATAACTGTTTGATGGACATTCCACAATGAAAATACTAGTTCAAAGATTTGGTAAATCTCAAATCTGCAGATCTATTGAACTTTCAACAGCACATAAGTAATCTAATTTTTTACAAAGAAAAATACAACCTTCCCCTAGCACCTACATCTTTTTCTGATTATACAAGAAAAATTAATCACCAAGGTTGTTTGAGATTAGAAGTGCAAACAACTCGAGCTGTTTGTGAGCAGCTCGTGAACAAGCTCGGTAAGCTTAATTTGAGCACGAGTTGAGCGAGCTTGCTAGCATACAAGTTCGAGCTTCGAACCTTTATAAGGGAGATTTGAGTGTTCACAAACATTTCTATATTAATATTAATATATATCACATATGAATACATTTCATCTATTAAAATTAATACAAGCGTGAAGCTCTCGACTTCGTTTGCACCCTATTTAACATGCACCAAAGCTAACACTTTGTTTAATTCGCATTAGCAAAACCTTAGTTAAGCCTAAACCAGCCGGTTACATCTAAATTTAAACACAATACATAAAGTAAAAATATTTATGCTAATTAGTTCAGCAACAAGTCACTAAATCCCTAAGCTTCTGAGCTAAGCAGTAAATCAACATACCCTATATATCATGTATGTTTTAGGACCCTACATCTCATGACTATATCGATATGTAATTTTCACCACATATCTTATTTTCAGACTCAACTCATATCAATTCTTAAGCGTTTTAAAGCGGTCTGAATCATATATGTCCTTGTAGTCTTTGTTAGCTCTAGCCAACTATAACAAAATGGTAAGCGTATGTTAACAAGTAGATGTAACACAATAAAAACATCTCAAAGCTTACTCCACAGCCCATTAGGGACTTGAAGCCTCATAGTTCAAAACCATCCCAGGACGAATCATACCTGTCAGTTCTAAAGTGACACATTCAGGGTCAAAATAGGGCTCTCAACGTCCACTTTATCTCAGACAGTTAGCAATAATACCATGCCTAACAACTGAGCTACACACTTCGTCCTGGACATTGCTAATCTCTACCAACTAGCAATATAACTTGAGTCCATGTTGACAAGTGACTGTAAACTATAAATCAAAAGGTGATTCACATTTGGCACTAACATATTCCAGCTAAAACATGTTATCCATTCCAGGGTACGGATTGAAGTTGATTAGGAATCAGGTTCATTAAGAACAATTCAACAATTTTCAGAAATGGGTGACATACAGACATCGGACAACAATTCAAGATACATATAATTTATGTGCATACCAAAAGCATGTGGCAATTGGTGAAGAAAAGCATCCCCAACATCGCTCCAGCCTGCAAAAATGCATGCCAAATTTGAGATGAAGTTAAGGAAATCTTTGTATACATACTGTTATATAGAGTCATCAAGCGCCCCATATCTACAAAGCCCGATATGATAGTCAAAATGCAGATATGCTACTTTTCTATGCTCAGGCACTTCTGTACCAAAATATGTCAACTATTCAAGAAATCAATGTTCACATAATTTATCTGCAATCCCTGAAGTTCTAACTTCTAACTGTTTATTTTTTAGAACAACTGATAAATTGTTATTTTACTTTCTCATAGGATCTTTAATTACCAAGAAAAGTGTAAACATCCCATACAGATCTTCTGAAAGTGAATTATACCCAAAATCGAGATCGGACAAACTTGATTGCAAATCCTTTATATTAGTCTATTCTTTCAAGGGCAGTAATCTTCACAGCCCCTGGTTTCTATTAGTGCATAAAAAAATCAAAGAGCAGCAACAGATGTAGGTTTGAAGTGATTTTGGTAGCCGTCAGGAATAATCAATGTCCCCTTCTAAAGTGAGTTGTAGCCTTTAAACCATTTATTGCATCAGTAAGCTATTGTTTTCTTTAAGCATTTAATAGCAAGAATCATCAAATTACATCGTTTTGGTTTTTGTTTACAAAGCATGCCTTAATTTGTCAAACACCCCAACTGGGCTCAAACCCCAATGGAACCACTCCTTGGATTGTGCAGCGTTTTTATTTAAAAAAAAAAAAAAAAAAAATAAAAAAGTAAGGAGTTAAGGACAGATGCATTTATCCCCAAACATTCAATTAATTTAATGCAAAATCATATATTATTAAACTTACACAAAGTAAACCTCCTCCATCCAAAAGCAACAGCGCCATATCGTTGTTTCAGGAATACTATTGTATAAGATGGCACTAATTCAACAATTCCACTTTGATGAAAAACTAAATTATATGTGCAAACAAAAGAGGAAAGATGGAATGATTTGAGTAAATCTAACCCCAAATAAAGCTAAAGAGTCCACCACTTTGGCGGCTTTCCTTGTACTGCACAAATCCAAAGTAAAAAAAGTCTTTTAAGCTATCTGAAAGAGTTAACGTCTTGCTATCAGTAGATGTTTAGGCTACTTACTAAAGAGTACAGGTAACAAGATCAGGCAAATCAGGAAGCCAAGCTAACCAATAGTGAGCAACCCATGGCATTGATCCAGAGTCCTGACAAACAACAATAGAAGACTAAATTAGATATTTAAGCGGGGTAACATATTATATTTGTGCTCTAGAAGTTCTAACTGAAAATCTCCTGAACATGGTTTTGGTGCAATAAAATAGGTGTGGTTGAAACACATTCACTTTCATGCCAAATCAACTACTGGAAACCCAACGAGAAAGTCATAGCTAGATTGTCTGTCTACTGCTTACAACTAACAATCATTCTGCAACCAAATTAATCAGGCTATATCTACCAAACAATTAAAACAAAATTTTGGTATCTGCGAACGAATGTGAGCCATACTAACTGAAATGACTATAAGAGTTGGCCATTAAATACCAAAGTCAAACGAAGTGGCAACAGTCTGCCTACTAAAGATAGCAGCTCGAGATGATAGTATAAACTTGCAAATCCAATTATGGTGTTGGTAGGTTGTAAAGAAAGAACAATTACAATACAGAATGGCTCTATTTACATAAGTATCAGTATTAACGGAACATATATTCTATGAAAAAGGAAGAAAAGACGAGAGATAATATTACTAGAAAATCATACACACAACAAAAATTTGTATTCAATGCCAATTGAGATAATCAACAATCATGCATATCACTTTTGGAAATTTCCATAATAAGAGTAGGTGCAAATTAAACTTCCAGTTACAATATGATTTTTTTAGAGTAGTTACAATATGAAAATATGTTCAAATATATAGTTAAACATTTGGGAAAGATGGAACAATATCCACAATCAGCTTGACAATTACTTAGGTTTGTCCATAAATGAACTTCAGCTCGAAAAGCAGCTACTCATTACAAGTACACGTACAAATGGTTCAGCTCAAAAATCAGGAGGCGACCAATTATCGAGTAATCAAACATTTGTAGCATCCAAATGATATAAAATTGGAAAACATCCATACAACAAATCATATACTAACCACATTACTTCGCATTATTAAGACCATGACTACTCAACCAACAAACCAAAACCTTCCAGGTTTAATCAAATAGAAAACAGTTGCATACCAATTCCAGAAAGCTTCACACTATCATAGTGTGTCTCATGATCATGATGCTCATTCCGCATAATCCTCAGATCTTCCTCTTCCGCAATCTCCTCAGGAAGAAGACGTCGCTGCTGCTGCTCCTTCTCCACCGCCACCTCATCATGATCGTGATGATGGTGGTGGTGCTTATCTACACTGATGTGCCGCCAAATTCACCATCAGTAACACGGCAAACAAACAGGAACAGCAGATCTGGCGCCAATTAGTAAAATGAACAGCCATTTTTGTAGCTCGAAGAGAATAATTAGGGCTTTGATGTGAACAGAGGTTTAGGAGTGGACTGAGTCTCTGTTGTTTCTCTTGCAGGTGCCTTCGATGGAGATGATGCAAACGGCACAGAGAAATAGGATAATTATTCCCACAATGATGCCGAACGTTATTGCATCCATTTTAATTAAATGGTAATCAAACTATATTAGTACCGCTTCGCATAAATAAATTAGTGAGTGAAATTGATACGATAGGCTAATTATTAAAAGTGGTTACTTAAATTGAATTTTTCAGATTTCCTGATTTGGTTTCCTTATCTGGGAAGATGAGGTTTGATATTCAGGAATCTGGAGACACGACTCTGTAATGAAGAACCAGACTGGACTGGAGTAGACTGGAAATGTGTAAGAAAATGTAACCAATATTAGTATTTTTGGGAAAATTGCAGCTAGATGGCACTTTTACATTCCTTTAAAAAAAGGGATGATGGCAAAGTTGTAAATTAAAGGTGCACCCGAGATTAACGAACAATATGATGTTTTCACCTCAGGAGTTACTTCATCTATGACATATCTTGTTTTTTTTATACAGCAAATTTTTTTTTATTAAATATCGAATGAGAAGAAGCGTAAGAAATCTTCAAAATCGTAATTATGGTCGATTGATGAAATCAATCTTGAAATCAAAGCCGTCTATCTAGCGCCAAGAGGTTTCGTGAAAATCCTTAGCAAAATATCACCCAAACACTTAAATAAAGGCAAACTCTTCTTCATGTAGCAGTATGCTCATCGACACCAATATCCACAAGAGCTTTTATGCGATCCATAGTCAAATCATAAAGATACCGGTGGTATACATTTCTAGAAGTCGCACTTTTATGCGTGTTGGTTTAGTGTGCGCATCCATCAATCCTCACGACCTAAAGCCGTTTTTGGATAGTATCTGGACCATGACATGTGCGGTGATGGCTAGCACCGAGATCCACTCGGGCCCATTCTTAATCACATTCCTCCACCTATCTATCTTTCCAGTCAGTGGCGAAATTTAAAATGTGATAAAGGGCACAAAACCGTCAATTTCAAGGTAGCACAAGTCAGAAACAAGTCCGACCAAAGGTGTAAGTGCATTAAGCGTACCACAACAACATATGCTCATGAGGAGCGAAGGTGAGATATTTAAAGATGCGGTCGCAACATCTTCTTAATCCATCAATTCCTTTGGAACTAGTCCAAGATCCCATATAAAGGGATACCTTGAGATATTTAAAACTAAATCGCATGGTCTAGTTCCTCGAGTTAATACTCGATCGATAATACTCATAAGAGTACCACCAAGTCCTTACCCCTTGATGGATATATCATGAAATAAAGCCCGAGAACACATTCGGCTCCTTCTTGTCTCTCTTTACCCTTCAAGTGGCCATGTTGTTAGGAAATTTGTTAGATATTTTGTTAGAAATATCTGTTTAGATTTTGTTCAGCAACATGATGACTTATCTTAGTCTCAGAAAGGTGATTAGTACTCTTGGTTCACTTGAACATTGTAAAAGAAACCCACTAAGTATGATAGTCTAGCTAATCTTGTATAGGATGTTAGGTCTCAAAATGTAAATTTTATTTTATGAAGAAGACCGAAGAAGACATCAGAGAACAAGTTCAGCGACATTGAAGACTTGAAGAAAGCGCAAGGATTCTTTGAAGCAGTTTTCGGATACCTTGGCGGATATCTTGAAGACACGAATAGTTTTAAACAAAGCGTGTCACAAGAGATATCGAGAAATAAAAGGTCTATCTGAAAACAAGGAAAGTGTCCAGATATCTATTCTCGAGATACCTTGAGCTTTAACCACATTTACGAAAAGAAATATATATATTGCAAACAAAGTTGTTTCAATAAAGTGGTATCTGAAGATAAAGATAAGAGCGTGCAAAGATTGAGAGAAATCGATCAAGGTTGTCTACGATACAAAGCATAGTTCCGTTGGCACTCTGACAAAAGTATAGTACATTGCATTAAATGCAGACGAGATGTCGAACAAAAGCAGCGGTAACCAAGAAGAAGACAAACACCTTTCTGATTATACACAGATATCAATAGTTTGAATTTGATTTAATACTAACGGATACTATTCAAACGGCACTCAAATTCATCTATAAATATCAACACTTAGACTTCTTGAGAGGACACACCTTGAACTCCATAGAACCATTTGAGCGAACATATCTTAATCTCTCAAGCAAACGACTTACTCTCGAAGATTTACATTGCGACCAAAGCTCTTGATCTTGAGTAACACTAAAGTTCTAAGTGTCACGATCCTAAACAAGCACATATATCGTGAAAGAGTTGAATCAAAGATCAAGTATCGAGATTCATTCTCTTGAACACTTATCTAAGACTTGGGTCGATAAAAGAACAAGATACCATACATTGCAAAGTGTATTAAGTACACTTGATTCACGAGCTATCGATTAAGCGAAAAGTTATTAAGAAGCTCATCGACAACTTCGAGCAAAACCGACACCATCAACTGGCGTAGATCAGGAAGTACTTAGTTTGAGAAACTAAGGAATAACTCCAAGGTTATTGAGTACATGAAGTACTTAGATTGGGAAGCTAGGGAATAACTCAAAAAGGTTTCTGAGTACAGGAAGTACTTGGCTGTGAAAGCCGGGGAACAACTCAGGGGGAACATTTGGTTGGGAACCATCTGTTTAAGGAATCTTAGAATAGAATTTTGTAAGGTGACCTCGATTATCTATTCTAGTAAATTCTAGGTCTTTGGAAGGCAAAGTGGATTAGTTGGAGGATTCATACCTCAGGATACCACTATACTTCTGTGTTATTTACTTGTACTTACTTTTTGACACACACACACACACTTTAAGCTTTACGCACTTATCTATCTTAAGTCTTCCGTGCTCTGAATCTAAGTATCAGATATCTACTCTGATATCTGAGAAATAGTGTTTATCGACAAAAGTTTTAAAAGACTATTCACCCCCCCCCCCCTCTAGTCTTTTACTTTGCGTTATCTGGACGACAAGTGGTATCGGGCGAGGTTCACAAGCATACCTTGAACCTAGATCCCAGGATAGGTGAAGGAACTTTGTCCATTTTCGAGGACTATTTAATTTGTGTGTTAAGTGTGCGGAATGTCTGAGTGATGCACCGTTCTCAAACAGAGAACTACGAGAAATGGAAAAATAACATGATGCTCCACCTTGAAGCCGTAAGTGGCGAAATGATCGAAGTAATAAAGAGCGTGATAGTCATTCAACAACTCGAACAAGTCATGGAGGTTTCTAATGGTGAACCACAGAGATCAAAGCGAAGGATCTTCACAAACCGATGCATCAACAAGTGGGAGATCTACTAGTCGAGTTATTTACGAACCCCAGCCGAAGAACTACGGACATCGGAAGATGCCAAGAGGAATCGTCTGGATGGTCAAGCTCGTAATATCATCATCGGATCGACACTGAGCACATCTGATGTAAGCGTAGGGTGCTAAAGCGGCGAAAGTTGTTGGCGGTGATTGAAGAAATCTGCGGAGCGGAAAACCAAAGAAAACAAGTTGAAGTTCTCAAGTTGAAATTTCAAAATTTCAAACAAGGACCTTGAAACTCTGGAAGAACTTGATTTGATTTACCACTCTCATGAGTGATATGGCGCACTTAGGGAAAGCAGCGGATACTCGGTCGGAAAAGATTAAGGCATTGTCGAGTCTTAACCCTGACAGGAGCATACCAAATTCTTTTATTTTAACGAAGGAATGCCAAATATCACTCGATGGAACTCTTCTCACATCTTGCTACGGTAGATTATGAGGCAACACAAAGAGAACAAACAATGAAAAGTTGCGAACATTGCTCTAGTTGCTCGAGGAACTTACGAAAGAAGAAAAGCAAGGAAGAGGCGAGGATGCTCTTCTTTGCAAAGCAAATGAGCAAATATGTCGGTCGAAAAATTGAGAGAAGAAAAGCGAAGAGAAGTGAAAAAGCATCTAGGCTCGAAACTATCACCGATACAAAATATCTGGCTTCATTTGAACAAACCATTCGAGAAAGCATCATGTCTTGAGGAATTGGAAGCGATATCATTTCTATTGCCGAAACCTGGCCACTTCAAGAAGGATTGTCACGCCTTGACAAACTAAGGACGGTGACAAGAAAATAGAAGAATCTTGAAGAAGCGAGCTTTGTTAGCGAAGAAAGAAAGAAAATCAAACTCATTGGATGCTCTAGGCGTTGAGATAGATTACGAAGATGACAATTGAGATGACTCGACCTTACCATCACCAGAATTATGTGGAGTTACTCATGATATAATCGACTTGACCTCAAGAAGAATGAAATGTGTGGAGTTCTTTGAAATTGGTCCGGACATCTCTAACATAGAAATCATCTTATGGTGATGAGGTAACACATACTTCTTGTTATACTTATGAAAGTGATGAAGAAGAAATAAAAGATCTAGAAAATCTCGGAAAGAACTTGACATCTATGAAGAGAATTTCTAATGATCAGAGCTAAATGAAAATCTTGAAGAAGAAAAGAATTCTCTTACAAAGGAAAATTCTCAATTAGTTAAGGTATCTGAGAAAGGGATCTTTGAAAATGCATTTCTCAAAGCTCGAGATATTTGAGGCTGAAAAGTCACATAAAGAAGCAATTTGAATTACGAAAGAAATATGAAGATCTTCTTTACGAGAACAAGGAACTTCGAGAAGAAAGAATTATCTTTTCAATCTTATGCAAAGCTAGTGACACTCTTCTTTGAAGTACAATCTTACTTAAGAGATCCTTCAAAAAAGAAAGGACTTGAAATTTGAATACACGAATGATTGTTCTATCACTCTGAATAAGAGTAAGGAAAGAAGAACATTTGTAAGTACTTTCGGCAAGATGGTTCCCATGCAATCTATAGTATCGGTGAGAAGCGAAGATTGTTGACAAAGGAAAAGCGATTCGACTAAACCTTTGTGGGAAAAACAAATCAAAAACAAAAGCTATCAGACGTCTCTGAAAAGAAACACAACACTGAAAAGTGTAAACACCCACAGTGCTATGTCTCTCAAAAGGGTAGAATTGCAGGAGCTGGCAAATTCTCCCATGTCACTTTTTCTGGAAAGAAATTGGACCAACTAGAGAATAGCAAAGCTGCTGAGAAAAGATCTCATATAGCTTCAAGTGCTCGAAACGGTATTGGCTATAGAGGCATCGGGAAACGACTTGCTCATGAATACAAACAGGAGCAAGAACGATGGCTAAAGGCTAGAATTGATCACAGCAATTATCAGAAGTGGAAGTTGAATCAAGCCACTGAAAATCTGAATGCCAGGGCTAGAAGAAATCACAGGAAAGCTAAGTTCTTTGAAAAGCAAACTCGAAACTGACAGGTATCTGAATTCATCAAATGGAGCACCTAAGAATACACCAAGGAAGAAAACAATTCTTAATAATGATAATCATTCAATTAGAATTCCTCCTTATGTTCCTATCAGACAAAAGAATGTTCCAAGGAAATTCATTCAAAAATGGATTCCTACTGGAAGATTATTTAATCATGATGGTTCCAATTGTAACCTAATCTCCTGTTTCCTGTTGTGTGCAGAATGCTTCCTGGAATAAAGCACAATGGCTATTTGATAGTGGATGCAGAAAGCACATGACAGGAGACAAAGCAAATCTGGTCGATTACAAAGCTTGCAACACAGGACCAGATATCAGTTCTTTGGAGAATTAAATCCTCTCTGGAATTTGGCGTCAAATTGGGAACATTAACAATCAACGACATATTACATGTTAAGGATTTGAAATATAATCTATTTAGCATGAGCAGGTTTTGCGACAAAGGTTTTACTATAAAATTCAAAGCAAAATCGCAAACTAATTGTGATGAGTCAAAGCAGCCAGTCTTGGTTGCTTTCGTGGAAAAGCGATCTTTATGTTGCCGATTGGGCATCGCCTGTTGAAGAATATCTCATGGTGAGTCAATCTGGTCACCTGAAAAAGCTTGGTTATAGCACAAAAGAATGAGTCACTTGAACTTCAAAACTACGAGCAGACTTGCCCGAAAGAGTTAGTGGTTGGTCTTCCCGAACATCTTTTAGAAAGGATGGTATACATTACTTTGTCGGATGGGGAAACAATCTAAGATCTCTTTCAAGTCCAAAATCGGACACTCTAGTGTTAGACCACTGCAACTATTACACATGGATCTTTTGAATCATCTGTAACTAGTTATGCGGGAAAGAAGTATGAATGCGGTTGTTGTAGATGACTTCTCAAGATGCACTTGGGTTGTCTTTACGAAACACAAATCGATGCGGTGGAATACCAAACTTCTTTGAAAAAGCTTGAAGTCATGAAAAATGACAAGGTATCGCAATCGAGCAGACCATAGTGCTTGAGTTTGTCGACCCGATTACATAAAGGAGTTTTGTACTGCAAAGGTATACAACACCAACTTTCCTCTGTAAGAACACCTCGACAAAATGGTGTTGCGAGAAGGAAAAGCAGAACCCTTAAAGAAGTGCAAGGGCGATGCTAGGCGACCTTTGAAATAAGTGAAATTTATTGGGTTGAAGGCGTAAACACGACTGCTACACTCGAGCGGATGTTTAATAAACAAACACCATGTGAAGACCCGTATGAAGTCTTGGTTGGTAGACCCCTAATATCAAACATCGAGTATTTGGTTGTAGATGTTTTGTTCTAAACAATGGGAAAGATTATCGAGAACATTTCAACAAAGCGAGATGAAGGTGTATTTCTTGGTTATTCCACGAATAGCAAAGCTACGAATTTACAACAAAGAATAAAGAAAATTGAAGAATCGATTCATGTTGTATTCTATGAAGGAAGTAAGAAAACACCTCTAATGATGAACTCTGAAAGGTTCAAAGAACTAATCTTTGAGGATTACGAAGAAGAATCCTCGAGAAAGGAAAAACATCATTATGGAAAGTGAGGATGACTACGGCGTGAAAAGCTTGATATGCCTAGTAACAAGATGACTCACAAACATGATGAAGAATTTCCTATAAAACTTCGAAATGGGCGAAGATATTCATCATGAAGCTATCTCGAAACAATCTCTCGAAAGACATGTTCGAGATAGCTCGAACACTAAACAAGTGTCGGACATTAATTGCCTTACGAGGAGCAAAATGTCTTGAATCTTTGAAATAGTATCAAATCAAAATCTAGTGATTCACATTGAAATAATTTGATATTGATCCTACTAGCACTAAACTTTATGATGAGATGGATCGAGGATCATCCTGCAAAAGATGTGATTGGACCAATTAATCAAGGTGTTAGGACTAGGAGAGCAATAGTGAAAATGCTAATTCTCTCTTTGGATGTTTCATCTAAGATATTGAACTAAAAATATAGAAGAAGCATTAGGAGACCAAATTTGGATCTCGCAATGCAAGAAGAGTTGGATCAATTTGAGAGAAACAAAATGCGGAAACTAGTTCCATTTGTAGAAGGAATATACGTGATTGGAACTAAATGGGTTTCGAAACAAGATGAATGAATACGGTGAAATAACGAGAAAAAAAGCAAGATTAGTTGCGAGGATTTACCGGTGAAGGCTTAGATTTTGATGAGTCATATGCACGGTTGCAGATTGGATGCAATAAGACTCTTTCTAGCCTACGACTCATAAAGATTTTAAAGTTTATCGGATGGATGTCAAAAGTGCATTCTTGAGCGGTGAACTTGCGGAAGAAGTTTATGTTGAGCAACCACGGCTTTGAAGTTTCCTCGAGAAGCGAATGGTCTATGAACTCTGAAGCTCTGTATGGACTGAAACAAGCTCCAAGAGCATGGTATGACACTTTGGTCAAATACCTTCTGGAAAGTGGTTTCAAGAAAGGTGAAGTTGATAAAACTTTATTTACCTTAAATCATGACGGGAAACTACTCTTAGTTCAAGTATATGTTGATGACATCATATTTGGATCTAAGGACAAGCAACTTTGTAATGACTTTGCAAATCTCATGAAAAGCAAGTTTGAGATGAGCATGATGGGAGAAATGAATTATTTTCTAGGATTGCAAGTCAAGCAACTCAATGATGGAATATTCATTAGTCAAACAAAGTATGCAAAAGATATGCTCACAAAATTCAATCTTAAGCCTTCTGAAAAGAATGCTAAGATACCTATGAGCATTGGAACCAAAATGACCTATACTGAATCAGACAAGAGTGTTGAAGAACATAAGTATAGGAAATTGATAGGTTCACTACTTTACCTCACTGCAAGTAGACCTAATATTCAATACGCCGTTGGAGTGTGTGCTAGATTTCAGACAAATCCGATGCAAACACACTACAACGTTGCTATGAAAATTTAAGGTATGTAAAAGGTACAGTAGATGTAGAATTATGGTATGCTAAAGAAAGCGGATTGAGTTTAGCTGGGTACTCGGTGGGCGATTATCTTTGGATCAACGCTAGATAGGAAAAGCACCTCGGGAACACATGGGTTTACGGGTACTAGACTTATCTCGTGGTTTAGCAAGAAGCAAAACTCAATTGCAACTTCTACCACAGGTGAATATATATTGCTGCTGGTTGTTGTGCAACACAAATTCTGTGGATACAACAACAACTTAAAGATTATGGACTCGATGAGAAGAAAACTCCCATTTTCTGTGACAACACAAGTGCTATTGCGATTACACATAATCCTAAATTTCATGCCAGAACAAAGCATATTGATGTTAGACATCACTTCATCAGAGACCATGTTGAAAAGGGCAATATAGAGATACTCAAGATTGGCTGAAGACCAACTTGCGGATATCTTCACTAAGCCACTACAAGAAAGTAGATTCTTAGCCTTAAGACATAGTCTTGGACTAATGAAACTACTGAGCTGAAAGAGTTCGAGAAAATTTGGAATGGGCATCGAGAAGAGGTATCGGAGCGGGCATCGAGAGAAGAGAAAAGAAAATTGGAGCAGGTATCCGAAGTGAAAAAGGCTAAAGAGCAAAAGGCGACTTAAGATCTACGAGGCGGGAACTCGGATATCTAGTTCACTCGATGAGGGAACACAAAGAGAATAGTACCTGTGTATGCGATCGACTACTCTCTTGAAATTTGTATTATTTCTATCTTTGTGTAAAACTTGGACAAATATTGAGTATGAGATAGACTCGAGATACAAACAGTGTTCTTAGTCACACAGAATTGTGATTCAAATAGCAAATCGCCAAAATTCATTAATTGGGCACAATCACAATTGCTGATTGTGATCATTGTTGAAGAAGCAATATTGACCCTTGATGAAATTTGCATTTGATCTTAGGACGAAATTAATTCTCGTAAATAGTGAATTTGTTGAAATTAGGGCGTGGCCCACTATGCATTTAATCCGAACAAACTTTTACCGCCTCACTGCAATTCGAGATACATACATACAAAACCAATTTGTGTGTATATGTTTATTAGAATTACGTTGCTATATATATAGGATTTTGACAAAAGAGATCACTTTAGCCTAATCGACATTGAAACTTGCACAAAATAGCAAAACCTTCTCTTGATTCTCTACAAACCTTCTACAATCTCTGCAAATCAAGATTAAGTTTTTACGCAAAGAATTCTTGAATCAAATCTCTTTCAAACACCAATCAAATTCTCTACACTATATAAAGAGATGGACGAAGAATTCTTCTACTGAAATCTCAATCCTCCTTTGATGCTATTTGAAAAGCAAGCACGAGTTGGTTATATGAACAACCATGGTAGGAGATTTTAATCGACCATTGGACTTCAAATCACGAGAATGATTTGGGGTGGTGCCATGGTTGAGGAATACCTCACGGCTGCAATAGAGAACAAGCCGAGAAAGTGATTCTTGACATGCTTGAAAAGGCACAAATCGAGGGTTTTCTATACGCTTTCGCTCGAGTGGAATTTCATCACTTTCGATGTGTTGGAATTCTACAATAACTCGAGGATAATTTCTGTGTTTACGAAACCTTTGAAATAGTATGCATCAAAACCTCGATCGAAGGAAAGGAAATCATACGGACTTAACAACTTTACGCAAGTTGTTTGAGTTTCAAAATCTTGGAAAGGATTTTGAAATAAACACCAAGGATGATGATCTCCTTGAAGGTGTTAACAAATTGTACAGTGACGTGTGTGATCTTGAAAAATCAGATACACCCACTGAGTTCAAGCTTGCTAACATCCGAACCAGACATCTGTTGGTTCACTGGGATGTACTAGCTTGCATTCTTCACAGATGCTTTGATGGTCTACAAGGAGGTCTTGACGGATGAGCGAAACGATGGATCATGATGTTCTTCTTTGAATCAACAAGACAATTTGGAAAACCCTTTTAAGCTGGGAAAATGCGCCTTCATGAAGTTTGTGAAGAAGATTGAGCTTCGAGCCTAAGATTGCCAAAGGACTAGTGAGCGAAGGCCACGATAGGCTATGGTCTAAAGATATGCTACTTCTTTGGAGAAGCTTGGCATCAAGCTCGGAGGCAATTTGAAATAGCCAGCGATAACCTACTCTACAAATATGAGTATACAAACTTGATGAAAAAGGTTCTTGGGTCTCGAGAAAGGTTCTAAGCGAAAATCGAAAAGGTATCTGAAGAAAAGGTTGCGACGAAGCCCGAACTTCAAGAAAGAAGTCTTGGCAAATCGGAAGACACACCCAAAGAGGTTGTCGATTCTCGGATATCTCTGAGCCTTGGATGAGCGATAAAGAGATCAATTCATCAATCTGCAAAGAATCATCAACTCTTGAACAAGTAGACTCGGAAGAGAAAGTGCTTTTCGAAATGTGAAGACTATTACGAAGCCTGGCGATGCTCATAAATCTTGCCAAAGTGGTGAAAAACACGAAGCCCTATCTTGAAACCGCGGGAGTTATGGACGATCGGTTCCTAATCTTGATGAGAGCTACGGCGATGAAGATGATGAACTAGTCATCTCTCAAGTCCTATTTTAATATCTGACCACTATATAAGATTTCACTTTCTCGACCCGAGGATATGCTTTGAGGAATATTTCTATAAGAACAATAATAATAATATAAGAATAGAGAAGAGATTTGATAAGGGGGATTGTTATTTTTCAAGCTTTTAATTTAAAGATTTCGTGATTTCTAAGCTTGCTTCTATGAACTATAGACGAAGAGCCTACGGGGACATTTGCAAAAGAAAGTGCTGAAAATTTGGAACTATTAATAGGTATTGATTTCTTCGAGTTAGCATATTGATTTTTGATAGCAGTGCTATTACACTTCTCATCTTGATGGCAAAGAGCAAAGAGGGTTAAGGTTACTGAAATAGTAACTGGTGAAAAGGTATCTGAAAAAGAACCTACACCACAGGTTGCTGAACAAGCACCTATAGCAAAGGTTGTTGGTGCAAACACATCTTGAGAGCGTTTCTTATGCACAACTTCAAGAAATACGATGAGTGGTAATTTAGTCTTTGGCGGAATCTTGATGAAAATGCCACATCTAAAAATGCGGAAGAACATTCTCTTGACCAATCTTACGCTTCGAGACAACCACAACAACCATGACCACAAGTGGTTGATGAAATGGTAAATGAACTCCATTTGAATTACCGGCAATGCGATTATCTTTGAAGAAAATCTTGCAAAAGCGGGTTCTGACTCGATAAGAGGATCAATGAGACATCTACTCGGAATGATCAACGGGGAGGCAATTGAGTTGCATACTCAGGAAAGGTGTGAAGTACCTGAAACTTCAAACAAAGAAAAAATACTGGAACAAGAAGACCAATGTATAGAAAGGTCACAAGTTTCAGAAACCAATCAGCCTGACACGGATCAGGTAGTTGAATGGTTTAACTCTTATCTTGTGCAAATTTTATGCTTGTACATCTTGTTATTTATAGAAATTCTTTGTTACAGGCTGAGTTAGAAACACAAGGACAAGAGGAAGCTGGAAAGCTTGCCTCAGAAACTGAGAAATAGGTCTCATCAACCTCACCTCTTAAGAAACCTGAGCCTGTCCTACAGGTGATAAAATGTTTCTTGAGTTGTCATTTTTCAGTTATACGATAATTTACTTAACGATTAAGTGAATGTTTCTAAGGCACCAAGCGAGAAAAGAAGAAGATAAAGCGAGAAATGCGGAAGAAAACCAGAAATCGAAGGTTTACGAAGAGCGATCATTGAGCCTTCTAGTATGAAGGTATATGAAAATCAGTGATAAAAATTCTTCACCTTGGGTTATCTCAAACTTCTTCTAAATTACTCAATACTTTCTACTCACACGCTCACTCAGAAGTAGAAGTGCAAGGGGACAGAGTTGCGACATCCCACACTATGGAAATTGATGAGGCATCAAGGCCTTCATCACAAGAAAGATTCGAGCTGCACAAGTCTACGAGAGACAAATATCTGAGCCTCCCATGGAGGTAATTGACCTCTCAGATATCTGATTTGTCATCTAAAGTTTTCTTGATAAAATTTCCTAAGTATTGTGATAACTTTAATTCTCAGGTTCAAGAAAGAAAGGTTGATGAGAACCAGACTTCCAAGTATCCACCTCCTGACAAGATATCGAGACACCAATTGTCTCGATGGCACAATCTCTGAGCTGAAGTACTTACTCGGTAACTCGAAACTAAACTACACTTCTACTCGAGATATCTACAAAAGTTTTGAAGCTCACTCAAAACTCTTTCTTTCGAGCTCAAGCAGGTGCAAGCGGGCTCCCAATGATGAGACAAGGACTGCCGCTTCTTCAAAGCTCACACCACCAAAGCATATTCAATGCTTCAAGAAATGGCAAAGTTAAGGTGCTCTGATCTCTCTGAAATATTGAGAATCACAGATCAACCAAACAGACGAGCACGAGCTCTTGACTTGGAGACATATATCCATGCAATGTTCCCTACAGCGATTACGATTGCGACTCTATTGCATAAGGATTTCTCCGGAAGTGGCGCACAATTTGATACAAGCCTTTGAATAGCGGATGGTGGACAAGATTACAAATGGCATTGAAGCGATTACGCCCAAACTACGCAATTTATACTTTACGAACAAGAAGAGGTTAATGGGCGAAGATCACTATTCTGAAGTGATCAATCTTGTATCGAAGATGATGAGGAGGAAGAGATAGCGAAAATGACTTGATGAACTTCCAGACCATCACCAAAAGGATGACCACAGACAAAAGGATGATGATGATGCCCTGCACGGGGCCAGGAGGAATTTCACAAAGAAATCATGCCTCAGCTTTGAAAAGCAAGCGAGAGGAAAATGCGAAATCTCGTCTCCATCTCCTCAAAGTCAACTCATCCATCTTCCCAACAAAAGGCTATCTTGAACAAGTAATTGAGGATTACGAAATCACTCGAAATTGTTGAATACTCGATCCAGGCCTCAACTCGGACAATTGTTGGAAGAAGAACAGCTCCATCTTCAATGGAAGACCAAATAGCTAAATCGAGATAAGCTTGACCAACTACAAGATCAATATCTGCAAGAGATGATTGCTTACTACGAGGTTAAAGAGCTACGAGGATCTTTGTAAATGCCATCACCAAAGAACTTCGATCTTGAAGAAGTATAAAATTAAGCATGATGCTAAAGTGCATCATCTTCAAAAGAAGTACCATCCTCCTCCCAAAAGGGAAGAAACCAATCTACGAGATGGTTCTTTGGACTCGACACAATCGATGAGAATGTCGAGAGGATGAAGATCCTAAATTTGATTACTCGGATGATGAAGAAGACAAGACTTTGGCGAGCACCGCAATGAACATTTAGCGGTTTCTCACTTGAAAAGGAAGCGATTGCTCTGCAATATTCAAAGCGCGAAATATCCACTCCATGAATACATGAGCAGATGCAAATCTTGGCTCATCTGAACAAGGAGTTGTCTTCACGAACAAGGAAGTAATTGCCTCGTCCCTCTGAAATGAAAAAGTTCCTTTGAGCTCATCACTCGAGAACAACTAGCATAGTCATTACTCGGAAAGATGCAGGAATGATAAGGGGCGATGATCGTCTTTAGCTGAAAAAAGCTTTCCAAGGCAAGCTGCTTTGGAAGCAGATGCCATCCTAGGCCCATTGGCAGAGCTCACTGATAAGGACAATGGACTTATCAAGCAAAATCAGGAGCTCAAAGCCGAACTTCAGAAGTTGGTCACTGCCTACAATTATTTACAAGGGAATGTTGACTCTCTCTCAGATTCTTTTATAAGACTGAGTCAGCCAACAATGACTAAGGGGGAAAGAGTGTACAAATCTGGACCTCAAAGTCAGGGGGAATGGGAGAAGGAGAAGAAAACAAGAAGAAATCTGGAGCTAGTGTGGCTCAGAGAGGAAGAAGAAACATGAAAACTTCCCAGCCACCACTCAAAATAAACGAACCCTCCTCTAGCCAAGCTGCTTCCCAGAAACCTAGTGAAGGAACTACAGTGATAACAAGGGCCATGACACAGAAACCTCCAAGGAGTACCAAGGCTCCAAGGAGAAGACAAGTTAAAGGGATTGATGAATCTTCTGAAGAAGAAGAATGTCAAATCAAGCCCTTGGGCAATGAAGAAGGCTGTAAAACTCTCACAAGATTTAATCTTGATGATGATGAGGAAACTGATGAAGATGAAGCTCCTCTTCACAAGAAAAGGAAAATTGAAAGCCTAATTGAGCCCATTTGCCAAAGCCCTAGTAGCTAAAACACCCTCGGAAATACCAAGTCTATCGGTGGTTCTTGACAACAACCCGAAAGAGAATTCAAGGCGAGAGAAGGACTGAGAGCTGAGCAAAGACAAAGTCAACTTCCACTCAGGCCAGAAGAAGCAAAATAGAGTATGTGAAGAATGACAATGATTCCTCTGTCTACAGGAATCAGAAAAATGGCTATTGGATTCTGGAATTTAAGCATCTACTGGTAAATTCAAGATTTCCAGAACCAATCCACAAACAACTTATGGCATGGAGAAAAGATAAGCCAACCTTGATCAACACCAATCACATTAAAGCTGGTTGGATTTTGAAGTTGTCGAAGGCTGAAGCCGTGAGAAAGGACCTCTCGATGAATGTCCATATGGAAAGCCGTATGATGTGCGAATTACGAATATCACGAGGAGCAGGCAAGAGCAAGACTTTTGTGGAACCCTATGAGTCGTTCTATCTAGCGAAGATCAATACAAGGGTGACATCGGATATCGAGGATTATCTCTGAATACTTCAAGGTATCGGATATCGAATAGAGCATGCACGGAAGTGGGGAAAGTATACGTGGGTCAAACATTTTGTCGAGAAAAATCCTACCAAAACTTACAAAGAAGCGTGGATTTGCGGAGACCTTTGAGATGCTCGTCGAACACTTCTCTATGATTATTACGATGACATCAAAAGGTTTGGAGATAGGAAATTTGCGGTGATCCATAGAACTCTTGTTGAAGACTTGAAGAGTTGAAGACTTGAAGACTAGTCTATTAGGATGTTTACTTGGAGCTTGGTTACTCTGTTGTCCTAATTTACTATGTAGTTTTCTTTGTATTTTTTTGGTTGAGCTAAACTTGCTTTATGTATTGAAGCTATCTGTAATCTCTCTTTGTAACTTATCTGAAGAACTTACTCTCAGATAGTATTCTATAAAAGATAACTTGTCAGCAAATATCACACCTTGTGATTTGGTTGATGTCTACTTTACGCATAATTGAATGATTTGAAAAATCTTAAGAAAGATTAAGTGTTGAATTGTTCACTCATCCAGTTTGTAATAGGTCGATAGTCATCGTTGGTGATCAAAAGGGGAAATTTGTTAGGAAATTTGTTAGATATTTTGTTAGAAATATCTTTAGATTTTGATCGACAACATGATGACTTATCTTAATCTCGAAAGGTGATTAGTACTCTTGGTTCACTTGAACATTGTAAAGAGGAAACCACTAAGTATGATAGTCCATTAATCTTGTATAGGATGTTAGGTCTCAAAATGTAAATTTTATTTTATGAAGAAGACGGAAGAAGACATCCAAGCGAACAAGTTCAGCGACATTGAAGACTTGAAGAAGCGCACAAGGTTCTTGAAGCAGTTTTCGAGATACCTTGGCGGATATCTTGAAGACACGAATAGTTTTAAACAAAGCTGTCACAAGAGATATCGAGAAATAAAGGTCTATCTGAAAACAAGGAAAGTGTCCTGATATCTATTCTCGGATACCTTGAGCTTTAACCACATTTACGAAAAGAAATATATATATTGTAAACAAAGTTGTTTCAATAAAAGTGGTATCTGAAGATAAAGATAAGAGCGTGCAAAGATTAGGAGAAATCAGTCAAGGTTGTCTACGATACAAAGCATAGTTCGTTGGCTCTGAGACAAAAGTATAGTACATTGCATTAAATGCAGACGGAGATGTACGAACAAAAAAGCGGTAACCGAAGAAGAAGACAAACACCTACGATTACTATACGAGATATCAATAGTTTGAATTTGATTTAAGCTAACGGATACTATTGAAGCGGCACTCAAATTCATCTATAAATATCAACACTTAGACTTCTTGAGAGGACACACCTTGAACTCCATAGACACGCTGAACTGAACACATATCTTAATCTCTCAAGCAAACTACTTACTCTCAAAGCTTTCTGTTGCGACCAAAGCTCTTGGTCTTGAGTAACACTAAAGTTCTAAGTGTCCTGATCCTAAACAAGCACATTTATACGTGAAAGAGTTGAATCGAAAGATCAAGTATAAAGATTCATTCTCTTGAACACTTATCTAAGACTTGGGTCGATAAAAGAACAAGATACCATACATTGCAAAATGTATTAAGTATACTTGATTCACGAGCTATCGATTAGCGAAAAGTTATTAAGAAGCTCATCGACAACTCGACCAAAACCAACACCATCCTTTGGCGTGGAGTCTGAAGTACTTAGTTTGAGAAACTAAGGAATAACTCAAGGTTATTAGATGCGAAGTACTTAGCTTGGGAAGCTAGGAATAACTCAAAAGGTTTACGACTACGAAGTACTTGGTACGTGGAGGGAACAACTCGAGGGAACATTTGGTTGGGAACCATCATTTAAGGAATCTTAGAATAGAATTTTTGTAAGGTGACCTCAATTATCTATTCTAGTGAATTCTAGGTCTTTGGAAGACCAAGTGGATTAGTTGGAGGATTCATACCTCCGGATACCACTATACTTGCATGTTATTTACTTTTACGTACTTGTGACACACACACACACACACTTTAAGCATTTGCACTTATCTATCTTAAGACTTCCGCGCTCTGAATCTAAGTATCAGATATCTGAGAAATAGTGTTTATCGACAAAAGTTTTAAAAGACTATTCACCCCCCTCTAGTCTTTTACTTTGCGTTATCTGGACCAACACATGCTATCCAACATTATCATTCCATCTTCATTATCACACCATTTTACCACTTTTCACATGGGGACAAACTAACTTTTTCACACCATTATTAGTTCCAATCGCCCTCAGTCTTCTCTACCCATTTTTATTCATGACTTGCTCCCTACCCGAAAGCTTTGGATACTTATCTGTGGCCTTCACGTGTCCTCAGGTACAATACAATTCCTGCACACATCAGAACAACACCTGCACATATATGTTCTCCACAATTTTCCAAAATTTTAATTTTTTCTTCTTTTTTTTTCTTTTTCAAAAACAGAGAGCAGGATAAAGCAACCAAGAGTCCAAATGTTTAACATCCTTCAATTTGTCCTTCCGTTTTAACCAAGTCCAACAAGTTATTTTAATTTTATCAATTAAATTTCAAGGAGTATCTATACAATCATTATATATACCTTCATTCCTCCTTAACCAAATAGACCACACACTAGTATGCCATATCAATTGCCAAATATCTTTTTCCCCAATCTTTCTTTTATTTACATGATTTTCCAAAGAGTGATCCAAGCTTTCACCAATCAAATTTTCACAACTTGACCAACTATACAACAAATCCCACACTTTTCTTACAAAGTACATTCCCCAAAATATGCCCACGGTTTCAATGTCCCCATTATAACCTGACTTACAAGTTATTTCCCGTGCCTAAAAATACTCCTCTTTTTTCCAAATTATCTTTCGAAGGTATCTTATTTTGGAGCATCTTCCACACAAAAGCATTCACTTTCAAATGGACTAATTTATTCCAAATAATCGGTGCCCATCTTTTCAATGGAAGCTCATTTTTTTGCTTATGAATTTTTCTATATGCATCCTTTGTAGAATAAACATTGCTATGATCCCCATTCCACACCCATTTATATTGCAAGCCCTCGGTTAAGAGGAGGGAGTTAACATGACCCTCAATATCTTTTACTGACTACTTACGTATCGAAAAGGACTCTAGACCACTCCATTTACAAACAAGCTCACCATCACACATTTCAACTCTATCCCTAACCGAACACTCTTTACATGACTCCAATCTATACAAACGTGGATATAACTCCTTAAGGCTTTTCTCTAACGATCCCCAAGATTCATCCCAAAAGGAGGTACACCCACCATCACCAATTACTCTCTTACAATTATATACAAACCACTCGGAGGATCGACCACATTTACTAGATCTCTCCACCAATCCGACCAATGACTACAACAAGACCCTCTTCTCTCCCTAGTCTTAATATTTTCCAAAAAATCCCCATATTTAGATTTCACAATTTTCAACCAAAGATCATCAACTCCAACTAACAATTTCCATCCCCATTTTCCAAGTAAGGCCAAATTAAAATCTCTCAAATTTTTATGCAGACCCCCTCTTCCTTTTCACACACTAGTTCCCATCTAGCCCAAGCAATCTTTCTTTCATTATTTACCTTCCCCACACAAAAAAATTCTTTGTAGCTTCACAAGTTCATCAAGAATCACCTTAGCGACCTTAAAAGGAAAGTAATACATTGTTAGTGCATTCAACACCTTTGTCAAAACTATCCTACCACCTAGTGAGAAGAATTTATTTTCCCAAACCGAGTCTTTTTCAAATTTTTCTTTCACTTTTATCCACAACTTTTATCTTTAATTCTACCACCAACGGTGATCCCAAGTATGAAAGCGGGTAGATCGAACTTTACAATTCAAATAGCATGCATACTCCTCAACTAGTGCATCATCACAACCAAAACCCATCAAGCTACTTTTTTCAAAATTTATTTTAAGACCGGAAGCCAACTCAAAAAATCTCAACACACATTTAATTATCTCAAAATTTTCTTTACACATTTCACCCATGAAAAAGGAGTCATCCGCAAATTGAAGATGTGACATTGGAATTTTATTTTTACCGAGCAAGACCGGTTTAAACAACCCCAAATCACACACTCTTTGCATCATCCTACTAAGTCCTTCCACAATCAAGTATAAAAAGGGATAATGGATCCCTTGTCTCAATCCTAGAGACCTTGAATTCTTTGGTGGGACTTCCATTCACCAAGGCGGAACTAGTGACACTAGACACACACTCTCTAATCCAATTACACCATTTCACACCAAAATCCAATTCTTTTAACATGCTAAGAAGAAAGTTCCAATTTACCGAATCATAAGCTTTTTCAAAATCAAGTTTAAGCATAAAAATGCTCTTTTCTTTTCCTTGCTTCATCGATAATTTCATTTGCAATAAGCACACCATCAAGAATATTTCTATCTCCTATAAAAGCCGATTGGTTCTCCGCTATTACCCTATCTAGCACATCACTTAACCTATTTGCCAACACCTTTGCAAGAATTTTATATACACTATTTACAAGAGAAATGGGTCTATACTCACTAATATTCACCGGACTCTTTACCTTAGGAATCAAAGTAATAAAAGTTGTGTTCATACCTTTGCAAATTCTGCCATTCCTATGAAATTCATCAAACATCCGGATGAGGTCTTCCTTAATCACTTCCCAACAAGACCGAAAAAATTGGCCTCCAAAGCCGTCCGGTCCCGGGCTCTTTTCTACTCCACAATCCCATATGGCTCGCTTAATTTCCTCTTCATCAAAGCCTTTCTCCAAACTTCATTTTTCAGCTTCCTCAAGTCGGCTCCCCTGAAGTCCCAATATTTCAAAATTCCCCATTCCTCTTACTTCGAAGTGCTTTTCAAAAAATTCTCGAATTCCTTGCTTTACTTCCTCTACCTCTTCTAACCATTTTCCATCAATTCGGACACCCTTTATCCCATTCAATCTTCCTCTACGCTCCACAACACCATGAAAAAATTTCTTGTTTGCATCACCTTCTTTAATCCATTTCGATTTGGCTTGTTGCAATCTTAGACTCTTTTTTATTTTCAATAGTCTCTAATTACCTTAAAGTGCTTTGTCTTTGTTTAATCACATTCATCGATGACCTTGATCAATTAGAAGTCCTTTGTTGCTTTTGTCCTGAAATGACCATCTGCTCTCATCCCATTCGACTAATCGATCTAGGCATTACATACGAATTGGGCTTGGTTGATCAGTCGGCCCACTTCCCATTCCAGGCCCAAGAGATTGATTTCCAGCCCCTAGCGTGTTCTGCCTAACAGAAACATCCAGAGAGCATCGGTCACCATTATATTCTTCTAGTTCCAAATCTGCTATCTCAATTTGTCTTTGTGATTGCATCAATTTTCTCACTCACCCTTCTCTGACTCTACTACTCCATTCTTTCAATCTCTCTTTCAATTTTTTAGTTTCTCCTTCATTACAAAACCACCCCAACCTTCCACTCCTCCTTATTCCATTGTTTGTTTACCACTTCCATGAATTCTTTTCCTTTGTCCAACTATTTACAAAAGCAAGCGGCTTGGACCCCGATCTTGATTAACTCCTTAATAAAATTGCCGCATGATCGACAATTTTCTCTTAAGGCCAATTTACCACTTAGGTCACCGTTTCAACCAATTATCGGAGAGCAAAAATCTATCTAACCTACTACAACTTGTACCATTGTCACGGTTTCAATTAAATTTCCTTGGTTCATTGGTAGGTCGATCAAATCCGCTTGTGAGATAAACTCATTGAGCTTTCATTCTTCTCTTGTCTCCTTTACGATTTCCCCTCTTCTCCTCCCCACTTCTTATTGCATTAAAGTCTCCGCACACGCACCACTTTCTCTCCTCATTCTCCTTTATTCTCTCTACAAGTTTTTTCCACAACTCCTCTCTCCTAGTATCAACACACGGGGCATACACATTTATTATCTCCACTTCCTCTCCCTTCCAATCTCCTCTTACCCCAAGCGCACCCTCCTCTGCCCAAAAACATTCCTTAGCAAATACATCCGTGCTCCACATACTAAGTAAGCCACCAGACCTCCCATTAGACCTGGAAAAAATCCAATCCACATTTGTGTTACCCCATAAATACTCCACTAGTTTCTTATCAACTCTATCTTTCTTCGTCTCTTGTATGCATACAAATTTAAATTTCTCCTTTTGAATCAACTCCTTGATCTCTCTTCTCTTCACGAGACCCCCCAACCCTCTTATGTTCACGGTCATGATCTTCATTATCCACTAGTTGTCCTACCAATACCTACTACTACCTCCTCATTTCTTTTGTTGGCTGCCCTATCACGATGCTCCCATTCTCTGAAAATTTCTAGCACCTTATCACCATCTTGCTGCTTTATGAAACCCACATCCATTCCCCTTTCCACTAACCTGCTTGCTTCCTCTTGACAAGATGCCTTCTTCACAAGTTTATTAAATAGGCGAACTTGGCTATCCGAAATTATGTCTCCACCATCTAAAAAGGATTCCCTAATTTTGGGCTTCCTCCCTCTTTTCCCCTTCGCTTTTCCCCTTATTACTCCTTGGGACTCCTTGCCACCGCTACTCATTCCTTGTACAAAATCATGCCATTTATCAAATCTTGTTCTTTGAGAGACTGCATGCTTTTGTGTGATCATTCTCAACTTAGTTCGCCTCGTAGTATCTTTCATAATTTTTTCAATAACCGGACCAAGCTGAAACGGGTCACTATCCTCCATTTCCTCTTCATCAGTGTCTACCCCCTTATTTCCCCTCAGTGCCTGTTTTTTCTTTTTCCGGTTCTTCTTCTTTTTTGCTTTCTGTGACCGAGCTCCAGTACTACCCTCACACTGCATATCCCCAGAATTGGACTGTAGTAAGTCCCTTTAGCTTGACTCTAATTCTCGTTCTTCCACAGCTAGTGTTGTCTCTTTTCAATTTCCTTTTCACAATTGGGGCCCATCTCACATTCCACTTTTTCTCCTTCAATTTCATTTATTTCCTCCATATCATTCTGATTCATCTTTTCTTCCACAAATTTTGTCTCATCATCATTTCTTTCCTCATTATACCAAGCATCACCTCTCTGTTCCTCTACATAATCATCATCTATTTTACCACCAATACTCCAGGTATCATTAACATTCTCCTCTGAGGTTCTAATCAATGGAGTTTCTGGAACATAATCCCAATCCCTGTCTTCCTCACTTTCCTCTATGGAATTTTCTTCACTCCATTCACTAGTATCATCATCCTCATCGATACACTCATCCAGCGACTTATTAAAAGTTCATCGACTTTGCAAGCTCTAATTGATTTACTAGCTCTTCTAATTGATTCCCTCGGATCTCTACACTCCACGGCTCCTCTACAAGATTAGCAGGCAAACTCTCCTTGATGAATACTCTTGATTTCTTTCTAATTACATCAAACATCGGTGTTTCAATCAACACCCATCCTTTTCTATAATCCTTCCTTTCAATTGTGTCTTGATGGACTTCGATCACCTTGCCCGCATTTCTTCCAATCTTTGAAAATATCTCTCTTGACCACCCATGAATAGGTACACCATAAATCGAAATCCATACTCTTCGCTTCCCATTAATATCTCCTTTGCCCCATGGTTTCATTGTTCGAAAAAATTTCTTCCCTCCTCTAACATATTCTGACATGCTTGTTTATCTCCAAATTCTGCTACCCAGCAATCCTCAATTAACCTTGCAATTTTACATTGCCTTGTCCATTCTCACAGCCAGATTACGTAGTTCTGATCCCTTTAAATTTTTTTTTGGTTCCAAAATCAAACACTTTTCAGTCCATTTATTCACCACACTTTCCACTCCATTCACCTGCTCTTCTTCATTCGCCTCTGTATCGTTTTCCTTTCTATTTCTCTCTTCCTTCAAACTTGATGCTACTCCTAAATTCTTCACCTGATACGCTGCAGGTGACCTTCGCATCTCGTCTTTCCTCTTCCAAACATTATGAATTGGTTTCTTCATTCTTCTCACATCCCCAGTTTGTACCTGCTGCCATTGATCTTCAGTCTTTGATCCCATCTTATTGAATCTTGCTATATTAGCGAAAAGTTTGTATAATCCGATCCACACCCCTTTGGCTCTTTTGACTAGTTCTTCTGAATCCCGAACTCGATAGAATCTCACAAAAGCAAAGCGCTTCCCATCCTTTGCTCTCTTTTTGAATCGTTACATCGACGACCGACCCAAATTTCTCCAAGATTTCTTTCAGAGCAGCTTCCGTCCAATCCTCCGGAAAATTTGAGACATACATGTTAATGAATTTGTAATACTTAGTAAAATTACAATTGTAGTTAGGGGCTGATTGGTTCCGAAACACGCATGAACGCGGTCAATATTTTTAAATTGCATGTCAACAGCCCGGTCAAGGTTTTAAGTCGCCGAATCGCGCATTGACTGACGAAACGCAGCGATTGGTACTCTTTTTCGATCTTGTGACTCAAGCGGCGAATTACACATTGAAGCATATGTCGGTGATTGGTTTAGTGCAATTGAGACGTTTATTTCAGAAATTTATTGTAAATGGACCAAACTAACCTTAAATTGCATAACATATTTCAAGTGATTGGTTCACTGCATTTAGAAGTGTATTAACTTATTTCTTATTCTTAAAGTTCAATATACTTGTTCTTATTTTTTGTTCCAAACTTATTTCTTCATTTTGTTGATAAGTCCATGTCTTTCAAATTTTGTGCTCGTATCATCCATAATACAACAAACCAATTGTAAGAACAAATTGAAATGATTTGCCTACTAAATTAAACGATTCTATTATGTCCGATTCAACATTACAAATTTGAACCAACCCGACAAGTGTTCTACTACGACTAAGACATTAATACCGGTTGTTGATACGGATATATGTCCAATCCGTTAAGGGCGCCGTAGAGCGTTTCCTAGAGCGCATCAAGGCTAAAATAGCCAATTCAGTACTTATCCGACCTTGGCTAGTCCGCCCTAAGGAAAGCCTTCCAGGTCAATCGGTACGCTCAAGTCAACACACCTTTTCAGCTAGTCCGACCTAGCTAGGTGCATGACTCCCGAACCTGACAAAAGGTCATATGGTCTCACAAGTACCACCCACTGTTAGTCCTAGGATGCCAAACGGACCAGACGAGATAAACTCGGACGCCACCTTAACAATAAGACCAAACGTATACACTGGAACCCCCAAGATACTTCCGACCAGCTAGTATCTCTAACCGTCACTAAGCTACCTAAGAACATACCCAACTCAACAGAGCTCGGATCATTCTAAAGGGTCTCACACGGACCCATCAGCGGAAATAGTACTCTAAGGGGGGAAAGGACCAATCTACCCTCCCAGACCCATCTAATAGTGTTAGACCCTCACATACTATTGGACCATGGGCCAAGGGAGCATTGTTGTCCAAATCCTGAACATACACTTGGCATCATCTTATGGGCCACTTCATAAGTACATGATAACTATAAATATAGCACAAGGTCCCATACATTAAGGTAAGTGACAAGTCTTAAGTAAAAATGATAAGTCAACTCTTGGCATAACTTCCCTCATAACTACTACATTGGGAGCTTTCCAACTCTCTCTTGAGTAAAGTCTCTTACCGGATTGACAACTTGCAATCCGGGTTACCTATCTAACTGACTTAGTCTTTTCAGGTGTTCCGGCTCGGACCAAGTCACCAGGTCGGACTTCAAGTTGGTGGCGGACCTTAGAATAGGGATTTGTAGTAGTTTAGTTAGAGTTTTAGGCTCAACCCCTCAACATTTTGGCACCGTCAGTGGGAATCCTTACAAAAGGTTTCGTGTTTAAACTGAGCTGATGGTGAGAACAAGACGGACAGCACGGACCAGTGTTGCTGGCATTGGAACTCCACCTCCACATCCACACGGACGTCCACCCAACAGAGGACGGAGAGCCCTTTATGTGAAAGGAGCGCGAGGGAAGGAGATACCGAACAGCGGACACAACAAGCCCATCCTCTGATGAGGGAAGATACGTTCCATCTAGAGGAATCCGTAATGTTCCTGAGAATGTTGGGTCTAAAAATCAAGGAGGAGGGGCCGCTCAAGTTCCTCCGATAGGGACAAAAGGTCCTCCGCCAAGTCAGCACTTTACCATGCCAGATGGTCGTATAGTCCGCACTAGTGATTTCGGATTAAGTGAGAATCAATTTGGTCGACTGCTCACGATAATCCAGGGTTGTCTGGGGTCTAACAATGTCCAACCCCAGCAAGCCACTCCTCCAGTGGCTAATCCGAGGCAAGTAGAGCCCGCTCTATCAAGGAACGAGCAACGTCCGATCCAGCAGAGGTTGGGGAATCAACTACCACAGGAGGATTTGCGGAACCTCCTAGATAGGAGAGCCTCTGCTTCCCAGGTTCGATGAGAAGGAAGCCCAAATGGGTAGAGAACATATCAAGAAAACGAAAATAGGCGACACGGAGCTCCATAGCGATTACCTCCATGAGCTCTGAGATCACGTAGCGGAGACCACTCCACTGGCCCATTTAGATGAACTTCCCACGGATGTAGCAATTCATCCTAGAACGGGAGAGATGATGACTGCGGAAGAAATCTATGCTCAACAAAAAGCCTTGGAAGCCCAGATTTTCAATCTCGGACGCTTGGTAAAGGATCATGAGCAGATAGCTACAAGTGCACCAAACCCATTGTATGACGATATCATGAAAGAAAAGGAAAGAAACAAGAACTTAGATCAAGTGATTCCGAACTTGGAATACTATTACGGAGATACTTGTCCTGTGGGCCACTTGACAAAGTCTGATAGTAAGATGGATTCGAAAGGGATGAGTGATAATCAAAGCTCTCACTTTCTCATCCACTCTCTTGAACTGCCATGGATTGGTACCTTTGAATTGCCAAACAAGTCGGTAAGATCATATCGGACCTCTCTTCCAAATTCACAGGATGATTTGGAAAATAAAAAGAAGGAAGCGGTATGGAGCACACGGCAAAAGTTATACAAAGAGAGCAGGAAGATCGAGGACTTTCCTAGATCGCTTCAGCGTGGAGGTCCTCGAGTTGAACCTCACGATGTTAAGGAGCAGGTCCGTCACGTATGCTAATACTTATAACGAGAACTCTCTGAAGCTTTCTAGCAGGGGTAAGAAGTGAAAAGCATTTGGATGACATTTGTGAAGAGGTAATGACGGAGAGAGTAGAAGGAATGTCCCGATGAGATTTGGTTCCAAGAGAGGAAAAGAGCCGATGAAGCAAGAGCAACACCATGGAAAGTTTGATGCGAAGAAGGATTCTGAGATAAAGGTTTCAACATGTGGAAAGAAGTCGCAAGAAGATATGCGGATTATACCGTCTCGATAGACCAAGATCCGACATCTTGGCAACCATTATTGAGAAAAGTTAGATATTCAATGGCGAAAGCCATCTCACAATACTCGAAGAACAAGAGTGCGAAAGGGTATTGCAAGTTTCACAAGAGCCGTGGCCATGGGGCAGACGATTTCATTATTTGAAGTGCGAAGTTGAGCACCTAATAAGAGAGGGAAAGTTGAAGGAGCACTTGATATGGGCGAGCCTTCTAGGCATGATAGGGCCGGAGCGGAGAAGGAAGATAGAACCGCAGAACCGCATGACCATATCCGCTATCCTTGCCACCTCATGACGAATCATCCACCTCGGACGGATAACCACCGATGGGGTATGATGATGATGATGATGATGAAATGGAGAATCTTCCATATAGTGGGTGATCAACACCATAGCGGGAGGACGAATGGGCGATGGCGGAATGCAAGAGAGCGGATAGCTCGGAATCTGCGAAACGATAGCGGATCCTATCTTTGCTCGGCAATCAGGAACCAACATTATATCCTTTGATGGCGGTGAGATTCCCCTCCTCTGGCGGGAGGTGAGGACATAGATGATCCGGATGTTCCACTGGTGGTCTCTTTAGCCATAACAACTTATCGGGTGAACAAGATCCTGGTAGATACGGGGAGTTCCTCGAACATCATTGCCAAAAGAACAATAGATCAGATGAACCTGGGAAGAATTCGATATGAGAGAGTTAATACATCCATACTAGGATTTGGAGGAGGAACTGTCCGCCCTCTAGGGAGCATCATGCTTCATGTATCATGGGGGACATATCCATGAGAGTGACCTGACTAGTCCGTTTTGTAGTGGTGGATCGAACTTTTGACTACAATGCCATCTTCGATCGTCTGGGGCTCAATCAATTCCGAGCTATAACTTCCACTCTCCATAATAGAATGAAGTTTCCGACCCCCTGCGGGATTGGAGAAGAAGTAGGAAACATCCGAGAAGCTTGGGAGTGTTACATCATGTCTACCAGGAGAGCATCCGCTCCTGTGTTAGCAGTCTCTTTGACTTCTGATCCGCAGATTATTCTCCCACCAAAAAAGGAGAATCCCAACATTGGAATAGGGAGCCAGAAGGACAAGTTTCCCAGCTGCGCGGATCGAACCTCATGAGACTCTCAAGGATGTTGAACGTGTTGTTGGAAGCCCGGACAAGAAGACTAGAATTGGAACGGAGATGAATGCGGAAGTGGAGATGAAGCTCATAGCTTGTCTCCGAGACAACAACGATGTCTTTGCTTGGAGTACTGACGACCTCAAGGGGATAGATCCAAGGGTCGTTGTTCATCGTCTGAACATGGACCCCTCGATTAAATATATCCGCCAGAAGAGAAAAGATTTTGGTCCAATCAAGGATGCCATTATATCTGCGGAAGTTGACCGACTCATGAAGGCCGGACACATCGAAGAGGTCCGTTATTCCGATTGGGTTTGCAACGTTATCCTAGTTGAGAAATCACCGGGCAAATGGCGGATGTGCAATGATTTCACCAGGCTAAATAAGTTTTGCCCAAAGGATCCATACCCTTTGCCACGGATTGACCAATTGGTTGATTCCAGTCGGATGTGCATTACTGAGCTTCATGGATGCGTATCAAGGCTTTTACCAGATTCGGATGGCCCAGGAGGATATTAAGAAAACAACTTTCTTTGCTGCGGGAGGGGTGTATTGCTTTAAAGTGATGCCCTTCGGGTTGAAAAATGCGGGAGCCACTTACCAACGGCTGGTAAATCAAATGTTCAAGGAAGAAATCGACAAGACCATAGAGGTGTATGTGGATGACATGCTCGTTAAGAGAAAAACTGAGGAGCAGCATATAGAGCACTTAAACAAATGCTTTGCTATCCTTAGGAAATACGGAATGAAACTCAATCCAGAAAAGTGCACCTTCGGAGTAAAGGGCGGGAAGTTCCTAGGCTACATGGTCATAGAAAAAGGAATAAGTGCAAATCCTGAGAAGATAAAAGCCACCCTAGACCTGCCTCATCCGAAGAACCTTAATGTGGTAAACAGCTTATCAGACGCCTCATGTCCTTAAGTCGTTTTATTTCGCGGTCCGCAGAGAAGAATCTTCCATTCTTCAAAATTCCCCGGAAAGGAGAGAACTTTGAGTGGACTGCGGAATGTTCCGAGGCTTTTGAAAACTTGAAAAAGTACCTCCATTCCCCTCCACTGCTCTCCAAACCCGTAGAAGGAGAACCACTCTACCTCTACCTAGCAATAACGGAAGAGGCAATGAGTTCCGTATTAGTACGGATCCAAGCTAATGATCACATGCCAATCTACTATCTTAGTAAAGCCCTTGCTGGGGCGGAGACAAGATACGTAAAGATTGAGAAATTTACATATTCTTTGGTTTACACTTAAGGCGGTTAAAGCCCTATTTCAAATCTCATAAGATAGTAGTCTAACTATGGAACCTTTGAAGCAGGTCACAGGAATGCCCGACCAATCAAGCGACTCTCTAAGTGGGCAATTGAAATTTGGCGAATCGACATTAGCTATCAGGCTCTGACAACCAGGAAAGCTAAAGTTATTGCTGACTTCCTAGTGGAGTACCCTGAAGTGGAGTCAGAGAAAGTCCCGGATAAACAGGCAATTGAGTGCCTGATTACCAAACAGATCAAACGAAAGTCGATTCCGAAAAGATCAGCCAGATAACCTTGAAGATGCTCAGTTCATCAATCAATCTCGGACTACGTCATGGGAAGAAACTCGGGTAAACCAGATGTTCCTCCTCGATGATATCACAAGAGAATCAAATACTGATAACTCCGACCAGGATACTCAGAAGGAGGATGAACGAGGGTTAAAAATTCAGGAGCTTATAGAAGATCCCCGAACGAACAACCCACCGATATTTGGACATTGAAAGTGGATGGTTCATCCACCGGAAGAGTGGGACGCATTGGAATCTATCTTAAAAGCCCTGACGGCGCGGAACTCGACTATGCGATATCCTTGGACTTCAAGGTTACAAATAATGAAGCTGAATATGAAGCATTGTTGGTCGGACTACGTATAGCCAAGTCCCTACAAGTCCGGAAACTCAAAGCTTACACGGATTCACAGTTGGTTGAAGCCCAGTTTTCTGGTGCTTTTGCCACAAAATGCCCCACAATGATCAAGTATCTTGAACTACTGAAGCAACAAGTTAGTCTCTTCGATGAGTTTACCCTGGAAAAATTTGATAGGGAATGGAATAAAAGAGCGGATACTCTGGCAAAGTATGCGTCCGCAACAACTGCTTTAGATACAAGGAGAGTCATTCGGCTCACAATTACGAACTCATCCGTCATGAGTCCTACTCTGACCATTTTGATCACTAAAACATGCAGGAAGAAGTTGGATGATTGATATCTTTAGTTACCTCAAGGACGGATCATTACCTGCTGATCTGAAGTAGTCGAGGAGTGTGCAGCGCCGAGCGAACAGGTATTTCATACTTGGGGAAGATTTGTATAAGAAATCCTTTGCGGGGACACACATGAGATGTTTAGATCCACAAGAAGCGAGGACAGTGCTTGAGGAAATTCACAGTGGAAGCTGCAGAAGTCATTCCGGTGGGCGGACTCTCGCTCAAAAGATCATTCGATAAGGCTACTACTGGCCTACCATTGATAAGGATCCCGCGAGCTTCGCCCGAAATTGCCCTGATTGTCAGTATTATGCAAATGTCCCACATCGTCCGACACACCCTATGATTCCGTCAGTCATAGCATGTCCGTTTGATCAATGGGGCATTGATATTGTCGGACCTTTCCCAAGAAGCACTCAATTGAAGAAATTCTTAATTGTAGCTGTGGAATATTTCACCAAATGGGTAGAAGCGGAAGTAGTGGCCAATATCACGGAAAGCCGTGTGCGGACCTTTATTTGGAAAAACATCATTTGTTGCTTTGGCTTACCGAGAGTTCTTGTCTCGGATAATGGTGCTCAATTTTCAGGCAACAGACTCACGGAATGGTTGGCCTCTTTCAAGATTGAACAACGCTTTACCTCTGTTGGATATCCACAGGCTAATGCACAAGCTGAATCCACGAACAAAACAATTGTTAAGATCTTGGAGAAGCGACTGAGGACCTCTCAGGATAGTTGGGCGGATGACCTGGACGGTGTACTTTGGGCTCACCGCACCACAACACGAACTGCAATAAGGGAGACCCCATTTGCTCTGGTTTATGGCATGGAAGCAGTCATACCAGCAGAAGTTGCAGTCGAAACAATGAGGGTCCGAGAATTCCGTGATTCCGCTAATCAAGAAGCTCGGATCTATGACCTAGATATGCTAGAACAGAAGAGGACCGAGGCATTGGCTAATATCCACAGATATCAAGCAATTGCAGCCCGGGCCTACAACAAAAATATTCAAGCTAAAGATTTACAGGTCAGAGACCTGGTGCTCCGCAGAGCTGATATCTTGAGCAATATTGGGAAGCTCAAGCCTAAGTGGGAAGGACCATACAAGATTGTTGGTGCAAGAGTGAATGAAAGTTATGAGCTAGAGGATGAGCACGGAAACCCACTCAGGCGTACATGGAATGCCAAGAACCTTCAAAAGTTCTATGCTTAGGGATTGTTACACGGAACTCCGTCAGTTGTTTTGACATTCTAGGCTTAAACCGTTTATTACACAGAACTCCGTCAGTTCTATTTTTGTTAATTATTTTGTCATTGGCCATGCAGCTCACAAGTTGTAATTGAATTTACGGCAAATCAATACAACTTTCATCTTTCGATTCAAAATGAAATTTGATTATTTACATGACGGAAAGATCATAACAACAATCTTGTTTGTACAAATGAACAAAGAAACACATAATCTTCTTTGTACGTACTACGATCCGACATAAATATCCGGATCACTACAATATCTACAATACAACGGAAGAGCCTGTCCTATTCTCCGATATATACCATAAATCCACTAAAAGATCTCTCAAGCCAAAGGGTCCATCAGCACACCAACATCATCAATCTTCCTATAGACAACAAGTAACGGGATGTGCCTGTAACACGAACAAATCAAGAATTAACCTCCGGACATTAAGATTCTTCAACATATTCATTTGTGTGAATCCAAAACACGGATCTATCGCATTGATTGTATCATGATCCACCCACCAGCAGCTCTTCGGATAGGACAAGCTCCTACCGGGTGGATCACGCATCTGACAAATAGGTCGTCCGTCGACTTACTCGAGATCGGAAAATTTGCGAGATCTCGTTTCCTAAACAACGGATCTCGAGTAATCTATCCCTCTAGACCGAAGCCACTCTCAAACTCAAAAGAATACATGCGATTTGAGAGTGGGCCAGGAGTCTCGAGGAGACTAATCGAATATCGTCTTCCTACTGGGACCACTAAGCTCAAACTGCAAGATCAGTCCGAGCTTGAGAAAGAAGGATGAAATTTTCAGCAAAGATGAAAATTAGAATTAGATCTATGCGATCAATGCAGTGGGGAACTCGGGTATTCGTAGATAGGATGAACCAATTAGCGTCCGCCACGTAAGAAGACTGACATCGACGATGGGCTTGGGCCATCCGTAAGGGCCAAACAGTATTGGATCATTTGGGCTTACCGCAGCTGATCATATTGAGCCCATGTTTTTAACTTCCCTATAAAAGTATCCGAGTATTCATTCATCGGCAAGTTCGACAAACTTCATTTGCAGAACCATCCGAAGATTAAGCTTATTGAGTAGTCCGAAGATCAGCAAGATAATAGTTTGAATGTCTTGAATCAGACGTCGTTCAAAGTGATCCGTGTTTGCAAGAGATATATATTTATCCTGACTAGTAAGACTGTGCATAACATGACGGATCAAGGAAGCATGGAAACAAAAGCACTGATATAAAGAAAAGAAGCGTAATTGTACTTGAATTACTATGACAAATTCAAAAATCAATTTACGCGGCAACAGATCCGTGCCATTAAAAGTATTCCAAAAGTTCTGATTTCAGCGGGTATACCGGACTTCTCATTGAGGGGGAGGCTGGCTTGGCCCGGCTTCATCAGTTGCAAGCGGATTGGTGGAGTACGGATTGGCATTCGGGCCGCCCGCGCGTGATTCAGCGACGGCATCAAAGGTAGCCTTGATGTTCTCGAACAAGTTGAAGTCCGCGTCATGGTCGACGATCCAAGAAGGCATGAAGTTCCAATCCTCAGATAATTCATGTTTTTATGGAAAGGCGTGAAGCATACCTTCCCTATAGTTCTAGGGACACATTTGGGAAGAAAAGGCCCGCCATTGGTGATTTCAATTTCACCTTCCTCGGTGACCACCTCCGTGAACTCGCACACCGCTAACCTCTCATCCGGAACGACTTCCACCGGGATTTCAACTCCACCAGCCCCCACGGAAGGATTCAATCCGTCCGCCATCCAGTCAAAGTTTGGAGGCACTGACCCTTTGCTTGTAGTTGGCGATGGTGGAAGAGAATCCCTCGGTAGGCGTTGGCCTTGTCCGGCATAAAGAACTTAAAGGAGTCCGACTTCATGAAGTCCTTCACAGCTTCAAGCCGGGCGAACTGGAGATCTTCGAGGAGCGCGTCCTTGGACTCCAGAAACGCCTTCATTAACTTATCGATAAAGTTCTCCTGCCATTCCACGTCCGACTTTGCCTCCTGCCAGCTAGCCTTCAACTTGGCAATGAGCGTATCCTTCTACGCAATTGGGCCTCCACCCATTTGACCTTCTCCGCCTCCTCCGCGGATGCAGCAAAAGCCTTATGCAGGTCTTCCTCAATAGTGGCCCGCTCACTGGCCTTCCACTGCATGGCCTTGATCATGCATCCGAGCTACAAGAAGTCCGTAATGTCAGAAGTTATATTTCTAACACAAAAGCTGAAACCAAAAAAGGAAAAGCAGTGAAGGTACTTACCCTTTGATGGGTTGTGGATTTCTCAACCCTCTCAACCTCGAGTCCACAACTCCGTTCATACTCAGCGTCGAGGCGCTGGTGGGATAACGGCAAAACCGCGGAGAAAAGGCGCCTCTTGATGCGGGAGAAGCAGCGAGGTCGCACCCTTTTCTTGCGAGGCGATGGCATCCGCATCAACACATCCCGGAGGAGCAGACGCAGATGGAACCACGGACGGATGTCCTCGGAGCACTGCGGTTGGTGGCCCGATCACGATAATCTTGCGGGTCGCAGGACCTTTGCCCTTGTCGGGCACCTCCAAGACCTGCGGATCCTCACACGCCTTCTTTCGTCGCTCCTCCTCAGCAGCAAAGAGGGCCGCATTTTTGGGGTCCGCCATAGGCAAACCGCAGACGTGTTAATGATCCAGCCTACGACGGTGGCAAGCTCAAGAGCTTGCTGCTCCCTCTGCTGTTTCTTCTTCTCTCGGAGGGTCGACATTATGTACTCGAACCAGTAAGCTGCGAAAGGAACAAACGATGTCAGATACGGATCCATAACACCATGAACAGCGGACAACTATGGAACAATCATGCATGACGTTCAAAAAAAAAAAAAAAAAGAGCGGAGGAAACACAAATCCTAATTTAAGGATCCTTACAAAAGTCGGCCTTCCCGCCGACCTCGATGACGTCGGTCGATCCGCCTTAGTAAAGCGTGGTGATAGATCAATCCGTAAAGCGGATAAGTTAGTGAGTTATTTTTCTTGTGGATCTCCGCCACCGAGCCACATTCTTGGGAGAGGCGCGATCAGGATACTCTCCCTTAGAAACTTATTGGGCAACTCCCACTGTTCTCGTCTCCTTGCGGACTCCCTAGGCTTCAAAGCCATCCGCATGAAGATGTATTTCTCCCACCACTTTGATCAGAGCGAGGAGATGGGATCAGAGATGAAGTTGTATGATTTTCTATTTACAAAAGTATAGAAGAGGGGATTTTCCGGACTAAAAGTTACATTAAATAACTGCCGGAAATTCTCAAAATTTACCGGTTGCCACTTCTTATACGAGAAAACCGCAAATAAGGTTCCCCAGTTTGGGGATAACGCTTCGGACTTATCGATGTTATTCAAGATGTGCTTGAACTTCGGAGGCAATGGGATCTTCCATCCAGGAGAATGCCGCCCGTGCACACATCAGGCGGAGTTTGAGCATGCAGCTCGGAACCATGATTTGACGACGGGAGTGGATTTCCACTTTCGCCTCGGAATGTCCCGGGCTTCACCTTGAGCTCCACGACCGGCGGCAAAGGCGGATTAGGATCTTGGGCACTTTAGGATGAAGAACAATCCGACGATTGTTCCGCCTGGAACGTCCCCGCGGACGAGCGATTTGAGAGGCTTCCTCTTCTTCCTCGTCATCTTCCTCTCCTTCTTCTTCCTCCTCTTCATCAACTTCGGGTCTCCCAGACGTACCTGGGTTGGTCGGACCTATTTCATACAACACGGTCCTCCTCACCTGCCTTAAACATCTCTACATCGTACGCCTCCCGACCGATTAAGCCCTCCTGCTCCATCCAAGGCACACTTCCACCAGCCGATATACCACCACTACCGATGGTCCAAGATTGGACTCGCACCCTTGTTCTCACAACATTTCCTTGGCTATTCACTGCATCATTCTGAGCAGCAGCAGTACTACTGTTGATCCACATAACGGCAAAGTAAAAGACTAGAGGGGGGGGGGTGAATAGTCTTTTAAAACTTTTGTCGATAAACACAGTTTCTCAGAAACCTGGGGGTTTTTGATACTTAAATTCAGAGCGCGGAAGACTTTAAGATAGGTAAGTGCAGAAATAATAAGTATGTGTGTGTGTGCTTTGCTGAAATGTAAATACAAAAAGGTAAATAACAAAGCAACTATAGTGGTGTCTGGAGGTGGCGTAATCCACCAACTAATCCACTTCTGTCTTCTGAGACCTAGAATTCACTAGAACAGATAATTGAGTTCACCTTACAATAATCCTATTCTAAGATTCCTAAACAAATGGTTCCCAACCAAATGTTCCCCCTGAGTTATTCCCCAGCTCCTAGAGCTAAGTACTTCCTCTACTCAGATAACCTTGGAGTTATTCCCTGATTTCCCAAATCAAGTACTTCCTCTACTCCACGCCTTGATGGTGTTGGTTATAAGGTTTTGTCAGAGAGGCTTCTCGTATAACTTTTGATTATGTTTTGAGAGCCTAATAGAACAAGACTACTTAATACACTTGTTAGGTGGATGGCGATCACTCTTTACTGACCCAAGTAATTGGTGTCCGTTCTGGAGAATGAGCTTCAGAAAGGGTATCTGATAGTTCAAATCTTTCACGAATAACAATCTCTTATTAAGGTTCAGGACAACTTAGAACTACTAGTGATTCTTCAAGCAACAGAAAGCTTTCAGAAAAGGTAGTAGAGTGCTTGAGAGAATACTTTGCTTGATGGCAAGTTTGCAAGATAGAGCGTTCTAAGGTATTTTCTTCAAGCATCTAAGTGTGTGATATATATAGATAAATTTGAGAGGCGTTTGAATTGTATCCGTTGTACTCTCTATCAAATTATATCCGTTTATATCTTGAACTATGTACTCAGAAGTCACTATCTCTTGTTTCAGAGAGGACTTCCTTTTTGCAGCATTTCTGCGGATGCATTTAATGCATAGTACTGTTCATTGTCCTTTAGTCTCAACGGATACATGAGCCGTTCTGATGGCATGCATGCTCCATACTCATGATGTCATATGTCCAGAATTGTATTTCCAAAAGTAAGTTAAATATACTTAAGAAAGGATTAAGGACATAGTCTTTCTGAGTTAGACTAAACCTTTGTATCTTCATAAACCTTGTGCAATCTTCAGTCTTCTAATCTTCAGAAAAGCTCCATTGCTAGGATTGATCTTCATGGTCTTCTTGAAATAAAAATTACACTCAGAGACCTATAATCCTAATACAAGATTACTAGACTAATCATACTCAGTGATTTCCTCTTTTACAATGTTCAAGTGAACCAAGAGTACTTAATCACCTTTCTGGCTAAGATAAGAACATGTGATGAGTGATCCAAAAACTAACAGATATTCCTAACAAATTTCCCCCTTTTTGATCAGTCATCCATGACTATCTTTTATGTCCTATTACAAAATTGTATCTTTGGAAGAAAACAATCCACCACTTAATCATTTCAAATGATATTCAATTGTAGTTGAATTAAGTGCGAGAAAGTAAACATCAACCAAATCACGAAGTGATCTTTCTTGATAAGTTGTCATCTATTAAAAATGTATACGAGTATGATCTTGAGATAGAGTGCGATTCTGAAGAGATGCAACTTTTACATATAGAAATTTTAGAAACAATCGGCAAGATTACAAAAGTAATAAAACATACTAAGTAAATTAGAACAAAGGAGAGTCGAAGCTACTGAGAGTATTCTAATGTTACTAGTCTTCAAGTCTTGAGAGAGCCTTGACTTGGGTTTAGATACCTCAAGTTCTTGACATCCTTCTGGATCAATTGACATGATCATCCACTTTTGACATTCTTGGACATAGTCATAAAGAATCCTTGACGAAGACTCATCTTTACGGATAAGTCACATATTTCATGGTAACTCTTGCAGTTTGTGATTCTTCATGAAAGTGTTTGATCGAAAGTACTTTCCCAGACCGGGCATGGTCTACTTGCGGTGAGATAGGTTGAAATACTTGTATATTTCTTCCGGATAGTGTATATCATCTAGGTATTCATCGATGTCATATAGAATGACTCATAGGTTGAAACACCTAGTTTGTTCTTCTATTGTAGCTACCTTCGGTTTTCTTACCTTGTGTACATCATCGGGTTTTGGGTAAGGGCAGTGAAGAAAGATCCATCTTTACGGCTTCATTCCTCTTTTCTACTTCAAAGTTTAGCGGGCATGAAGGTGCTCGGGTTTTAGCAATTAAAGCTTGCCTTCTCTCCATTTAGGGATCGGTTGAGGATGGGAGTTGAAACTTATCATTGACAAGTGGATGTTGTAGTTCGAATCGATACCCTCTCTTGTTCAGAATGCACCTATATGAAGATTCTTCATTACTAGTCTTCATATACTCAATGTGGGCATCAGTTGGCCTTTCTTGATGTGTTTCATTATTTACTACTTATGAAATCCCTTCTTGCTTTTACATTTGGTGGCCTTACATCGGAGATCCTCTAACTCTTTCTTCACCTTGAAATTTGTCTTTGGTGGATGTTCCTTGTAATGAATTGGTATTTCGAAGGGGTTACAGCTGCTAAAGGTCTTCTTTGCGGAGGAGGTTGTGAAGTAGTTGCTTGTCTCCTTTTCTTGTGAAGTGGATGTTCATCTGTGTTAGATTCATCCTCATCATCATTGAAGTCCAACATTGGAGATTTGCAGCTTTCTTGACCTCTTACTTCTCCTTCTTCCTTTTCTTCTTCTTCAGAAGTCTTCTTCTCTTCTGAGATTCTAAGGGACTTGGTTCCCTAGTGACCATACTTCTCGGTGATTCGGTGGTTGATCTGGAACAACTTCTTGACAAGGGTGTCTCGGTGGTGTCCTTAATGACAAGTTGACTTGAGGAGGGAGGGTTTGATTGTTTTCTTTTCTTCCTCTGCCTTTACGAGGCATCTCTTCTTCCCCTTAGTCATGAATGGTGACTCGTGATAGCATAAGCAGAGAGAGTGTCAAAGTTTTTACGGAGATTGTTGTGCACCACGACTAATTCTTGAAGTTCTTTCTTGACTCGTTATTACCTTTAACGGTTCTGCTCCTTTCTGTTGAGCTCTTCAAGTGGCCTTAGGATGGCGTTGGCTTGCGAATGACATGGTGGCTTCATTCAATCTTGCATTAGCATTGTTACAATCCTCATCTGACCAACCCTAGGTCTTTACGAGAGAGAGCTATCTTTGGTTGCTCTATTGAGTAAAGCGATGACCGATGGCTTCATATCTTACGGGACAGATTTTAGCATACATGTCTTGGGCGACTAATGTCTTTCGAGCTCTAAAGACCTTTGTTCTGGCATGGTGCTCTTCACTTCTTGAACTACTTGGTGTTGGTCCAGATCACGGCAAAGTAAAAGACTAGGGGGGTGGGGGTGAATAGTATTTTAAAACTTATGTCGATAAAACTATTTCTCGATATCGATACTTAGATTGAGTCGGAAGACTTAAGATAGATAAGTGCGAGAAGCAGTTAAAGTGTGTGTGTGTGTGTTCTTTGAAATGTAAGTCTGAAGAGTAAATAACCGACAAGTATAGTGGTATCTGAGGTGGTGTAATCCTCGACTAATCCACTTGGTCTTCGAAGACCTAGAATTCACTAGAATAGATAATTGAGGTCACCTTACAAAATCCTATTCTAAGATTCCTTAAACAAATGGTTCCCAACCAAATGTTCCCCCTGAGTTGTTCCCGGCTTTCCATTGAAGTACTTCCTGTACTCAGAAACCTTTTTGAGCTATTCCCTAGCTTCCCAGGCTAAGTACTTCCTGTGCTCAATAACCTTGGAGTTATTCCTTAGTTTCCCAAATCAAGTACTTCCTCTACTCCAATAACCTTGGAGTTATTCCCTGATTTTCCAAACTAAGTACTTCCTGTACTCCACGCCAGTTATGGTGTTGGTTTTGGTTTGAGTTGTCAGATGAGCTTCTTTAATAACTTGTCAGTTAAGCAGATCGCTCTGTGAATCAAGTATACTTAATACACTTTGCAATGTATGGTATCTTGTTCTATTCTTGACCAGTCTTAGATAAATGTTCTAGAGAATGAATCTCGGATACTTGATCTTTCAATTCAACTCTTTCACGAGATATTTGTGCTTGTTTAGGATCGGACACTTAGAACTTGGTGCTACTTAAGATCAAGAGCTTTGAGTAGCGAAAGCTTGAGTAAGTAGTTTGCTTGAAGATTAAGATATGTGTTGGTTTGTCTAAGGTGTTGATGTCTTCTCAAGCGATCTAAGTGTTGATATTTATAAATGAATTTGAGTGCCGTTTGAATAGTATCCGTTGATTAAATCAAATTCAAACTATTGATATCATGTATAATCTTTATGTGAGTTTGTCTTCTTCTTTAGAAGCTACCGTTGCTTTTATTCGGACATCTCATCCGTAGTGCATTTAATGCATTGTACTATACTTTTGTCTGTAGTGCAGCGGAACTATGCTTTATGAGAGACAACCTTGATGATTTCTACGATTCTTTTGCGTTCTTATCTTTAACTTGATACCACTTTTATTGAAACAACTTTGTTTGCAATATATATATTTCTTTTGAAATGTGGTTAAAGCTCGAGGTATCGAGAATAGATATGTCTGGACACTTTCCTTGTTTCGGATAGACCTTTTATTTCTCGAGATATCTCTTGTGACATAGTTTGTTTAAAACTATTACGTGTCTTCAAGATATCGGCGATGTATCGTAAAAGCTGTTTGATAATCTTGTGCGTTCTTCAAATCTTCAATGTCGTTGAACTTGTTACCTTGGATGTCTTCTTCTTGGTCTTCTCTTCATAAAATAAAAATTACATTTGAGACCTAACATCCTATACAAGATTAGCTAGACTATCATACTTAGTGGGTTTCCTCTTTTACAATGTTCAAGTGAACGAGTACTAATCACCTTTCGACGAGACTAAGATAAGTCATCATATTCTTGATCAAAATCTAAGCAGATATTTCTAACAAAATATCTAACAAATTTCTAACAAATTTCCCCTTTTGATCGGTCAGCGATGACTATCGACCTAATACAAATCTGGATGAGTGAACAATCCAACACCTAATCATTTCTTAAGATTTTTCAATTCATTCAATTAAGTGCAGAGAGTAAACATCAACCAAATCACAAGGTGTGATCTTTGCTGACAAGTTATCTTTTATAGAATACTATCTGAGAGTAAGTTCTTGGATAAGTTACAAAGAAGGATTCAGATAACTTGAATACATAAAACAAGTTTAGCTCGATCGGCAAAAATCTGACAAAAAATAGTAAATTAGGACTGAGGGTAGCGAGCTCCAAGTAAACATCCTAATAGACTAGTCTTCAAGTCTTCAACTCTTGAGTCTTCAATAGTAGTTCTATGGATCGATGCAAATTTCCTATCTCGAAACCTTTTGATGTCATCGAATAATCATAGAGAAGTGTTACGGCGAGCATCTCGGTATCTCTGGCAAATCCGAGACCTCTTTGTAGGTTTTGGTAGGATTTTCTTGACAAAATGTTTGACCGAGATACTTTCCCCACTTCCGGGCATGCTCTATTACGATGTCGAAAGCTTGAAGTATTAAGTAGATAATCCTCGGATATCGATGTCACCTTGTATTGATCTTGATTAGATAGAGCGACTCATAGGGTTCCAATGAGTCTTGCTCTTGTGCTGTTTACGTGATATTGATTACATGCACATTATCGCTTCCATATGGACATTCATTAGAGGTCCTTTCTCATGGCTTGATTCTCTTGACAACTTCAAAATCGACGGGGCTTTAATGTGATTGGTGTTGATCAAGGTTGGCTTATCTTTCTCCATGCCATAAGTTGTTTATGGATTGGTTAAAATCTTGAATTTACGGTAGATGCTTAAGTTCGAATCGATAGCCATTTTACGATTGATGCACTGTGAGCGGAGGAATCATTGTCATTCTTCACATACTCTATTTTGGCTTCTTACGGCCTAGTGGAAGTTGACTTTGTCTTTGCTCGACTCTCGGTCTATTCCTTCTCTGTCTTGAATTCTCTTTGGGGTTGTTGCTTGAAGAACCACCTGGATAGACTTGGTATTTCGGAGGGTGTTTTAGTTGCTAGGGGCTTGCGACTATGGGCTCGATTAGGCTTTCAATTTTCCTTTTACGTGAAGAGGAGCTTCATCTTTATTAGTTTCCTCATCATCATCAAGATTAAATCTTGTGAGAGTTTCTGACCTTCTTCATTGCGGGGTCTTGATTTGGCCTTCTTCTTTTCTTGAAGATTCATCAATCCTTTAAGCTCTTCTCCTTGGAGCCTTGGTACTCCTTGGAGGTTTACGTGCCATGGCCCTTGTTATCATTGTAGTTCCTTGATGGGTTTACGAAGCGGCTACTATTTCTTGCGGCTTGAGGAGGAGGTTCATTGATTCAGTGGTGGTTGAAGTTTTCATGTTTCTTCTTCCTCTACGAGCACTTTTGACTCAGTTTCTTCTTGTTTTCTTCTCCTTCTTACCATTCCCCGACTTTGAGGTCGGTTGTACCTCTTTCCCCTTAGTCATTGTTGGTGACTCGGTCTCATAAAAGAATCGAGAGAGTCAAAATGCCCTTGTAAATAATTGTGGCGGTGACCAACCGAAGTTGACTTTGAGCTCTGATTTTGCTTGATAAGTCCATTGTCCTTATCGGTGAGCTACTTGATGGGCTAGGATGGCATCTGCTTTTCGGTGATGTAACTTGCCTCTTGGAAAGCTTTTTGACTAAAGGCGCATCATCATCCCTTATCATTCCGGATCTTCTACGACTATGCTAGTTGTTCTCTGGTGTGAGCTCGGTGAACTTTTCATTCGGAGAGAGGGCTGATTACTTCCTTGTTACGTGAAGACATCTCCTTTTAGGATGAGCGATACTTGGTATCATTCATGTATTCATGGGAGTGGACATTTGGCGGTTCTTTGAAAGTTTGAGAACAATCAGTTTCCTTTTCAAGTGTGAAACCGCTAGATGTTCATTGCGGTGCTCTGCCAAAGTCTTGTCTTCTTCATCATCTGAGTAATCAGCCCAGTGATCTTCATTCTCTTAGACATTCTCATCGATTGTGTCGAGTCCAGCAACCATCTCAGAGATTGGTTTCTTCCCTGTTTGGGAGGAGGATGGTACTTCTTTTGAAGATGATCGACCTTAGCATCATGCTTAATTTGGAATACTTCTTGATGTCGAGTTCTTTGGTGATGGCATTCTGACATCTGTGGCTCTTTAACCTCGAGTAAGCAATCATCTCTTGCGGATATTGATCTTGTAGTTGGTCAAGCTTGTCTCTGGATTTAGCTATTTGGTCTTCCGGTTGAAGATGGGTATTGTTCTTCTTCAGCGGTTATGCGAGTTGAATAGTTACGATTGAGTATTGACAATTTGAAGCGATTTCCTCAAAATCCTCGACTACTTGTTCGATAATAACCTTTTGTTGGGAAGATGGATGAGTTGACTTTTGAGGAGATGCTGACGGAGATTTACGTGCTTTCCTCTCGGTTTGCTTTTGTTGATTGAGGCATGATTTCTTTGTGAAATTCCTCCGGTCCACAGTGCGGTATCATCATCATCCTTTTATGCATGTCATCCTTTTGGTGATGGTTAGTGGGAGGTTCATCGAAGTCGTTTTCGTTTATCTCTTCCTCCTCATCATCTTGGATACAAGATTGATCACTTGAGAATAGTGATCTTACGCCCATTAACCTCTTCTTGTTAGGAAGGTATAAATTGCGAGGCAGGGAGAAGCGGCTTGAATGCCATCGTAATCTTGTCGACCATCACTGTTCAAGGCTTGTATCAAAGTGCACCACTTCTGAGAAATCCTTATGCAATAAATTACTTAGTATGTCTTTGTACATGGGAACATTGCATGGATATCGTCTCAAGTCGAGCTCGTGCAAATGCGGTTGGTTGATCTGTGATTCTCAATATTTGAGAGATCGAGCACCTTAACCTTGCCATTTCTTGAAGCATTGAATATGCTTTGGCGGGTTTGAGCTTTGAAGAAGGAAGTAGGTCCTTTTCTCATCATTGGGAGCTGCTTTGCACTCGTTTGAGCTGAAAGAAAGAGTTTTGAGTGAGCTTCAAAACTTTTGTAGATATCTGAGTAGAAGTGTAGTATAGTTTACGAGTTACAGAGTAAGTACTTGGGCTTAGAGACTTGTACTCTTGAGACAATTAGTGTCTCGGATATCTTGTTGTGGTGGAACTTGGAAGTCGGTCCTCATCAACCTTTCTTTCTTGAACACGAGAATTAAGATTAATACAATACTTAGGAAATTATTTGAAAGAATGTGTGCAAAAATTCTTTAATGAGTTACGAGTTTTGGACTTACTTCCTCGATAGGAAGCTCGAGTCATTTTCTCGAAACTTTCTCGGTTTACGGTATTCTTTCATGTGATGTTGCCTTGGGAGCTTCATCAATTTTCATTGATCACGAGGGGATGTCATAACTTTTTCCCTTTGCATTTCTACTTGAATGAGCACTGTAAGTAGAAAGTATTGACTATTTTAGAAGAAGTTTAAGATAACCCATGATGAAGAATACTTATCCGATTTTTCATGTACCTTCATGCTAGAAGGCTCGATGATGTGTTCTTGAAACCTTGTCGGTCTCTGGGTTCGTCTCTGGCATTTCGCCTTATCTTCCTCTTTCTCGGTTGGAACTGTTAGAAACATTTACTTTAAATGATTAAGCACATAGACAAATGGTGAAAAGTGTTATCTTAAGAATCAATTATCACGTAGTGCAGCTCAATTTCTTAAGAGCGAGGTTGGGTAACCTCCTTCTCGGTTTACGAGCAAGTTTTCCGACTTCCTCTTGTTTACGTGTTTCTAACTTTCGACTGTAACAAAGAATTTTTATATAAGTAACAAGATATACAAGCATAAAATTTTTCACAAGGTAGGAGTTAAACCATTCGCTACACGAGCATTGTCGAATTTGATTGGTCTCTTGGAACTTGTGACCCTTTTATCTTTGGTCTTCTTGTTCGATACAACTTCTTTGTTTGAAGTTTTAGGTACTTCACACCTTTCACAGTGTGCAACTTCGGTTGCCTCCACAGTTGATCATCTTGAGTGGATGTCTCGGTTTGATCCCTCTTGTCGAGTTAGAACTGCTCTTTTGCGGATTTTCTTGACGTGTTGTAATCTTTGGTAATTCAAAATGGAATTCATTTACCATTTCATCAACCACTAGTGGTTGTTGTGGTTGTTGTGTTTGTGGTTGTTGTGGTTGTCTATAAGCAGAGGATCGGTCAGTAGAGTGTTCTTCCAGATTTTTAGATGTGGCATTTCCATCAGCATTTGCCAGCACTAAATTACCACTCATCAGGGCTTTTTGAAGTTGTGCGTAAAGCGTTCCACGATGATGTGTTTCACCGACAACCTTTGCTATAGGTGCTTGTTGACAACTTTGAGGTGTAGGTACTTCTTTAGAAACCTTATCACCAGTTAGTTATAGTAACCTTAGCCCTCTTTGTTCTTTCTAAGACTTGAGAGATGACTAGTTCATCATCTTCATCGTCAGAGCTCTCATCAGCATTGGGAACTGATTGGTCCATTACTCCTGCGATTTACTGAGATGGGGCTTGGTGCTTTTCACTGTTTTGGCGGCATTAATGAGTTCATCGGCAAAAATGCGCATTAGTCGCAACATTTACGACGCACTTTCTCTTCTTTGAGTCTACTTGTTGATGGTTGATGACTCTTTTGCAGCATTGATGAGTTGATCTGCCTTTATCGGTTCATCGGCAAGGCTGCGGATGTCGAGAATCGACAACCTCGATGGGTGTGTCTTGATTTGCCGAGACTTCTTTCTTGAAGTTACAGGCTTCTTGGTATAACCTTTTCTTCAGATACCTTTTCAGACTTTTGCTTCTTAGAACCTTTCTGAGACCCAGTAACCTTTTTTATCAAGTTTGTATACTCATATTTGTAGAGTAGGTTACTATTGGCTATTCGGTAGTCTCTACGAGCTAAATGCGAGCTTCTCCAGCAAGTAGCATATCTTCAGACCAAAGCCTACTGTGGCCTTTGGCTCAGCTAGTCCTTTGGCGATCTTAGGCTCGAAGCCTTGAATCTTCTTCACAAACTTCATGAAGGCGTACTTTCCCCAGTTAAAAGGGTTTTCCGCCTTTTGTCTTGTTGATTCGGCAAGAACATCATGATCCATCGTTCTTGGCTTATCTGGTCGGCACCTCCTTGTATACCATCAAAGCATCTGTGAAGAATGCAAGCGATACATCGTGAACCATCGGATATACGGTTCGGATGTCAATAGCTTGAACTTCGGTGGGTGTATCGATTTTCAAGATCACACACGTCCTTTACATCTTGTTTAACACCTTGAGGAGATCATCATCTTTGGTGTTTATTTCAAAATCCTTTCCAAGATTTTGAAACTTCGAACAACTTTCTGAGAAAGTTGTTAAGTCGAAGGATTTCCTTTCCTTGGGTGAGGTTTTGTGAACACTATTGCGGTGCCTTGAAACACGAAATTATCACAGGTTGTTGTAGAATTCAACACATCGGTGATGAAATTCCACTTGGCGGCGGATAGAAAACCCTTGATTTGTGCCTTTTCAAGCATGTCGAATTAGCTTTATCGGCTTGGTTCTCTATTGCAGTGAGGTATTCCTCAACCATGGCACCACCCCAAATCATTACGTGATTTGAAGTCAATGGTGATTAAAATCTCCTACTAGTCGGTTGTTCACAATAACCAACTCGGTGCTTGCTTTTTTGGCCGGTGGAGGATGAGATTTACATGTGGAAGAATTCTTTGGGGCCATCTCTTTATATAGTGTAGAGAATTTGGATTGGTGTTTGAAAGAGATTTGATTGATAATTCTTTGGAAAAACTTAATCTTGATTTGCGAGATTGTAGAAGGTTTGCGAGAATCGAGAAGGTTTTGCTATTTTGTGTAAGTCGAATTTTGGATTAGGCGAAAGTGATTTCTTTTGCCAAAATCCTATATATATAACAATGCAATCTCAATAGAAAAATACATACAAATTGATTTTGTGTATGCGTGTCTGTGATTTACTGGCGGCGTGAGCAAAAGCTAATTCGACAAAGTGGGCTTTGTGAATTTTTCTGATCCACTATTCTTTGTGAATTAATTTCCAGTATAGATCAAGCTTAATTTCATCAAGGGTCACCATTGCTTCTTGACAATGATCACAATCAACAAGTGTAATTGTGCCCATTTAATGAATTTTGGCTATTAGCTATCTGAATCACGTTTTGTATGACCAAGAACATTTGTTTGCATCTGAATCATCTTATACTTAGGATTTTCCAAGTTTTCATCAAGATAGAAATAATCGAATTTTAAGAGAGTAGTTATTGCGATAGTTGTACTATTCTCTTTTGTGTTCCCGTTTATAGAGTGATTCGGATATCGAGTTCCGTCTCGAGATCTTAAGCATCTTTTGCTCTTTAGCCTTTTGACTTACGGATACCGTTCGATTTCTCTTTCTCTTCTCTGGATGCGTTCGGATACCTCTTCTCTAGATGCCGTTCAGTTCACGAACTTTTAGGTTCATTGGTAGTTCCATTAGTCCAAGACTATGTCTTAAGACTAAGAATCTACTTTCTTGTAGTGGCTTAGTGAAGATATACGCAAGTTGGTCTTGATGCCAATCTTGAGTATCTCTATATTGCCTTTTCAACATGGTATCGATGAAGTGATGTCTAACATCGATATGCTTTGTTACGGCATGAAATTTAGGATTACGTGTAATGTGATAGCACTTGTGTTGTCACGAGAAAATGGGAGTTTTATTTTCATCAGTCCATAGTCTTTAAGTTGTTGTTGTATCCACGAATTTGTGTTGCACAACAACCGGCAATATATATTCAGCCTCTGTGGTAGAAGTTGCAATTGAGTTTGCTTCTTGCTAAACCACGAGATAAGTCTAGTACCTAAAGCGGCGGGTTCTGAGGTGCTTTTCCTATCAGCGGTGATCCGGCATAATCGTCGAGTACCCAGCTAAACTCAATCCGCTTTCTTTAGGATATCACAATCCTACATCTACTGTACCTTTTACATACCTTAATATTTTCATAGCAAGGTTTTAGTGTGTTTGCATCGGTTTATGCGAAATCTAGCACACTCCAGCGTATTGAATATCGAGTCTACTTGCGGTGAGGTAAAGTAGTGAACTATCAATTTCCTATACTTGTGTTCATCAACACTCTTATCTGATTCAGTATAGGTCATCTTGGTTCCTATGCTCATAGGTATCTTAGTATTCTTTTCAGAAGGCTTAAGATTGAACTTTGTGTGCATATCTTTTGCATACTTTGTGTGACTAATGAATATTCCATCATTGAGTTGCTTGACTTGCAATCCTAGAAAATAATTCATTTCTCCCATCATGCTCATCTCAAACTTACTTTTCATGAGATTTGCAAAGTCATTACAAAGTTGCTTGTCCTTAGATCCAAATATGATGTCATCAACATATACTTGAACTAAGAGTAGTTTCCCATCATGATTTAAGGTAAATAAAGTTTTATCAACTTCACCTTTCTTGAAACCACTTTCCAGAAGGTATTTGGCCAAAGTGTCATACCATGCTCTTGGAGCTGTTTGATCCATCTGAGCTTTACATGGTTTATAGACCATTCTACTTTAGAAACTTCAAAGCTAGGTGGTTGCTCAACATAAACTTCTTCTGCAAGTTCACCGTTCAAGAATGCACTTTTGACATCCATCTGATAAACTTTAAAATCTTTATGAGCTGCAAAGGCCAGAAAGAGTCTTATTGCATCCAATCTGGCAACTGGTGCATATGACTCATCAAAATCTAAGCCTTCAATCTGGGTAAATCCCTTAGCAACCAATCTTGCTTTGTTTTTTTGGTATTTCACCAGATTCATTCATTTTGTTTCTGAAAACCCATTTAGTTCCAATCACAGATATTCCTTCCACAAATGGAACTAGTTTCCAGAGCTTGTTTCTCTCAAATTGATCTAACTCTTCTTGCATTGCAGAGATCCAGTCTTGGTCTCCTAATGCTTCTTCTATATTTTTAGGTTCAATATTTGAGATGAAACATCGAAGAAAATTAGCATTTTACTATTGCTCTCCTAGTCCTAACACCTTGATTAATTGGTCGAATCACATCTTTTGCGGGATGATCCTTGATCCATCTCATCATGGGTTTAGGGCTAGTAGAATTGACATCTATGTGATTTGAATGTGAATCACTATGATTATGACTTGATACTTCTTCAGTATCTGTGACATTTTGCACCTCAGAAGGGCAATTAATGTCTGACACTTGTTCAGTGTGAGAGCTTTCTGGGACATGCCTGTCAGAAAGGTTATTTCCAGAGTTAGCTCTCTGATGAACATCTTGATTTCCATTTACGGAATTCTCATAGGAAATTCTTCATCGTATCGAGAATCATCTGGTTGTTACTAGGCATTTCATACTTTTCTTCGTCGAGTCATCCTCCTTTCCATAATGATGTTTTCCTTTACGAAGGTTCCTCTTGAGAATCCTTTATCATTAGTTCCTTGAACCTTTACGAGAGTTCATCGGCCAAGGGTGTTTTCTTGCTTCCTTCATATAATCTGACATGGTGATTCTTGATCTTCTTTGTTCTTTTGTTTGTAAACTCTGTATCTTTTCTATTCATAGAATAACCAAAAACACGCCTTCATTTGCGTTTGGTTGAAATGTTCTTAGATACTCTTTTCCATTGTTAAGAACAAAACATCTACAACTAAATACTTTTAGATGTTTGATATTAGAAGTCTACCGACGAGAGTTCATATGGGGTCTTGTCATGGTGTTTGTTAATCAAACATACATTACGAGTGTAGCATCTTTGTGTTCTGACTTCACCCGATAAACTTCACTTATTTGATTATCACTAGCAATGTCCTTCTTTGCTTCTTTAAAGTTCTATTTTCCTTTACGCAACACCATTTTGTTGTGGTATTCTTACAAAGGAAAGTTGGTGTTGTATACCTTTCTTGGTACAAAACTCCTTTATATTACGGTTGACAAACTTCGGTACCATAGTGCATTACGATTAGATACCTTGTCATTTTCATGACTTCAAGCTTATTGACAAGTTTGGTATCTCCATCCTAGCATCAGTTGTGCTTTAGAAAAACCCAGTGAATCTTGAGAAGTCATCTACAACAACCAGACCATACTTCTTTCCTGCATAACTAGTTACAGATGATTCAAAAAGATCCATGTGTAATAGTTGTAGTGGTCTAACACTAGAGTATCTGATTTTGGATTTGAAAGAGATTTTGGATTGTTTCCCCATCTGACAGGCAGAACAGATACCATCCTTTCTGAAAGATGTTTTGGGAAGGCCAACCACTAACTCTTTCTTGGCAAGTTTGTTCAGAGTTTTGAAATTCAGGTGACTCATTCTTTTGTGCCATAACGGTGCTCTTACATGTGACTGATTGACTCACCATGAGACATTCTTGATTATGGCGGATGCCGATCGGCAACATAAAGACTACCTTTCCGTCGAGAGTAACGAGGTATGCTTTGACTCATTCTCAATAAGTTTGCAATACTTTGCTTTGAATTTCTGAGTGAATCCCTTATGCATATGGCTCATGCTAAATAGATTATATTTCAAACCTTTAACATATGTCGTCGGTGATTGTTAATGATCCTAATTTAGCGTTGCCAAATCCCGAGAGGATTTAATTCTCCTCAAACCGTCGATGTTTGGTCCATTGTTGCAAGTTTTGTAGTTGACGGTTGCTTTGTCTCTGATATGTGCTGCGCATCCACTATCAAATAGCCATTGAGCCTTAGCCGAAGCGTTACGCACAAAGCAGGAAGCGAAGCGGGAGTTAGGTTCTTGCTTGAGATAGAACCATTTAGACTAAACATTCTTCGGTAGGAATCCACATTTTAGTGAATTTCTTGGGAGTTTGTTTACATCTAATTTGATCGAGAAGGAGATCTGATAAAATCGGTAATTTTGATCTCAATCTTCCTTCTTGGGTGTTTCTAGGTGTTCCTTTTGGTGCTTTACGGATCACAGGTTTACGGGTTGCTTTTGACCAAACTTAGCCTTCTGGCGAGTTAGTCTAGCTATAGCATTCAGTTTTCGATGGCTTGAGTTTTCTTCCATACATGTGCTATGTGCAATATCGAGCCTTGCGCCATTGTTCTTGTCCTTCCTTATATTGTTGCGGAAGAACTTTTCCAATAACGATAGCGATGCCATTTGAACACCTTTGGCTTTACGAATCGTTCTTCAAGCCTTACTAGTTTACGCACCATCTTTATTTTAATAAAATGGTGCGATGAAATTTCCTATTCGACAATTCTTCCTTTCCTAGTAATATAGCAATGTGGATGGTTGCATGCGAGGGTTATGTTTCTTTTGAAACCTTATCCACATGTTTCTTGTGAACTTGTTGTTCTTTCAAAATTTGAGTTGCTACTCCTTTTCCTTTGTCGACTACCTAGCTTCGACCAATGCTATAGGTGGTTGAAGAACCATTCTTGACTTTTTACAAGGTTGACCTTTCATCACTCTTCTTGGAGGAGATGAATTACTCGATTGTTCATCAAGTCGAAGTCCACCTTTCTCGGAGGATCTCTTAGATAGGATTGAACCTCGATGAGAGTGTCACTAGCCTTTGCATAAGATTGAAAGGATAGCTCTTTCTTTGTGAGTTCTTCATTCTCGGAAGCGGCTTCATCATTTTCTTAGTAAGTTCATCGAGGCTAGTTTGTGAAATTTTCATTCTTAGATATCGAGCTTTCGGAAAAGGCTATTTCAGCGTTCTTGTTCTCGGATACTCTAGTTAGCTCGAAACCTATTTTCAAGAGTTTCTTTGCTTTCCTCTAGAATTACGGTTTTGGATTGTGCTTCGAAATTCTTTCTCATAAAGATCAATTCACTCTTGACCAACTCGGATCCTCAATTCCATCATCACTCTCATAATCGAAATTGTGAATTGTTAGTTACCTCATCAGCCGTAAGACACATTTCAATGTTGGAGATATGCGGACGACAATCTCGGCAACTCCACATTTCATTCTTCTTAAGCGAAGTCGATTACATCGTGGGTGATTCCACACAATTACGGTGATGGTAGGTTTGAGTCATCTGAATCTCCATCTTAATCTGTCTCAATGTCTAGAGCATCAAGTTGAATTTGAATCTTCTTCCTTTCTTGATCGGTAAGGCCCTTTGATTTCTCTTGAAATTTCTTACATCCTTCTTATCACTGTCTTGAGCTTGTTTAAGCGGGACAATCTCTCTTAGTGACGGACTTTTGACAATAGCGGATATCATTTCCTATTCTGACTTGGTACTAACACCTTTACGAATGGGGTGTTAGGAGAGTTGTTCATTTGTATGTTCTTGTCTTGATGATAGTTTGGGCGAGATGCTTTTGACTTTTCTTTAGATTTTCTTCTCTCGATCTCTTGACTCACAAATTTCTTCATGTGTCTTCTTTGCGAGCATTTTCTTGAGATGCATCTTTGGTATCCTTCTTTTGAAGAACCTTGAAACTAGAGCAACACTTTGCAACTTTTAATTTGTTCTCTACGGTTGTCTCATAGTCTCTGATAGCAAGATGAGAGAAGAGCTCTCTTTGGAGTAATATTTGGCATCCCTTGATTGAAATAAAAGAACTTAGTGTGTTCGGTTATGATTGTGACTTGACAATAGTCTTAATCTTTTATTTGGAGTATCTATTACTTTCACCAAGTGCAGCCATATCACTCAAAGAGTTGTAAATCTGAAATCAAGTTCTTCGAGTTTCGGTGGGACCTTGTTTGAAGTTTTGGAACTTTAATTTAAGAACTTGAACTTGTTTTCTTTGGTTTCTCCGTTAAACTGATTTCTTCAATCGATTGCGAGCTGACTTTCATGGTTTAGCACCCCAGTTTACTTGTATGTGCTCAGTGTCGATCGATGATGATATTACGAGCTTGACCATCAATCATGTCTCTTGGCATCTTGGATGTCGGATCTCTCTTAGCTTGTCTTCATACACAATGCTTCCTGAGCAACATGACCACTATATCACTATGACCATATCCGCTTTCATCTTCCTTATGCAGGCTTTTCTTCCATCAGACACCTCGATAACTGTTTGAGTTATACGATTTTGATAGGCCCTTCATTGATGACAAAGATCATTTAAATCGATAATGGCCTCGGATGGAGCATCATGTTGTTCTTCCATTTCTCGTAGTTTTACGGCCGAATGGTAGCATCACTTTCGAGACATACACACTTAACACACAAATTATATAGTCCTCGAGATGGGCAAAGTTTCTTCACCTATCACGGGGATCTAGGTTGATCTTGAGATGGCTTGTGAACCTCTGCTCTGATACCACTTGTTGGTCGGATAACGGCAAAGTAAAAAGAGGGGGTGAATAGTCTTTTAAAACTTTGTCGATAAACACGATTTCTCGAAACACAGGGGTTTACGATACTTAAATCGAGGCCGGAAGACTTTAAGATAGGTAAGTGCGAAACAATAAATATGTGTGTGTGCTTTCTTTGAAATGTAAATCTGAGAAGGTAAATAACCACAGAGTATAGTGGTGTGCGGAGGTGGTGTAATCCTCGACTAATCCACTTGTCTTTACGAGACCTAGAATTCACTAGAATAGATAATTGAGTTCACCTTACAATAATCCTATTCTAGGATTCCTACAAATGGTTCCCGACGAATGTCCCCCTAAGTTATTCTGACTCCTAGGCTAAGTACTTCCTCTACTCGAGATAACCTTGGAGTTATTCCTAATTTCCCAAATCAAGTACTTCCTCTACTCACGCCTTGATGGTGTTGGTTATAAGGTTTATCGGAGAGGCTTCTCGTATAACTTTTGATTATGTTTTGAGAGCTAATAGAATAAGACTACTTAATACACTTGTTAGGTGGATGGCGATGCTCTTCTTGACCAGTAATTGGTGTCAGATTACGGAGAATGAGCTTGAGAAAGGGTATCGATAGTTCAACTCTTTCATGAATAACAATCTCTTATTAAGGTTCGGAATGACTTAGAACTACTAGTGATTGTTGAAACAATGAGCTTTCGAAAAGGTAGTAGAGTGCTTGAGAGAATACTTTGCTTGATGGTAAGTTTGCAAGATAGAAGCGTTCTAAGGTATTTTCTTCAAGCATCTAAGTGTGTGATATATATAGATAAATTTGAGGCGTTTGAATTGTATCCGTTGTGCTCTCTATCAAATTATATCCGTTTATATCTTGAACTATGTACTCGAAGTCACTATCTCTTGTTTGGAGAGGACTTGCTTTTTGACATTCTGCGATGCATTTAATGCATAATCTTGATTCATTGTCCTTTAGTCTCAGCGGATACATGAGCCTTTACGATGGCATGCATGCTCCATACTCATGATGTCATATGTCGAAATTGTATTTCCAAAAGTAAGTTAAATATACTTATGAAAGGATTAAGGACATAGTCTTTACGAGTTAGACTAAACCTTTGTGTCTTCATAAACCTTGTGCAATCTTGGTCTTCTAATCTTGGAAAAGCTCCATTGCTAGGATTGATCTTCATGGTCTTCTTGAAATAAAATTACACTTCGAGACCTATAATCCTAATGCAAGATTTACTAGACTAATCATACTTGATTTCCTCTTTTACAATGTTCAAGTGAACGAGTACTTAATCACCTTTACGGCTAAGATAAGAACATGTGATGAGTGATCAAAATACTATGAATATTCCTAACAACCACGGACCCCTTGCCTGGCGTCACGAATCTTACGGACGAGACAACCTCCACAATGTCCTCCTTGTTTACTTCCACGGAAATACATTACATGGAATCTCGACTCGGTTAAATGCAGCGGACGAGGTTACCGTCAGACTTCGGAACCTTGGATTATTCCATCATCGTAATCACGAACTTCTAGTTGGTTACGACTATCGCTCCGGACATCCTATAGGCGAGAAGCGGATCGAGAAAATGATGTTGTGATCGTCAGGGATTCGTTTATGTATCTTATTAGGTCCCATGGTCGAAAAACCATACTTCACGGTGCGTTCCTATGGGTCACGAATCTACCTATTGCACCTCCTTAGCGCAGGTCACACCACATGGGAGTTCTATGTGCGATTTACTATTATCTACCATACAGCACGTTTACAAGGCGAATATCGCGTCATATCTACAAATTGATGCCACAAGTTCAACTATGGAACACATGCAATATTAGAGTAACAAACTCAACATCGGCACATCACTTGGCAAAAATACCCTATCTCTATAGCATACGAGCACGGAAATCCCACAAAGCATACATGCATCCATGGTAGAAGAAACAATACTCCAAATTTGAAAGCTAGATTTACTTACTTGATAAAGTGGAGAAAAGATTGACGGACGAAGCCTTGCTAGCTCTAACAATGACTTACTGCAGGCGAGATCCGATTACTCACTCGAAACCTTGGTTGCTCGGAAGTTAGTTACTTGCTCGGATTGCTTAAAGAGTACTCTGAATTCAATTCGGCTAAAGTGTGACAATGCAGATCTGCGATCTATTTATAGAGGGACAATTGTGGAAGACGAAACGTCACATCTCTTAGCTTCTTGATCGTTGATCATTTCAATCTAACGGTTGCGTTGGTTCATAGGTGGCGAAAATACATATACCCCATTAAATTGTCTCGGGATCCTCACTATTCATCGGCCCAAGTGGATCATTTCACATATCCAGCCCAACGGATTACTTCTTACACTCTTCACAAGAGACTTCTAAATCCTAAAACCATTACTCGGATCGCGATATATCTAGGATACAATACCTTTTTCTTCTCTGATGTGATTTTTCCTATCCGGAATCAGAATGAAAGGGGAGAGAGATATATTAATTTCTTGAAACACGGATGCGGACGCGCATGAAAGAAAGATTTTCTTCCTCACAATTGATTCGACACACTCCTAAACACACTTGTTCCTTTACTCATAGTTCACAACTATCTTCTACTAAGATCTGATTGGAAACTAGGGGACATATGTTAATCTGATTTATGTCGATCCATTAAGAGCGCCATAGAGGCGTGTCTAAGTGCATCGAGGATAAAATAGCTTGATTCGGTACTTATCCGGCCTTAGCTGAATGCACTTAGAAGCCTTCGGTGTCGATCAGTGCGCTCAAGTCGACATACCTTTTAATTTGGTCAGAGCCTAGCTAGGTGCATGACTCGAACGACAAAAGGTCATATGGTCTCACAAGGACCACCTTTGTCGATCTAGGATGCAAGCGGACAGACGAGATAAACTGGGACGCCACCTTAACAATAAGATAGCGTATACCTTGGAACCCCAGATGCTTAGAAGCGGCTAGTATCTGGGACGTCAACTGAGCTACCTAAAATGCAGACCAACTCGATAGAGCTCGGATCATTCTAAAGGGTCTCACATGGACCCGTGGTGAAATAGTACTCTAAGGGAAAGGACCAATCTACCCTCGGGCCCATCTAATAGTGTTAGACCCTCACATACTATTGGGCCGTGGGCGAAGAACATTGTTGTCCAAATCTGAACATACACTTGGCATCATCTTATGGGCCACTTCATAAGTACATGATAACTATAAATATAGCACAAGGTCCCATACATTAAGGTAGTGACAAGTCTTAAGTCATAAATGATAAATCGACTCTTGTCCTTCCCTCATAACTACTACATTGGGGCTTTCCAACTCTCTAAGTAAGGTCTCTTCTTTGGTTGACAACTTAAATCCGGGTGACCTATCTAACCCCCTCTGACTTAGTCTTCGGTGTTAGGCTCGGACCAAGTCACGAGGTTGGACTTGAAGTTAGTGGCGGACCTTAGAATAAGGATTTGTAGTAGTTTAGTTAGAGTTTGAGGCTCGACCCATCAACAGCGGTACTTAACCTTCTTCGTGCCCAAAGATTACCAAAACATACACAAATCGATCTGACATCAAGCGATGACAACAAACATTACAACGAATGATTTTGCCGTGCCAGATCATCAAAACATGCACAAATCGATTATAACACAAGATGACAACAAACATTCCAACGAATGATTATGTGAAGTTCGATCTCTCTAACTTTGTCCTTGATTTGTTTGGTTTACATAGCGGTGATTTGTTCTTATGAAGAGCATTCATCTCGACGACTTGAGCTTTGTTTTACGCCCTCGGTCTGGTCTCGGACATCACATCCTTTGTCGTCTTCGATGATAGCAATTTCGAATTTCATCCGCATGTCTTTGATTCTCTCCTCCATGTTGCCTGATCCGTTCAGCGATTATTTTCGGAGAATGGCGGAAATTTATATTTTCAAGATGTGGTGCCGCAGGTTCATCAATCCAGAAAGTAATTGCGGCTAAATTGGGCTCATCTTTCTACAAAGAGAACAACAAGAAGTAAGATTGGCGGTTACAAAGGAAGTTTGATTTCTTTGGAAGCGTACTTACTTTGTAGTCTTGTGACTACGTAGCGGCGTCCAGGATATTTGGTCGAAGAGACACCATTAATGATGGGCTTGCAGGGCTTACGATTCTGAACTCCATTATTTCGAACTCGCCCCAATGCTTCATTCATGTCTTGTTGGTTGGTTTGGGTCCATGTTCTGAAGACATCCTTAGAAAGATTCTTGATAAGAAGTGAGATGAAGTGAGGTTGAATCGGTGAAATTCGGTTGGGGATTAGGGTTTATATGATCTGAGTTGTAAAGATCGAAGGGAAGATGATGAAGATCTAAAGTGGCGTTTTGTGCTGTATGTGTACAATTACATAAACACCCTGTTAAGGAGTGGATGGGAGGCGTCCGTTGCGGTCTCTACACTTTGACAACATTTCCTCGACTCAATTTTAATGGGGAAATTGAAGACTCGATTGGATGTTCATTTTGACTATTGTTGACTTGTACTTCCTATAGTCGTTCCATGTTTCTCATTTTGACTTTTCTCAATTGACCATTTCAAGCGGTACTACGAATCAATCTTCGAAAAATGTAAAAGTTGATTAAATTATATTATGAAACTTTGGGGTGAAGTTTCATAATATAAATTTATAAAAATTTACATTTTTGATTAAGATTAATTAGTAGTCAAGATGAAGGCGATTATTGCAAAAAGTTAAAATGGGAAACATCAAGACGAACAGGCTACTCTCTAAAAAGTATAATGTTGAATATTCTTGACTTATTATTATGAGTGATGTCCAATTAAGACTAGTTCTAGACAAGGCATAAGACTAATATTGACTACATGAGATTATTGTTGACTACTCTTAACTTGCATGAAAGTGCATATTTGTGTATCGAGTAATATAGTAGATTGTCATTCATCTAGCCCCGAACACAAAGATGGCATTGGAGTTCATGTTGATCATATGTACATTACGATCAATGTCGCGAACACATATTTTGAATCATTTTAGTTAGGATGTAACGGATCCTTGATATGTATGACTATTGTTTCCCGATGCGGATGTAAGTACTCGATGTTGGATATGTCCACTAAAACTAGTTGTATACTACATAAGACTAATGTATCAAGTAATATAGTAAGTGTCACTTTTAACATGTCTAACTTAGGCGTATGATTTTAGATTTGATGTGTGAGAGATGTAGGATATGTGAGTCTGCTAGAAGGCGACTCGAAATAATTAATCGATAAACGACCATTGATCACTTTACTAAAACACATTTCGTCATGTAAAACACTTGGTCATACAGACAAAAAAGCAGTATTATTGCAATTAAATTGGTTAAACTAAATAACCAACCGTTGCATGCATTGAAAGGAGGTGATCATCACTAAACTCCTTCACATTGATAAATTTCATTAGGCTTTTGTGTTGTGTCTCATCCAGACATTTAATGACATTTAATGTCTAATTGATTAATATATCAGCGATTTTGTGAGGGTATCTGAGCAGACACAGAACTTCTAAGTCATCTTCTTCCTTTCTTCTTCTTTCTTCATCATACTGCGATCATGGCGGCGTGGGCGTGGCTGAACGGACACGGCACTCCATTTCCACGGCGTGGGGGTCCTCCTTGGGACTAGAACTGTCGAGGTTTGTAATGGCTTCTTTTCCTTAATCAAAATGTGTTATGTCTTCACAAAATACCCGATCTTTGCCATGCATATGTAATATCAGTTAGGGATAACTTAAATTTGTTTGAATTATGAGTGATTTATGTTTAATTGTTTAATGTTTATGAAATACAATATTTTAGGTATTTTCAGTAATTTAGTTAGAACTAAGTTGTGGGTTTGAAATGATGATCAGGTAGTGATTTCATGATTCTCATTTGATGATTAGGTTGATTTATGTTTATAAGCGAATTAGTGATTCTATTGTGATGTTATTCTGGTTAATTTATTTTTTGATATGATGATAACTTCATGATTATGTTATATGGTATGTTCTATTTTGAAGTTCTTAAGCTTAATCTGTTTTGATCAAGTGTTGATTTGAATTGAATTAGTTTGATAGTTTAAAGAGTTTAATGAAGTGTTGAGTTGTATTGAATTAGTGTTACTGTTTTAATGTTCTTAAACTTAATCTGATTTGATCAAGAAGGTGTTTGTGTTTGATTGCAGTTCTTTGGCTTTATAGTCATTTTAATCTGATTTGATCATGTGCCTTTGTTTGGCATCCATTGTTACAACCATTTTCCCTTGTAATGTTTGTAGGTCCTCTAAGTCACTTTAGGACTATCATCCTGAAATTGGGATACAGATGGTATGTGGATGAATATGGAATACTAGAATATCGTGGCGGGATGAGGAAATACATTCACAGTGTAGATGGGAGGCATTTCACCATAGGGCGGCTATTCCACACTTGCAACCGGATCCTCCGTTCTGAATTGGAGACCAATGGAAGAATAAGAAATTTGAAGAGGTGTGTGGTACAAGCAACATGGGACACCGTTGCGGAGCCAGTGCAGTGATCAAACCGAGTTCATCTAGATAACATGTGGCTTAATGCCTTGGTCACAAAGTGGATTTTGTGAGGGTCTACGTGCAAGGTGTGGCGTTGAAAGATGAAAATGATGAAATTGTGTACACTACTCTAATTCGGTTCCTGCGATCATTGGGAGGTTTAATGCCAATAGCTACTGCAAGCTGGCGAGGAATAACAAAATGCGATAATGAAATTAGCGGCTTCGGATTGGAATGAAGGAACTCCACGGGAAGAAGGTGGTACATCTCGGATGATCGACTCCTAGGGCTCAATCATATCACCGATGAGCCTCAGGCCAAGGCGTGGAAGAGTATTGAGCGATTGTACTAATCGGTTTGATTAGAAATGATACATCTGAACTCTCTTTTAGTTTGTGTTTGTTAGGAATATCATTAGTATTTTGATCTTTCACCATGTTCTTATCTTTGCGGAAAGGTGATTAAGTACCAAGTTCATGAACATTGTAAGAAATCACTTTATAGTTAATCCCAAGTAAATCTTGTTTGGATTATGGGTCTCCAGATATGAATTTTATTTCCGAAGGGCCATGATCAATCTTCTTAATGGGCTTTCGAAGATTACAAGGTAGGAAGTGCCGCAGATTATGAAAGAGCATGAGTTTAATCTCCTCCGGAAAGAATATGTCCTTAATCCTTTCTTAAATGCATTTAATTACTTTTATGAAACATGATTACGGAACATATGACATCATGAGTATAGACATCTGAAACCATCGAAGGCTAATGTATCCGTTGAAGACTGAGACGAAATAGTACATATGCATTAATTGCATCGAGAAAGCCGTAAACCTGAGAAAGCCGCTCTCTTTGAGATATGAGACAAGGACATGAGTGGTACTCATTTAAGCTAAGTATAGGTGAATTTGATTGTGTCTAACGGATAACATCGATGACTCTCGATTCATATAAATATCACACATGAATCTTAGAAATCTGACGACGAAGATCTACCTTGCAAATTTACAGCCTCATAGTTGATGAAAGGATTGAACTTGGATCAAGTATTTGTTCTATGGGCTCTCTAGCGGGCTCTCTGAAAAACATTTGATGAAGTGATGGGAACATTTGTGGAGGATTACCGCAAGGCTGGAGTGCTAAAAGGATTGTTGTAGTGATCGATGGTTGTGTGGCTCGTGGAAAATCTTATTACTCGATGGAACTGTGTCAGTGAGATCATTGAACTCGGGAAAGAACAGTGAGAGTGTGAGTTATACGAAAGATGAGCATCAAGAGTCTGAGGACGATGAGGATGAGAGGGTTCACGGAGTGATGAGAGTGGTGGATGTTATGAAAAAGGTTTGAGCAGGAAGTGGGATCATCATCCTCTCTGAAAGACCACTTGAGGAAGGACAACTGAGAGCGATTCTATCACTAATAGCAGGTGAATGACGAAAAAGACTACAGGAAGAGTGGAGAAAGCATTGATGGTATTACAGCGAGAGTTTTGAAATCTGATCATTGCATGAGCGGGTTCTTGACGAAGTTCTTGTGAAATTTAAAAGCAATGTGCAAACTTATTAACAATGAGTGGTAGAACGGTCTTTAGCGTTTGCTAGGCGGAAAGCAGTCTTTATGGTACCGGTGAACTCTGTTCTGGTAGAAGAATGTCTCATGGTGATCCAATCGGTCTGAGGAAGAGCGGTTATGGCACAAAAGATAGTCACTTGAATTTCAACTAGAACAAACTTGCGAAGGTTAGTGGTTGGCCTTTAGCTATCTTCAGAGAAAAGGATGGTATCATTTACGCGTAGGCATTGGCTGATCAGATCTCTTTCAAGTCAATCAGTTTATAAAGTTTGCCCTTCGAGAAAGACATGAGTATCGAGCATTTGTCGGCATAAAGGAGTTTTGTACGACAAAAGGTATCTGACATCAACTTTCCTCTGTAAGAACACCACAACAAAATGGTGTTGCGAGAAAGGAAAAATAGAACCATAAAAAAGCGAAGGATAATCTTTGGTGACCAGAAATAAGTGAAGTTTATTGGGTTGAAGGTAAACCTGACATGCACTACCTCGAGCAGATGTTTGATAAACAAATACCATGAAGACCCTTATGAGCTCTTGGTTGGTAGACCCTAATATTAAACATACGAAAGTGTTTGGTTGTAGATGTTTGTTCTTAACAATGGAAAAGAGTATCTAGAACATTTCAACCAAAGGCGGATGAAGGAGTGTTTCTTGGTTATTCTATGAATAGCAAAGCTCACGAGTTTACAACAAAGAACAAGAAGATTGAAGAATGGGTTCATGTTGTATTCTATGAAGAAAGCGAAATCACCCTTGATGATGAACTCTCGGAAAGGTTCAAGGAACTAATGTTAAAGGATTATGAAGAAGAGGCCCTCGAAGGAAAAACATCATTATGGAAAGAGGATGACTACGAAGAAAAGCATAAACGCTAGTGACGGATGATTCTCGGACATGATGAAGAATTTCCTATGAGAATTCGAAATGGCGAAGATGTTCATCGAGAGAGCTAATTCTGAAATGACCTCTCTGACAGGCATGTCGAAGCCCTCACGAGCAAGTGTCGGACATTCAACGCCCATACGTAGTGAAAATGTCATGAATCTTGAAGAAGTATCAAGTCGTAATCATAGTGATTCACATTGGATCACATAGATGTTGACCTACTAGCCCAAACCCGTGATGAGATGGATCGAGGATCATCCTACAAAGGATGTGGTTGGACCGATCAATCAAGGTGTTAGGACTAGGAGAAGCGATAGCGAAAATGCTAATTCTCTCTTTGGATGTTTCATCTCAAACATTGAACTAAAACTATTGAAGAAGCATTAAGAGACCAAATGGATCTCTGCAATGCAAGAAGAGTTGGATCGGTTGAAAGAAACAAAGTCTGAAACTAGTTCCATTTGTAGAAGGAATATACATGATTGGAACAGTGGATTTTGAAACAAGATGAATGAATGGTGAAATAACGAACAAAGCAAGGTTGGTTGCGAGGATTCACGGTGAAGGTTTAGATTTTGATGAGTCATATGCGTTGCAGATTGGATGCAATAAGACTCTTCTGGCCTTCTTGACTCATAAAGACTTTAAAGCTTATCGGATGGATGTCAAAAGTGCATTCTTGAATGGTGAACTTCTGAGGAAGTCTATGTTGAACAACCACTGGTTTTGAAGTATCCTCGAGAAAGTAGAATGGTACATAAACTGAAAGCTCTATATTTGAAAGCAGGCTCCGAGCATGGTATGATACTTTGGCCAAATACCTTCTAGAAAGTGGTTTCAAGAAAGGTGAAGTTGATAAAATTTATTTACCTTAAATCATGATGGAAAACTGCTCTTAGTTCAAGTATATGTTGATGACATTATATTTGGATCTAAGGACAACACCTTTGTGATGACTTTGCAAATCTCATGAAAAATCGTTTGAGATGAGCATGATGGGAGAATTGAACTATTTCCTAGGATTGCAAGTCAAGCAACTCGATGATGGAATATTCATTAGTGGACAAAGTGCAAAGACATGCTCACAAAGTTCAATCTTAAGCCCTCTGAAAATAATGCTAAGATACCTATGAGCATAGGAACCAAAATGACCTATATTGAATCAGATAAGAGTGTTGAAGAACACAAGTATAGGAAATTAATAGGTTCACTACTTTACCTTCTTTATGACGGACGGATATTCAATATGCGGTTGGAGTGTGTGCTAGATTTCAAACAAATCGATGCAATCACACTACAACATTGCTATGAAAGTATTAAGGTATGTGAAAATTCTGATAAATGTGGGTTTGTGGTATCCTAAAGAAGGTGGATTGAGTTTGGTGGTTACTCGGATCTTGACTATCTTTGGATCAATTCTTGATAGGAAAAGTACCTCGGGAACTTGGGTTTAGAACAAGACTTATCTCATGGTTTAGCGAAGCAAAACTCGATTGCAACTTCTACCAGAGGCTGAATATATTCTTTGGTTGTTGTGCGACATAAATTACGGATTCAACAACAACTTAGAGACTATGGACTCGATGAAGAAAACTCCTATTTTACGTGACAACACAAGTCTATTGCAATCACACATAATCCCAAGTTCCATGCGAACAAAGCACATTGATGTTAGCACCACTTCATTAGAGACCATGTTGAAAAAGCGATATAGAGATACTCAAGATTGGCACGAAGACCAACTTGAGATATCTTCACCAAGCCCTACAAGAAAGCGGTTCTTGACCTTAAGACATAATCTTGGATTGATGGAGTTGCCTAAGGTGAAAAATGTCCTGAATCTCTAAAGTCTGAGTAAGCAAGGTAGAAAAGAAGGCCTCGAGAACATGCTCTTAGAAAGCGAGTTGTTAAGAAGTGTTGCAAAGGTTTACGGTAGCAACACTTTCGAGAAAATGGCATTTTGGAGCAGGTATCGAGAAAGGCAAAGGTTAGTACACACTCGATGAGTAAATAAGACTAGAACTTACTTACTAAGAGTGGGTCAAATACATTCAAACAATGAAGTTTGATTCTTGAATTAGGAAACTATTTGGTCATAAAGAAAAGACACCTGAAAGCCCAAAGGTATAAGTTACGAAAGTCAAACATGTCGAATGTCTTGTATTTTACCATTTTCATGATAAACAATATATAGATAAGGACTTGACACTCGAATGATAAGCTCAACGATTAAGTGTTCCTACTCTTTACTAAGTGACCTGATGAATGTAGCATATTAAAAATACATCAAGTGGCACATTATCATTTGTTGATTGATATCATTACAAGATATTCAATATAAGCTCTTGATGTATAAGCGTTTGATCTCGGTGAGATTAAAACAAAGCAAGTAATATACATTTAGAAATTGGGGCGTGGCCACTAAGCATTTAATGAAGTACAAAGGGCGTACCACGCCTATCTGGATCAAAGACCGCATTCATATTGACTATATGTATGTTGTATCTATGAATGTTTTATACTATATATATATAGGAATTGGGCAAAAACAAACACTTTTACCAAATCCGAAATTTCATACTTGCATCAAAATAGCAAAACCTCTCAAGATTTTACGCAAAACTGTACAACTCGACTTCTTGTGCTTAGTCTTACGAAAAGATAGACTAATCTAGATTATTCTTGCAAAACCCTTCTATAAACACTCACTCAAAGACTCTATAAGAGATGGCACGAAGATGACCACGAAGAACCTAAGGCGCATCTTACGCTCCTGAAAGCGAGGAGGAAAAGAACTCGAGGTGTTGAATAAGCGCCTTCTAGGAAGTTACCTTACATTTGGAATCCAAGTCACAAGATGAATTGGGGAGCTTTTCTTGTGAAGAAATATGTTTACTGCATCATTTCTTCAAAGATAGAAAATTGATATTGGGAATGTTGAAAAGTTCCCATATCTACAAGTTTACATGTCTTGCACCGATGGGTATCCACCTTTGGATGTGTTGGAGTTCTACAACAACTCCAAAATCTTCACAAAGTTGTGAATGATGTAGAAGAAATACATGCGGTGAAGTTCAAGGACGAAATTGTCCTAGGCGCAAGACTTTACGCAACTTATTAGATGGAAAATCGAGAAACAATCGGCGACATCAACATCGGGGATGCCTCCATGATTCAAAGTGTTAAGTAGCTATTTGAGGCAATCCATATTGAAAATGCAAAGGTTGCCACAAACTTTGTTACGAAAGCCATCGAACCGATCATCTCGAAACTCTTTGTACTTTGGCTCTCATTACGGTCCATTGCTTTGATGGCAACAAAGGTGGAGTAGACCGGATAAGCATGGAGATGGATGATGATGCATCTTGAATAAGAAGCATGAAGGCGAAACCCACTTCAATTTGGGAATGCCTTGACAAATTTCTTGGGCACATTGAGGAATTTGAGCTAAAATCATCAATGGCCTTCTTGAACAAAGGCGATATGCATTTTGGTCTCGAATTTTACATACGAAACAATAGGAATAACTCTCGAGAAAGACAAGAAATCGATCCTGACTCTCTTTTCGGACATGCCTTTGAAGAAAAGGAAGAATTTACTGCGAGAAAGCTCGGAAAAGAAGCGGAAGAGCTTGAAGCTTGACAAGGTGAAGAGGTCTACGAGTAAGCTCTTGCTCGACCTCCGTTGCTAAGAAAGAGGACTCAAAGCAAAGCCTCTAAGTCCCAAAGTGTACAAAAGCACAACGGAGACAAGATCTCGAGAAGATGTTGTTGACGAAAAGAACACGAAAGCCCAAGAATTGCAGGGCAATTTGCTCGAAATCTCGAGAGATGATAGAAATATCATAGATGGAATTGACTCCCAATCTGGGAGTGAATCGATGATGATGTACTTACACAAGTATTCAAAAGTCGAGTTGAGACCCGTGGAGGAGCATCAAGCTCCCCCTCGAAGAAAGGAACCCCTCATCCCGGGAAGAAGAAGGCTGGATGAGGAAGATAGAGTGATGGAAGATGTTGACATTGCTTCCACATTCACAATACTGACACTTAATGTGGTGAAGAAAACCTGTTCTTGAGCAGGTTCCTCGACAACCAGAGAGAGCTCAACTCTCGAGAGGGATCAAACTAAGATGGAGACTCGAGAAGATATGGTAGAGAGACCAACAATGAGCAAAGGCATGGAAACTCCACTAGTCGAAGACCCAAACTCGGCTGACTCTATCGGACCAAATTGGAGACACAATTTAGGAAGAAAACTTGTCCACTCCTTGAATCGAAGAGGTTACTCGAACCTCGAACATCAAGAAGAGCTTTGTTCCACGGTGGTAAAGTTATCTGCACTGAAATAACTAACTTAAATTTGCTCTAATCTTATGTTACGATATTCTTAAATGTCTCTTATTAGGCTACTTGAGAAAGTAGTGGAGGTGGAACTGACACTGACACGAAGTTTCAGGTGAAAAGCACTCTGAGGAAGTAATTCTTGAGCCTTACATTGAGAAGGTAAGCATTAATAAACTTTCCTTAAGAAAATTTTGGTAAAATTCACTACTTAATCAATATGTTTGTTCTATCTTACGGCTCAATCGGAAGAACACTTGGGAAGAGAATGTGATCTTATCTCCTCCGGAGAAACTAAAGCTATTTGAACAAGCGATTATCGAAAAGGTTCGAGAATCCCCGAGGTTTACGAGAAAGATGCCATGAGCTTCCTCACTTGGAAGTAAGTGAAGTCTCGAAAGCATTTTCCACTTATCTTTTCGATAACAAGTTTCTAAACATATTTGATTCTATTTCTCGAGTTGATCGAAAGAAAGGATCTTGAGGATCGGACTTCTCCTCACATCAAGGTGTCGAGGCCTCGTGCTCAAACAAGCGAAGTCGAGCAAATGAGCTAGTGTTTCTACGGGTATGCTCGAAAGCTTACTTTTGCACTGAGATACTAACAAAGTAGTTTGAACAAAACTAACTTGATCCCTTTCTTCCGGGCTCAAAGTCTAGTGCCACTCGACTTACTCCGAGCCTTTAAGAAGCACACTCTCGAAACATCTAAAGGGCTTGACGATGGCGAAACCAGAAAGGCGATCTTTACGACATTGCAAGTAATTGACATCGAGAAAAGGGCCAGCAATCAATCTGGAAGACCATATCCATACTATGTTTCCCACAGAATCATATTCTTTTGCCACTCGATGGATGATAACTTCTTAAATAAAGTAGCACAAAGACTTCATAGCGGACTTTCAAGTGGCGATGCTCAAACCGAAGCGGATGGTGACCCGTCTGCATTGCCAAGCTCACAACCTACCCTTAGCAAGAAGAAGTAAATGGGAGGATGATCACACTTCCTAATGTGATCAACTTTGGTTTGAAGATGAGGAGGCGTGAGAATGACTACCAAGAACCTCCTTACGAGCATCCAAGTCGAAGACAAGAAAAGGATGATGATGATGATCGAATGATGATCCCCGACTTGGAAGCGGGATTGAGAAAGTTAGCAAAGGAAGTGCGAAGGTACTCCTTCCGTATGAAAGCCCATCATCATCACCACCAAAGTCTCATCAAAATACCACCGAAATTTGAACAAGACCTGATTGAAGAAATCACGGCCATTGAGTTCGAGTTGAACAACTCGGAAAGGTATTGGAAGAAGAAAAGAGAATCAACATTGAGTGTCGAGCTCTTGTTGATGAAAAGGAGGCCAAAATCAACAAGCTCAAAGAAGCTAATGCGAGGAATTGGCACTCCTAGATGAGCAAAGAAATCGAAGGATGCCATTGTTGCAATTTCTTGAGATAGATGCCATGGATGACAATGATGATGAAGAGCATGATCTGAAATGCATCGGAAAGACCTTCTACATCTTCTCGGAAGGCGGCACTTGATGGAAAGCAGAAGAAGATTGCTAATCTAAACAATCGAAAATGATTATAGCGGTGATCTTTGAAAAGCGAAACTTGATCACCTAAGAAGAAGATGAGAGGCTAATCACTAAGGAAAAGCTAGTATACGGCTCCTCAAATTTTCTCTGCTCCGGTGCTTCAAGAAGTGATGAGCCTGGTCGAAACATTTGTTTCTTGGAACTAAGAGGCAGACTTGTTGCTCAAGACAACCAAGTCCTGATCGATCCAGAAGAGATGAAAGATTTGGGCTTTGCATTGCTAAATAGAGCAACTTGCATAGCTCTCTCGGAAAGACTTAGCTCGATCGGGAAGAAGAGCAACAATGCCAATCAAGCACTAGCGGATGCTACCTTTGCTACTCGACAATTGAGGCTATTCTAAAGCCTCTTGAAGAGCTCAGCAGAAAAAGAGCAAGTGTTGGTTAGGCAAAACAAGGACATGAAAGAAGAAATCGAAGAATTAGTCGAGGGTGCATAACAACCTCGGAAGAACTTTGAATCACTCTGGAAGCTTATGCTATCATGAGTCGATCATTCATGACTAAGGGGAAGGAGATGCCTCGGAAAGGCGGAGGAAGAAAAGAAAACAATCAAATCTCCCTCCTCAAATCGACTAGTCATTAAGGACACCACTGGAGACACCCTTTGAAGAAGTTGTTCGAGATCAACCAGAAAATTGAGAAGTATGGTCACTAGGGTACCAAGTCCCTTAGGATCTCGAGATGGAACAACGAAAGCTTGAAGAAGAAAATCAAGAAGAAGGTGAGGTAAGAGGTCGAGAGGCGCAAGCCTCACAGCTGGAACATCAATGATGATGATGAGGATGAATCGTCTGGATGAGCATCCACTTCACAAAAGAAGAAAGCAAGCAAGCCCTTACAACCTCCTCGCAGCAAGGCCATTAGCGACGAACCCTACAAATACCAAGTCGATTCGAGGGACTTCCACCTGACATTGGCGGAAGAAAGAGTCAGGATCTCTGACGAAGGCCACTAGCAGAAAGGCTAGAAGGGATATTCGGTTTGGCGAGCAAACAAAGAAACTCATCAAGAAAAGCCATTTGATGCCCACATTGAGTATGTGAAGACCGGTAATGAAGAGTCTTCATATAGGTGCATTACGAACAAGAAAGGGTATTGGATTAGCGCAACATCTACTTGTCAATGATAAGTTTCCAACTCCATCTTCAACGGATCCTAAAATGGGTGAAGGCAAGCCAAAGTTGCTAAAACATGAGCACCTTCATGCTGGTTAAACTTTGAGGTTGAAAAGAGAAATGATGCGGAAAGATGGACCTTTCTTTTCCTTGTCCTTACGAGCCGGAAGATGTGCACAAGGCAAGAAAAGCTGGATGGTAGCTCTGACAAGCAAAACAAGCTAGGTGTTCATCCCTATGAGTCATTCTACATGACAAAGGATGAATATCTGGATGATATTACTATCTGGAAGAAATTTACAAGTATTTCAACCTATCGATTTGCAAGTAGACCATGCACAGGTGCAGGGAAAATACTCTGGGTCGAACACTTTACGAAGAAAACTACAATCTTGGCGAGAGTTACCATGAAATTTGTATCTTATCGAAAAATGAACTTTCGTCGGAAGGATACTTATGACTATGTCGAGAATGCGAGAAAAGTGGATGATTATGTCATTTGATCCGAAAGGGTCTTTGAAGAACTTGAGGTTTACGAACTAAGTTATTTTGAAGACTTGAAGACTAGTATCTTAGAATGTTTACTTGGAGCTTGGACTCTCCTATTGTTCTAATTTACTTAGTATGTTTTGTTACTTTTTGTAATCTTCTTTGATTGTTTGAATTTCTCTATACGTAAAGTTGCATCTCACTCTAAAGCTGTACCTATCGAAGATCATACTCTAGGATACATTTTAATAGATGACAACTTATCGTAAAGTTCACTTCTTGTGATTTGGTTGATGTTTACTACGCACTTAATTGACTAAAATTGAATATCATTTAAAATGATTAAGTGGTGGATTATTTTCTCTTCGGGATTACAAATTTGTAATAGGACTTTAAAAGATAGTCATGGATGGTGATCAAAAATGGGGAAATTTGTTAGGAATATACATTAGTATTTTGATCTTTCATCACATGTTCTTATCTTTGCGGGAAAGGTGATTAAGTACTCTTAGTTCACTTGAACATTGTAAAGAAATCCTGAGTATGATTAGTCTAGTAAATCTTGTTTTAGGATTATAGGTCTCGAATGTAATTTTTATTTCCAAGAAGACCATGAAGATCAATCCTAGCAATGGAGCTTTTACGAAATTACAAGGCAGGAGATTGCACAAGATTTATGAAGACACGAGTTTAGTCTCACTCGGAAAGACTATGTCCTTAATCCTTTCTTAAGTGCATTTAATTACGTTTGAAACATGATTACGGAACATATGACATCATGAGTATGGAGCATCTGAAGCCATCGAAAGGCTAATGTATCCATTGAAGACTACAGGACAAGAAATAGTACATATGCATTAATTGCATCGGAGAAAAGCCGCTAAAGCGATCCTCTACGAGATATGAGACAAGGACTTACAGTACTCATTTCAAGATAAGTATAGGTGAATTTGAATTGTGTCTAACGGATAACATCCAACAACTCTCGAATTCATCTATAAATATCACACACTTAGATCTTTGAGAAATCTGACGACCAAAGAGCGATCTAGCTTGCAAACTTACAATCTAGCAAAGTCTCTCAAGCACTCTACTACCCTTTCGAAAGCTTTACCATTGCTTGAAGAATCACTAGTAGTTCTAAGTTGTCCTGAACCTTAACAAGAGATTGTTATTCGTGAAAGAGTTGAACTATCAGATAACCTTTCTGAAGCTCATTTTCCAGAACGGACATCAATTACTTGGGTCAGTAAAGAGTAGATTGCCATACACTGAACAAGTGTATTAAGTAGTCTTGTTCTATTAGGCTCTCTGGAAACATAAGCGAAAAGTTATACAAGAAGCCTCTCGACAAACCTTATAACCAACACCATCAGGCGTGGAGTAGAGGAAGTACTTGATTTGGGAAATGGGGAATAACTCAAGGTTATCTGAGTAGAGGAAGTACTTAGCTCTAGGAGAGGGAATAACTCGGGGGACATTTGGTTGGGAACCATTTGTTTAGGAATCTTAGAATAGGATTGTTGTAAGGTGAACTCGATTATACATTCTAGTGAATTCTAGGTCTCAGAAAGACCGAAGTGGATTAGTTGGAGGATTACGCCACCTCCATATACAACTATACTTGCTGTGTTATTTACCATTCTGTATTTATCTTTTAGCAAAGCACACACACATACTTATTATTTCTGCACTTACCTATCTTAAAGGCTTCCGCGCTCTGAATCTAAGTATCAGAAACTCCCCAGGTTTCTGAGAAACAGTGTTTATCGACAAAAGTTTTAAAATACTATTCACCGCCCCCCCCCCCCCCCTCTAGTCTTTTACTTTGCCGTTATCTGGACCAACAGTGTTCTAAGTAGTTTGTACTTTGATTTATTTAAGGACAAATTGTTATGTTATTGGTGGTTATGTTTTGTTGATACTTCTATTTAGGTTTTAAGTTTAGTATCATGATTTTGTTGTGAATGGTTTGACTTGATGATTTGCTTGAAGCAAACTAAAGTTGATGACTTATTTTGGTATACCATGATTTAGGAGTTGATCTATTCTATGTTTGTTTGAATTTTTATGGCATTTTGTTATTTAGTGTTGTTTAGTTTAATTAGTACGAACTTAGAATTAAGATATCGATATATTAATTCTGCAGATATATCTGAACAAGTAATGTCACAATATTAGTGTTATTAGCAAATCAAATCTCATCCATATTTTTGAAAACAAAATCAAACCTAGCAATATCGTCTGAATTGAGAATTTAACGATCAATTTTGACGCAACATTACTCAAATAATTAAACTTCAAGGTTCGATTTTGTTTTTGTCATTTGTCAATCATAATCAATTTTGACTATAAATTGGTCTGGAACCATAATAACACTAATGTTTTCAGTCGAACATATTAGGGGTCGTAGTTACTAATTGTTTATATTTAATTACGAACTATTATTACGTTTATACTATACTATATTAATAATCTTTTATGATTATTATCTGAAGTACACATTATCTACATGCAGTTAGACATTTAATTAGTGTATCTGGAAAATTCCAAGGTGTAATGATTATGGTTGGAGATTTGATTTCAGATTTTGATTATCAAGGTTGCAGAAGTCGCTTGCTTTGAATTATCACGTAATTGAAAGAGACATCGTGCCAAGTCCAATCGGCGTCTCTTCACCACCCTAATTAAACACATTAAACTTCAATGATTCATTTTTATCTCAGACCTTTCTTCTTCTTCTTCTTCTTCTTCTTCTTCTTCTTCTTCTTCTTCTTCTTCTTCTTCTTCTCAGACTCACTATGACTAGATCAGGCAACGGCACGGGTCCTGGTACTCCATTTGCCCACCGTCGTGGTCCGCGTGCAAGGCGTAGGCGCATCAGAGGTTAGTTTGATTGTTTCTACAAAGTTTTGATTCATTTTATGCAATCTTCATTCAATTCTGTCCACTTGTGATTCCGATCTGCACCATGCATGTGTGAATTATTCATTTTTATTGTAATAAGAGTGTAGAATCTTAATAAAGAAGTAAATAGGGTTGATTTGTGTGGTTTTTCTTGTCTGATATGCCTAATTTTTTCTATAATAGTGTAGAATCTTTGTTCGGAATGGTCAATCAAATAAATGACTTGGTATTTGGGTTTTGTTTGTTATGATTCATAATAATAAGTGAGTTTTTAAGAGTGTGAATTAACGTTGAGGGGATTGATCTTAGTTTCTTGACAGTTTCTTAATTTTTGGATTAATTGATACAAAAATCGAGTTCCCTTGTTTAAAGTTAAAGAAATAATTGATTGACGCACATAATGTAATTATATAATTAAGTGTTGGATTTTTGACAAACTGATTTTCGATTTAGAGATGAAGTGTTGTGTTGATGATTTATTTGTCTTTGGATTCCAACATTAGTAAACTTCTAGACTCTTATAAAAAAAACATTTTCCCTTGTTTACAGTCAAATGCAATAATTGAATTGTTGAAATTATGTATTGATCTAATTAAATGTTGCATTTTGACAAACCGATTTTCAATTTAGAGATGTGTTTCTGATTAGTGTAAAGTTGAAGATCGTAATTGTTTCGTGTAGTACTTGTTTGAGTGATTTAGATGGCTCTTGATTTTTATGCAGGCCCTCCAGCAAACTATAAGAAGATCATTCTCCATCTGGATGGTCGGTGGTACGAGAATGAGGACGGCCGCATCCACTATGATGGTGGCATCTACAGGTATATCCACAATGTTAAATCAAGCAAGTTCACACTAGTAGCATTTTGGTCTTTGTAAGAAGATCCTTAGGGAAAGAATTTGGAGATGCATGGGAGGATCATAAGCCGACACGGGTCTGGTATGATGCCCATGGTGTGGATTTTCCTCACGGCCTGCGTGTGATTCAGGGCAACGGTCAGATGGAGAACATGTGGGTCAATGCAGTACAAGCAGGATCGGTGTTAGGAAATTTGTTAGATATTTTGTTAGAAATATCTGTTAGATTCTGATCGACAACATGATGACTTATCTTAGTCTCGAAAGGTGATTAGTACTCTTGGTTCACTTGAACATTGTAAAGAGGAAACCACTAAGTATGATAGTCTAGCTAATCTTGTATAGGATGATAGGTCTCAAAATGTAATTTTTATTTTATGAAGAAGACGAAGAAGACATCAAGCGAACAAGTTGAATAACATTGAAGATTTGAAGAGCGCACAAGATTCTTGAAAGCAGTTTCTGAGATACCTTGGCGGATATCTTGAAGACACGAATAGTTTTAAACAAAGCGTGTCACAAGAGATATCTGAGAAATAAAGTCTATCGAAAATAAGGAAAGTGTCCTGAGATATCTATTCTCGATACCTTGAGCTTTAACCACATTTACGAAAAGAAATATATATTGCAAACAAAAGTTGTTTCAATAAAAGTGGTATCTGAAGTTAAAGATAAAACGTGCAAGAATCGGAGAAATCGATCAAGGTTGTCTCGATACAAAGCATAGTTCCGTTGGCACTCTGAGACAAAAGTATAATCTGATGCATTAAATGCATGCACTGCGATGTACGAACAAAAGCAGCGGTAACCGAAGAAGAAAACAAACACCTTCTGATACTATACATATATCAATAGTTTGAATTTGATTTGAGCTAACGGATACTATTCAAGCGGCACTCAAATTCATCTATAAATATCAACACTTAGGCGCTTGAGAATACACCTTGAACTCCAAAACACCTGAACACCTTACTCTCTCAAAGCAAACTACTTACTACGAAAAGCTTTACATTGCGACCAAAGCTTTTGATCTTGAGTAACTCTTGAAGTTCTAAGTGTCACGATCCTAAACAAACACGACTATACGTGAAAGAGTTGAATTGAAAGATCAAGTATAAAGATTCATTCTCTAGAACATTTATATAAGACTTGGTCGATAAAAAGAACAAGATACCATACATTGAAAAGTGTATTAAGTATACTTGATTCACGAGCTATCGATTAGCGAAAAGTTATTAAAGAAGCTCATCGACAACTCGAGCCAAAACCAACACCATCCTGGCGTGGAGATGGAAGTACTTAGTTTGAGAAACTAAGGAATAACTCAAGGTTATTAAGCAGGGAAGTACTTAGCTTGGGAAGCTAGGGAATAGCTCAAAAGGTTTGAGTCTGAAGTACTTGGTACGAAAGGGGAACAACTCGGAGGAACATTTGGTTGGGAACCATTTGTTTAAGGAATCTTAGAATAGGATTTTTGTAAGGTGACCTCGATTATCTATTCTAGTGAATTCTAGGTCTTTGGAAGGCCGAAGTGGATTAGTTGGAGGATTCGCCACCTCGAGATACCACTATACTTCATGTTATTTACTTTTACGTACTTACATTTGACCACACACACACACTTTAGCATTTACGCACTTATCTATCTTAAGTCTTAGCGCTCGAATCTAAGTATCGGATATACGCGGATATCGAGAAATAATTTTATCGACAAAAGTTTTAAAAGACTATTCACCCCCCTCTAGTCTTTTACTTTGCATTATCTGACGACAAGTGGTATCGAGGCGGAGGTTCACAAGCATACGCGAACCTAGATCCCAGATAGGTGAGCGAACTTTGTCCACTTTTGAGGACTATTTAATTTGTGTGTTAAGTGTGCGGGAATGTCTACGGTGATGCACCCGTTCTCAAACCAGAGAACTACGAGAAATGGAAAATAACATGATGCTCCACCTTGAAGCCGTAAGTGGCGAAATGATCGAAGTGATAAAGAATGGCCCGATAGTCATTCGACAACTTAAACAAGTCATGGAAGTTTCTAATGGTAGAGGCAGAGATCAGCGAAGGATCTTCACAAGCGATATGTCGACAAGTGGGAGATCTACTAGTCGAGTTATTCTGAACGAAGCCAGAGAACTACGGACATCGGAAGATGCGAAGAGAAATCGTCTGGATGGTCAAGCTCGTAATATCATCATCGATCTACACTGAGCACATACGATTAAAGCGTAGGGGTGCTAAAAGCAGCAAAAGTTGCTGCAGTGATTGAAGAAATCTGTCGGGCCAGAAAACCAGAAGAAAACAAGTTGAAGTTCTCAAGTTGAAATTTCAAAATTTCAAACAAGGACCTTGAAACTCTGGAAGAACTTGATTTGGTTACCACTCTCATGAGTGATATGGCGACTTGGGAAAGCAGATACTCCCGGTCGAGAAAAGATTAAGACTATTGTGAAGTCTTAACCACAATGGGAGCATACTAAATTCTTTATTTTAACGAAGGAATGCGAAATATCACTCGATGGAACTCTTCTCACATCTTGCTACGGTTGATTATGAGGCAACACAAAGAGAACAAACAATGAAAAGTTGCGAGAATATTGCTCTAGTTTCTCGAGGAACTTGAAAAGAAGAAAAGCGAGGAAGAGGCGAGGATGCTCTTGCTGCAAAGCAAATGAGCAAATATGTCGATCGAGAAATTGAGAGAAGAAAAGCGAAGAGAAGCTAAAAAGCATCTAGGCTCAAACTATCACGGTACAAAAATGCAAAACTTCATTGAACAAGCCATTTCGAAAGCATCATGTCTTGAGGAAGTAGAAATTGGAAGCGATATACGCTTCTATTGTCGAAACTGGTCACTTCAAGAAGGATTGTCACCTTATTAGGAAGAAGCGAGCTTTATTAAGCGATGAAGAAAGAAAGAAAATCGAAACTCATTGGATGCTCTAGACTATGAATGATTACGAAGATGAAAATTCGATGACACAACCTTACCATCACGAATTATGTGGAGTTACTCATGATATAATCGACTTGACCTTAAGAAGAATGAAATGTGTGGAGTTCTTTGAGATTGACGGTCAGGACATCTCTAACATAGAAATATGTCTTATGGTGATGAGGTAACACATACTTCTTGTTATACTTATGAAAGTGATGAAGAAGAAATAAAAGATCTAGAAAATCTCGAAAAAATCTTGACATCTATGAAGAGAATTTCTAATGATCCGAACTAAATGAAAATCTTGAAGAAGAAAAGAATTCTCTTGCAAAGGAAAATTCTCAATTAGTTAAGATATACGAGAAAAGGATCTTTGAAAATGCATTTCTCAAAGCTCGATATCTGAGGTAAAAAATCACATAAAGAAGCGATGGTGAATTACAAAAGAAATATGAAGATCTTCTTTACGAGAACAAGAAACTTCGAAAAGAAAGAATTATCTTTTCAATCATATGCAAAGCTAGTGACACTCTTCTTGAAGTACAATCTTACTTAAGAGATTCTTGAGAAAAGAAAGGACTTTGGTGAATACATAAACAGTTGTTCTATCACTCTGAATAAGAGTGAGAAAAGAAGAACATTTGTAAGTACTTTGACAAGATGGTTCCCATACGATCTATAGTATCGGTCGGAAGGCGAAGATTGTTGACAAAGGAAAGGAGTTGCGACTAAACCTTTGTGGAAAAACAAGTCAAAAACAAAGCTGTTGGGCACGTCTACGAAAAGGAACACAACTTTGAAAAGTGTAAACACCAGCGATGCTATGTCTCTAAAAAGGGTAGAATTGCGGAGTGGCAAATTCTCTCATGTCACTTTTGGATCAACGAGACTAGCAAAGGCTTGAGAAAAGATCTCGATAGCAAGTGCTCAAGCAGTATTGGCTATAAAGGCATCGAAACAACTTGCTCATGAATACAAGCAGAGCAAGAGCGATGGCTAAAGGCTAGAATTGCTCAAGCAATTATCGAAGTGGAAGTTGAATCAAGCCCTTTGAAAATCAATGCAGGGGCTAGAAGAAATGCAAGGAAAGCTAAGTTCTTTGAAAAGCAAACTCGAAACCTAATAGGTATCTGAAAGCACCAAATGGAGCACTAGGAACACACGAGGAAGAAAATAATTCTTAATAATGATAATCATTCAATTAGAATTCCTCCTTATGTTCTATCGAGACAAAAGAATGTTCGAGAAATTCATTCAAAATGGATTCCTCTTTGGAAGATTGTTTAGTCTGATGGTTCAATTGTAAATTGAGAACCTAATCTCCTCCTGTTATGTGCGAATGCTTCTGGACTAAAGCACAATGTACATTTGATAGTGGATGCGGAAAGCACATGGCGGGAGATAAAGCAAATCTGTCGATTACAAAGCTTGCAACACGAGGACGGATATCAGTTCTTTGGAGGAGAATTAAATCCCTCTCTGGGATTTGGCAGCGTCAAATTGGGAACATTAACAATCAACGGCGTATTACATGTTAAGGATTTGAAATATAATCTATTTAGCATGAGCAGGTTTGCGACAAAGGTTTTACTATAAAATTCAAAGCAAAATCGCAAACTAATTGAGAATGAGTCAAAGCAGCGAGTCTTGGTTGCTTTCGGAAAGCGATCTTTATGTTGTCGATTGGGCATACGCCTGTTGAAGAATGTCTCATGGTGAGTCAATCTGGTCACCTGGAAGAAACCTTGGTTATAGCACAAAAGAATGAGTCACTTGAACTTCAAAACTACGAACAAACTTGCGAGAAAGAGTTAGTGGTTGGCCTTCCCAAAATGTCTTTCAAAAGGATAGTATATATTACGCATGTCGGATGGAAACAATCGAAAATCTCTTTCAAGTCGAAAACTAGACACTCACAGTGTTAGACCACTGCAACTACTACATATGGATCTTTTTGAATCATCTATAACTAGTTATGCAGGAAAGAAATATGGTCTGGTTGTTGTAGATGACTTCTCAAGATTCACTTGGGTTGTATTTCTAAAACACAAATCTGATGCCAGGGTGGAGATACCAAACTTCTTTGAAAAAGCTTGAAGTCATGAAAATGACAAGGTATCGCAAATCGGAATAGACCATAGTCTTGAGTTTGTCGACGATTACATAAAGGAGTTTTGTACTGCAAAGGTATACAACACCAACTTTCCTCTGTAAGAACATCTCAACAAAATGGTGTTGCGAAAGGAAAACAGAACCCTTAAAGAAGGCTGCAAGGACAATGCTAGTGACCTTTGAAATAAGTGAAGTTTATTGGGTTGAAGGCGTAAACACATCCTACACTCGAGCGGATGTTTGATAAATAAACACCATGACAAGACCCTTATGAAATCTTGGTTGGTAGACCCTAATATCAAACATACGAGAGTATTTGGTTGTAGATGTTTTGTTCTAAACAATGGAAAAGATTATATGAGAACATTTCAACGAAAGGAAGATGAAAGTGTATTTCTTGGTTATTCCACGAATAGCAAAGCCTTCTGAATTTACAACAAAGAACAAAGAAAATTGAAGAATCGGTTCATGTTGTATTCTATGAAGGAAGAAAACACCTCCTAATGATGAACTCGAAAGGTTCAAAGAACTAATGTTGAGGATTACGAAGAAGAATCCTCGAAAGGAGAAACATCATTACGGAAAGTGAGGATGACTACGGCGTAGAAAAGCTTGATATGCCTAGTAACAAGATGACTCACAAACATGATGAAGAATTTCCTATGAAACTTCCGAAATGGGCGAAAATATTAATCATGAAGCTATCTCGAAATAATCTCTCTGAAAGACATGTTCGAGATAGCTCAAACCTTGAACAAGTGTCGGACATTAATTGCTTACGAGGAGCAAAATGTCTTGAATCTTGAAAAATATCAAATCAAAATCCCGGTGATTCACATTGAAATCATTTGGATATTGATCCTACTAGCACTAAACTATGATGAGATGGATCGAGGATCATCCTACAAAAGATGTGATTGGACCAATTAATCAAGGTGTTAGGACTAGGAGAGCAATAGTGAAAATGCTAATTCTCTCTTTGGATGTTTCATCTCAAATATTGAACGAAAATATAGAAGAAGCATTAGGAGACCAAGGCTGGATCTACTGCAATGCAAGAAGAGTTGGATCAATTTGAGAGAAACAAAGTGGAAATTAGTTCCATTTGTGGAAGGAATATACGTGATTGGAACTAAATGGGTTTTCGAAACAAAATGAATGAATACGGTGAAATAACGAAACAAAGCAAGATTGGTTGCGAGGATTTACCGGACTAAAGGCTTAGATTTTGATGAGTCATATGCACGGTTGCGGATTGGATGCAATAAGACTCTTTCTAGCCTTCTGACTCATAAAGATTTTAAAGTTTATCAGATGAATGTCAAAAGTGCATTCTTGAACGGTGAACTTGCAGAAGAAGTTTATGTTGAGCAACCACCTGGCTTTGAAGTTTCCTCAGAAAGTAGAATGGTCTATAAACTACATAAAGCTCTGTATGGACTGAAACAGGCTCCAAGAGCATGGTATGACACTTTGGCCAAATACTTTCTAGAAAGTGGTTTCAAGAAAGGTGAAGTTGATAAAACTTTATTTACCTTAAATCATGATGGGAAACTACTCTTAGTTCAAGTATATGTTGATGACATCATATTTGGATCTAAGGACAAGCAACTTTGTAATGACTTTGCAAATCTCATGAAAAGTAAGTTTGAGATGAGCATGATGGGAGAAATGAATTATTTTCTAGGATTGCAAGTCGAGCAACTTCGATGATGGAATATTCATTAGTCGAACAAAGTATCTGAAAGATATGCTAACAAAATTCAATCTTAAGCCTTCTGAAAAGAATGCTAAGATACCTATGAGCATTGGAACCAAAATGACCTATACTGACTCAGACAAGAGTGTTGAAGAACATAAGTATAGGAAATTGATAGGTTCACTACTTTACCTCACTACAAGTAGACCTGATATTCAATACGCCGTTGGAGTGTGTGCTAGATTTCAGACGAACCCGATGCAAACACACTACAACATTGCTATGAAAATATTAAGGTATGTAAAAGTGCGATAGATGTAGGATTGTGGTATCCTAAAAGCGGATTGAGTTTAGTAGGGTAGTCGAATGGCGATTATCTTTGGATCAACGCTTGATAGGAAAAGCACCTCGGGAACTTGGGTTTACGGGTACTAGACTTATCTCGTGGTTTAGCGAAGCAAAACTTCGATTGCAACTTCTACCACGGATTTGAATATATTCTTTGGTTGTTGTGCAACACAAATTATGTGGATACAACAACTTAAAATATGGACTCGATGAAGAAAACTCCCATTTTCTGTGACAACACAAGTGCTATTGCGATCACACAGAATCCTAAATTTCATGCCAGAACAAAGCATATTGATGTTAGACATTACTTCATCAGAGACCATGTTGAAAAAGGCAATATAGAGATACTCAAGATTGGTACCGAAGACCAACTTGCAGATATCTTCACTAAGCCACTACAAGAAAGTAGATTTTTAGCCTGAAGACATAGTCTTGGACTAATGGAACTACCAATGAACTAAAAGAGTTCAGGAATCTGGAATGGGCATCCAGAGAAGAGGTATCTGGAACGGGCATCCAGAGAAGAGAAAAGAGAAATCTGGAACGGGTATCCAGAAGTCAAAAAGGCTAAAGAGCAAAAAGACAGCTTAAGATCTCTGAGACGGAAATTCAGATATCTGAAACACTCTATAAACGGGGAACACAAAAGGAGAATAGTACGATTATCTGCAGTCAACTACTCTCTTAAAATTCGCATTATTTCTATCTTGATGAAAAACTTGGAAAAATCCTAAGTATAAAATGATTAGGATGCAAGCAGTGTTCTTGGTCATACAAAAGCGTGATTCGATAGCTAATAGCCAAAATTCATTAAATAGGCACAATTACACTTGTTGATTGTGATCATTCTTTGAAGAAGCAATGGTGACCCTTGATGAAATTAGCGATTGATCTATACGGTGGAAATTAATTCACAATAAATAGTGAATTTAAAAATTAAACAAAGCCCACTTTGCACTTAATGCGAACTAGCTTTTGCTCACGCTTGCAAATCAGATACGTACACAAAATCAATTTGTATGTATTTATGCATTGAGATTCTATTGCTATATATATAGGATTTTGGCAAAAGAAATCACTTTCGCCTAATCGAAAATTCAACTTACAAAAATAGCAAAACCTTCTCTTGATTCTCTACAAACCTTCTACAATCTCTGCAAATCAAGATTAAGTTTTTACGCAAAGAATTCTTGAATCAAATCTCTTTCAAACACCAATCAAATCCTACACTATATAAAGAGATGGCCCCAAAGAATTCTTCCACGAAATTTCAATCCTCCTTTGATGCTTTTGAAAAGCAAGCACGAGTTGGTTATTATGAACAACCGTGGTAGGAGATTTTAATCACGATCATTGGACTTCAAATCACGAATGATTTGGGGTGGTGCCATGGTTGAGAATACCTCACGGCTGCGATAGAGAACCAAGCCGAGAAAGGCGATTCTTGACATGCTTGAAAAGGCACAAATCGAGGTTTTCTATACGCTGCCCAAGTGGAATTTCATCAGTCGATGTGTTGGAATTCTACAACAACTCCAGGATAATTTCATGTGTTTCTGAAGGCACTGCAATAGTGTCCGTCAAAACCTCAGTCCAATGAAAGGAAATCCTTCTGGACTTAATAACTTTCTGTAAGTTGTTCGAGTTTCAAAATCTTGGAAAGGATTTTGAAATAAACACCAAGGATGATGATCTCCTTGAAGTTGTTAAACAATTATGCGATGGCGTGTGTGATCTTGAAAATCGATACACCCAGCTGAGTTCAAGCTTCGACATCGAACGGACATCGATGGTTCCTTTGGGATGTATTGCTTGCATTCTTCTGAGATGCTTTGATGGTCTACAAAGAGGTCTTGACGGATAAGCGAAACGATGGATCATGATGTTCTTCTTTGAATCGACAAGACAATTTGGAAAACCCTTTAAGCGGGGAAAATGCGCCTTCATGAAGTTTGTGAAGAAGATTGAGGCTTCAAGCCTAAGATGTGAAAGGCCACAATAGGCTATAGTGCGAAGATATGCTACTTCTTTGGAGAAGCTTGGCATTGAGCTCGGAGAGGCAATTTGAAATAGCCAGCGATAACTACTCTACAAATATGAGTATATAAACTTGATGAAAAGGTTCTTGGATCTCGGAAAGGTTCTAAGAAGCGAAAGTGCGAAAAGGTATACGAAGAAAGGTTGCGACGAAGCCGAACTTCAAGAAAGAAGTCTGGCGGCAAATCGAAGACACACCCATTGAGGTTATCGATTCTCGGATATCTGCGGGCATTGTAGATGGGCGATAAAGGCAGATGAACTCATCAATGCTGCAAAAGAGTTATCAACTATTGAAAAAGTAGACTCAGCAAGAGAAAGTGCTTTCAGAAATGTGAAGACTATTATAGAAAGCCTTGCTGATGAACTCATAAATGCTGGCAAAAGTGGTGAAAAACACCAAGCCTATCTGCGAAACGCAGGAATTATGGACGAATCGGTTCTAATCTTGATGAGAGCTCTAACGATGAAGATGATGAACTAGTCATCTCTCGAGTCCTAGAAAGATCAAAGCGGGCTAAGGTTCTTTATGTGATGGCGTGATAAGGTTTCTGAAGAAAAACCTACACCTCAGGTTGTTGAAAACGCAACTATAGCAAAGGTTGTTGGTGCAAACACATCATTAGGGAACGTTTCTTACGCACAACTTCAAAAAGCCCTGATGAGTGGTAATTTAGTCTTTGGCAAATCTTTGATGGAAATGCCACGTCTAAAAATGCGGAAGAACACTCTCTTGGCCGATCTTACGCTTCCACAACCACAACAACCACAACCACAACAGCCACAAGTGGTTGATGAAATGGTAAATGAACTCCATTTTGAATTACCGACAATGCGGTATCTTTGAAGAAAATCTGCAAAAGCGGGTTCCCGACTCAATGAGAGGGATCAAACTGAGACATCTACTCAGAATGATCAACCAGGGGAGGCAACTGAGTTGCACACTCAGGAAAAGTGTGAAGTGCCTAAAACTTCAAACAAAGAAGCTGTACTGGAACAAGAAGATCAAAGTATAAAAGGGTCACAAGTTCCAGAGACCAATCAGCCTGACAATGCTCAGGTAGCTGAATGGTTTAACTCCTACCTTGTGAAAAATTTTATGCTTGTATATCTTGTTACTTATATAAAATTTCTTTGTTACAGGCTGAGTTAGAAACACAAAAACAAGAGGAAGCTGGAAAGCTTGCCTCAGAAACTAAGAAGGAGGTTCCCTCAACCTCACCTCTAAAGAAATCTAAGCCTGTGCCACAGGTGATAAATTGATTCTTAAGATAACACTTTTCAGTCATATGTTTATGTGCTTAATCATTTAAAGTAAATGTTTCTAACAAGCTCCAACTGAGATAAAGGAAGATAAGGCAGAAATGCCAGAGACAAACCCAGAGACCGACAAGGTTTCTGAAGAACACATCATTGAGACTTCTAGCATGAAGGTACATGAAAATCAGTGATAAAATATTCTTCACCTTGGGTTATCTTAAACTTCTTCTAAATTATTCAATACTTTCTACTCACAGGCTCACTCAGAAGTAGAAGTGCAAGGGGACAGAGTTGCGACATCCCCTACACCTATGAAAATTGATGAGGCATCAAGACCTTCATCACAAGAAAAGATTCGAAGCGCACAAGTCTACGAGACAAGTATCTGAGCCTCCCATGGAGGTAATTGACCTCTCGATACGATTTGTCACTTAAAGTTTTCTTGATAAAATTTCCTAAGTATTGTGATAATTTTAATTCTCGAGTTCAAGAAAGAAAGGTTGATGAGGACGGACTTCCAAGTCTCCACCTCCTGACAAGATATCTCGAGACACCAATTGTCTCGATAGCACTGAAATCTCTGAGCACGAAGTACTTACTCGGGTAACTTCGAAACTAAACTACCCTTCTACTGAGATATCTATAAAAGTTTTGAAGCTCCTCGAAACTCTTTCTTTCAAGCTCAAGCGAGTGCAAGCGGGCTCCAATGATGAGAAAAGGGACTACTTCCCTTCTTCAAAGCTCAAACCACTTGAAAGCATATTGATGCTTGAGAAATGGCAAAGGTTAGCGTGCTACGATCTCTACGAAATATTGAGAATCATAGATCAACTTGACGAACGAGCACGAGCTCTTGACTTGGAGGCGTATATCCATGCGATGTTCCCTGAGCGATTACGATTGCGACTATTGCATAAGGATTTCTCGGAGAAGTGGCGCCTGATTTGATCTGAAGCCTTTGAGCAGGCGGATGGTCGACAAGATTACAGATGGCATTGAGCGATTACGCCCCAGACTACGCAATTTATACCTTACGAACAAGAAGAGGTTAATGGGCGAAGATCACTATTCTGAAGTGATTAATCTTGTATCGAAGATGATGAGGAGGAAGAGATAAGCGAAAATGACGATGAACCTCCATGACCATCACGAAAAGGATGACCAGAAGAAAAGGATGATGATGATGATGCCCCCACACGGGCCAGGAGAATTTCACAAAGAAATCATGCCTCAGCTAAAAAGCAAAGAGAGGAAAGCACGAAATCTCGTCTCCATCTCCTCAAAATCGACTCGTCCATCTTCCAGCAAAAGGTTATCTTGAACAAGTAGTTGAGGATTACGAGGAAATCGCTCGAAATTGTTGAATACTCGATCAGGCGCTTTCGACTCGGACAAGCTGTTGGAAGAAGAACATGACTCCATCTTCATTTGGAAGACGGATAGCTAAATCGAGACAAGCTTGACCAACTACAAGATCAATATCTGCAAGAGATGATTGCTTACTCTGAGGTTAAAGAGCTACAGGATGCTGTAAATGCCATCACCAAAGAACTCGATACTGAAGAAGTATCTGAAATTAAGCATGATGCTAAGGCTGCAAACTAAAGTTGATGACTTATTTTGGTATACCATGATTTAGGAGTTGATCTATTCTATGTTTGTTTGAATTTTTATGGCATTTTGTTATTTAGTGTTGTTTAGTTTAATTAATGCGAACTTAGAATTAAGATATCCCAATATGTTAATTCGAGATATATGCAAACAAGTAATGTCACAATATTAGTGTTATTAGCAAATCAAATCTCATCCATATTTTTGAAAACAAAATCAAACTAGCAATATCGATATGAATTGAGAATTTAACGATCAATTTTGACGCAACATTACTCAAATAATTAAACTTCAAGGTTCGATTTTGTTTTTGTCATTTGTCAATCATAATCAATTTTGACTATAAATTGGTCTGGAACCATAATAACACTAATGTTTTCAGTCGAACATATTAGGGGTCGTAGTTACTAATTGTTTATATTTAATTACGAACTATTATTACGTTTATACTATACTATATTAATAATCTTTTATGATTATTATCTGAAGTACACATCATCTACATGCAGTTAGACATTTAATTAGTGTATCTGGAAAATTCCAAGGTGTAATGATTATGGTTGGAGATTTGATTCTAGATTTTGATTATCAAGGTTGCGAAGTAAGCTTGCTTTGAATTATCACGTAATTGAAAGAGACATCATCTTAGGAATCGATCGTCTCTTCACCACCTAATTAAACACATTAAACTTCAATGATTCATTTTTATCTCAGACCTTTCTTCTTCTTCTTCTTCTTCTTCTTCTTCTCAGACTCACTAAGACTAGATCAGGCAACGGCACGGGTCCTGGTACTCCATTTGCCCACCGTCGTGGTCCGCGTGCAAGGCATAGGCGCATCAGAGGTTAGTTTGATTGTTTCTACAAAGTTTTGATTCATTTTATGCAATCTTCATTCAATTCTGTCCACTTGTGATTCCGATCTGCACCATGCATGTGTGAATTATTCATTTTTATTGTAATAAGAGTGTAGAATCTTAATAAAGAAGTAAATAGGGTTGATTTGTGTGGTTTTTCTTGTCTGATATGCCTAATTTTTTCTGTAATAGTGTAGAATCTTTGTTCGGAATGGTCAATCAAATAAAGGACTTGGTATTTAGGTTTTGTTTGTTATGATTTCATAATAATAAGTGAGTTTTTAAGAGTGTGAATTAACGTTGAGGGGATTGATCTTAGTTTCTTGACAGTTTCTTAATTTTTGGATTAATTGATACAAAAATCGAGTTCCCTTGTTTAAAGTTAAAGAAATAATTGATTGACGCACATAATGTAATTATATAATTAAGTGTTGAATTTTTGACAAACTGATTTTCGATTTAGAGATGAAGTGTTATGTTGATGATTTATTTGTCTTTGGATTCCAACATTAGTTAACTTCTAGACTCTTATAAAAAAAAAACATTTTCCCTTGTTTACAGTCAAATGCAATAATTGAAATTGTTGAAATTATGTATTGATCTAATTAAATGTTGCATTTTGACAAACCGATTTTCAATTTAGAGATGTGTTTCTGATTAGTGTAAAGTTGAAGATCGTAATTGTTTCGTGTAGTACTTGTTTGAGTGATTTAGATGGCTCTTGATTTTTATGCAGGCCCTCCAGCAAACTATAAGAAGATCATTCTCCATCTGGCTGGCCGATGGTACGAGAATGAGGACGGCCGCATCTACTATGATGGTGGCATCTACAGGTATATCCACAATGTTCGTCAAAGCAAGTTCACACTAGGGCGCATTTTCAGGTGCTGTAAGAAGATCCTTAGGGAAAGAATTTGGAGATGCATGGGAGGATCATAAGCGAGGCAGTGCAGTATGATGCGATGGTGTGGATTTTCCTCACGACTGCGTGTGATTGAGAACAGCGATCGGATGGAGAACATGTGGGTCGATGCGATACAAGCAGGATCGGTGTTAGGAAATTTGTTAGATATTTTGTTAGAAATATCATGTTTGATCGACAATCGATGACTTATCTTAGTCTCGGAAAGGTGATTAGTACTCTTAGTTCACTTGAACATTGTAAAGAGAAACCACTAAGTATGATAGTCTAGCTAATCTTGTATAGGATGATAGGTCTCAAAATGTAATTTTATTTTATGAAGAAGACGAAGAAGACATCCAAGCGAGAACAAGTTGATAACATTGAAGATTTGAAGAAATTGCACAAGATTCTTTGAAGCAGTTTCTGATACCTTGGCGGATATCTTGAAGACACAAATAGTTTTAAACAAAGCGTATCACGAGAGATATCTGAGAAATAAAAGGTCTATCTGAAACAAGGAAAGTGTCCTGATATCTATTCTCGATACCTTGAGCTTTAACCACATTTACGAAAAGAAATATATATTGCAAACAAAAGTTGTTTCAATAAAAGTGGTATCTGAAGTTAAAGATAAGAGCGTCAAAGAATCGGAAATCGATCAAGGTTGTCTCGATATAAAGCATAGTTCGTTGGCACTCTGAGCAAAAGTATAATCTGATGCATTAAATGCATGCACAAAGATGTCGAACAAAAGCAGCGGTAACCGAAGAAGAAGACAAACTTTCTGATACTATATTAGGATATCAATAGTTTGAATTTGATTTAATCTAGCGGATACTACTCGAAGCGACACTCAAATTCATCTATAAATATCAACACTTAGGCTTGAGAAAATACCTTAGAACACCTTGAACTTCAAGAATACTCACCTGCGCTCTCGAACAAACTACTTACCTTTAAGCTTTACATTGCGACCAAAGCTCTTGATTCTAAGTAGCACAAAAGTTCTAAGTGTCACGATCCTTGAGCATTGTTATCTGTGAAAGAGTTGAACTAATATTTCATATCTAAGTTTCATTTTCTTGAACACTTACCATAGACTTGGTCGATGAGAACAAGATACCATACATTGCAAAGTGTATTAAGTATACTTGATTCACGAGCTATCTGAATAATGAACAAGTTATTAAAGAAGATCACTGACACCGAACCTAAAACTAACACCATATCTGGTGAAATCGGGAAGTACTTAGTTTGAGAAACTAAGGAATAACTCGAAGGTTCTTTGAGCACATGAAGTATAGCTTGGGAAGCTAAGGAATAGCTCAAAAAGTTTTACAGTGCAGGAAGTACTTGGTTTGGGCAGGGGAATAACTCGGGTGAACACTTGGTTGGGAACTAGTGCTTTTAGGAATCTAAGAAAAGATATCTGTAAGGTTACCTCATTTATCTTAGTGGATTCTAAGTGCGAGAAAAGGCAAGTGGATTAGTTGAAGGATTCATACCTTGAGGATACCACTATAAAAGGCGTGTTATTTACTTCTGCGGTTTATTGTTTTACTTATATTGCAAAGTACTTACACTTATCTTCTTGAACCGTGCACTTATCTCGGAAGTCTTCTCTCTACGAAATTAAGTATCGGATATCTTCTGGATATGTCGAGAAGCTATCTTATCGACAAAGTTTTAAAAGACTATTCACCCCAGGTCTTTTACTTTGCGTTATACGGACCATGATACAAAATGGCTAGCGACGGACTAGCAGTGCGAAATTGGCACGAGCTCGACTTCGGTTGATGAACTTCGAGGAAAGAGCCATGATCAAAGCACTTTACCAGCGAAGAAGGTACCTGACACTTGACAAAAACATTATCTGAACCTTGAAGCAAGGCGATTGGGTTCTCGCGAGGTATTCCAAAACTGAAAGGAGGCGGAAAGCTTAGACCAAATTGGGAAGGTCCTTACAAGATCACAAAGGTAGTAGGCATGAACTATAATTTGGAAACGAGGAAGAATGACGGATAGTGACAGTTGGAGCGCCATCCACATAACGAGGTACTTTTTATATACTTATTCTTTGAGGTTGATCTTTTGTTAAAAACACCCCAAAACTAACGAGCGAGTTGGTTATCTAACTTTCGATTCGGTTAAGCGCCCACCTACCCCCATAAGCGTTTAGCGGAGCATGAGACATCTGACTAGTCTCCATTCCTTGATGCCCCAAATCCTTGTGGCATGAGCATACACATCCCGTCCAGTCTGACTACTTATACCCGTGAGATTGATTTCTCACTCTGATCGGCCGACTGACAAGGGGCTGGTTGGTACTAACCGCCCCCTGACCTTTCCAAGAGGATTGATTCCACTCATGTTGCATGATGACGTCTCATGTGTATGGCTAAAGTAATGCCCACGTGACATATCGTACTTCCAAGTGATCATCTAACTATCCATCGGGCTGAGCAACAAAAATACATGGTCTCACATCTATTTTGATTGGCTTGCACTTGCTTAATCCATGAGATGCGCTAAAAACAGCTCCATGGTTTGAGGCAGTGGAAGCCTTTCAAATGATGATCACTACATCTGAAGAATGTCGGCTCCATCCACATTAGCGGTGAACTATCTGACGGTCGGTAGAAGAGCTCTACGCCCTATTCGACAATCTCGATCGATTTATCGAGTCTAGTTGCCAGAAGAAATAAACAGACAAGCATGACATGCTTCCACACCATTTGTATTCCAAAGTATGAACCAAAGTCACCTTTTGAGATTGATTTCTCTCTAACTTGATCGAGCTGGTCGATTGACTTGACTAGGCGGAATAAGCGACTCCCCTCTCGAGAGGTTCCATCCTTTGAATTGACGGTTAAGCCCAGGTGAACTCCTGAAAGTGAATTGTGCAGACGGACCAGCGTGCGACCAGCTGGTGACATACATAGATGTCTGGTGACTGGCGTAAAGCAAACTTCGTGAAGTAGGCGGACGAACACGATAATAGTTCAAGCACTACTCCTCTAGACTAGAGCTTAAACTGGGGGACAAACCTAGTAGACCAAGCCGAACCCTCTCGAGCAAGTTGTTCTAAGGTTAGTCATCTATGCACCATTCAATCAAGCTATTAAGATTGATATGAGTATGTTACAATTCATTACTAGTTAGTCACTTACACGCCTGCGTAAGTTGTGACCCCTTACTAGTCATCTCAAAGTATCTAGTCAATAAGCTTTTTATGTAAGGTAGTGGACACCCTAGCTCACTGAACCTTACGTGTTGCGACCATGCTTGTCAATTCTCAATTTACATAGCTAGTACTTCATGAATAGATTTACCTTACGTTTATTCGTTATAAATTGTTTTGTACGATACATGTTGCATTTGCGATTGTTTCGATACTTGATTTGTATGAAACGCATAAGACAGCTGTGACCATGAAGTCACCTCCAAAATTTGTACTAGCATATGGCAGATGGCTCTCAAAAGCCTGCGGCTAGAGAAGCACTTCGAAGGCTTCCAAGCCCTCCAGAAGCCATCCACCAAGGTTTCCAAGGCTCCTTCCATAGTCTTTTGAAGTCATCTTCGAATGCTTCTAAGACTCCTTCCTAGCCCTCCAGAAACCATCCACCAAGGGGAAGCTCCTTCCATAGTATTTTGAAGTCATCTTCGAATGCTTCTAAGACTCCTTCCAAGCCCTCCAGAAGCCATCCAAGGGAAGCTCCTTCCATAATCTTTTGAATTCATCTTGAATGCTTCTAAGACTCCTTCAAGCCCTCAGGAAGCCGTCCACAGGCTGAGGCTCCTTCCATAGTCCTTTGAAGTCGTCTTGAATGCTCCTAAGACTCCTTCAAGCCCTCCGGAAGCCGTTCACGAAGGCTGAGGCTCCTTCCATAATCTTTTGAAGTCATCTCCGAATGCTTCTAAGAAGCCATCCATCAAGGCTTCCAAGGCTCCTTCCATAGTCTTTTGAAGTCATCTTCGAATGCTCCTAAGACCCCTTCCAAGCCCTCTATAAGCCATCCATCAAGGCTTCCAAGGCTCCTTCCACAGTCTTTTGAAGTCACCCTCAAATTTTTCTAGAGCTCCTTCCAAAGCTCTTCAGAAACAACTTCTAAAGGCCTTTGGAGCTCCTTCCAAGCTCTTCAAAAGCAGACCTTGAATGCTTGAGGGCTAATTCCAAAGGATTTTTCTACTAAAAACTTAACGTTTTTACTCGAAAGGAAGTATCCTCGATCTGTGCAACATCTGATCTTCTTGAGTAACAAGGCGAAAGCTTATGCATTTTTAAGACTAAGACACATACAAAGTTGGTCTCAATATTAGCATACTAGCAAAATAGATCAAGTCGTGGGTCTCGTACAAGGTGGGTCCGACTACGATGCTAAACAAAATGAGACGAACCACCTACCAAAAGGAATACAATCACATTGGACACTCTTCCTAGTCTAATTTTCCAATCTTGTCAATGTCCACTATGTTATCCCCAATCACTATCTTAGGTTCCTCCTTAAGATCCTTAAAGTAAGAAACCACATTCAAGATCATAGCATCACGGTCGATCTCCTCGTGCTCTATCTTGAGCAACACCTCCAAAGTCGTCCTCATAGTTGCTTTGTCGGCTATCAACTACCCCTCCTCCAGAATCTGTGTGGATCTTGTCTTCTCAAGCGTAGCCTCCAGCTTCAAGGATCTTGTCCTTTCAAGTTCAAGTGTAGCTTCAACCTCCTTGAGCTTTTGTTTGGTCTCGCTAGCCTCCTCACCATTCTTCATTGCCAAGATAGTGGCCTCCTCAACCTTTGCATTGGAATCACTAAGGTTTTTTTAGGAGTGCATCAATTTTCAATTGCATTCCCCGGATCTTTGCTTCGTCGGACTTCTTACACCGACTCAAGGACACCGCTGATTGAAGCACCTACAAATGAAAATTATGATTGTTACATGACAAACAATCAAAAGACCATGCGATATTATAAATAGCAGGCGAAAAGAAGGTTAAGATCTTGATGGCTCGAGACAAGTTATCTTCGACGGTCTCTTCGAAATCCTTCTGCAATTCGCTAACATCATCGAGAACTGACTTGTCGGCCTTGAAATATGGAAGGCTCGAGTTAAGGCCGCACCTTCACCGGTGTAATGACCTCGGCCGACACGCGGAGTAGTCGATTAAGTCTACATTCTCTACTATAAGTGAAAGGTCTAGTGGAGCATGGCTAACGTCTCTGACATTATGCCTCAAGGCTCCCTCAGCGGGTTAGAATCAACTTTCTTTTTTTTTAGTGGCAGGCATCCTCGATCCGTGAAGAAAATCTTTTCAACCTCGGGGCTCTCAGCGTGAGAACTTGCATCTCGAAGTCGAGCGGATCAAGCGACACTCTTTCCTAAAATCTCGGATCCGGTGGCCTTAAGAAGGCTTTGCGAAAGACCTTCGACGCCGACACTGTTGAATCGAAGAGCAATATTCTCTTCAAGCGGCTCCAGCGGCGTCTTGGCATCTCGGGGATCGTAATAAAACTCGATCTGATTCGTGCGATCGGCGAAATATGAGCTCGAAGAAAAACTTACCATAGCCCCTCGAGGCGACAGCGGTCCGGCATGAGTCGGACCGAATACGAAACTCTTTTCAGCGAAGTACCTTTCTTTCTAAGAAGAATCATCATTCTTTACTTTAATAATCACCAGCGAATCTTTTTCGGCGCAGAGAACATGATTCTACCGCATCCTCCTTAGGTGAGCTCTTTGGATGGTAGACATGATGAAGAACCCCAGCGGCAATATCAATGTTCTTCTGCGCTAAGTTTACGCAAAGAGAAGTAATCGCCATGCGTTGGGAACGGTGGCACAGGCGACCCGTACTCTCGAGAACATCTACGAGGAAAGTAGAAAGGGAAGCCTCGATCGACTTAAAAGCAATTTCATACATCTGACCATCCCTTGATCTCTTGGTATGGTCTTTGTGAAGGAAGAGGAAGTACCACTCCATCACTGGCAACCCATACAAATCTTTAATTTGCGACAACACGGTGTCGATAAACACGATGGCAGGATCGTTCCCAACGAGGAACCCGATCCGGCGCTCTCACTATCCAAAGTAAATGCGCACAAGAGGCCGTCCTCATGATCGGCGCCCGAATCCGTGAAACCTCGACTTCTTTGTGAAATTCCATCTTCCTTCGTCTTAACTTTGAGAAGGAGATGCCCACACTATCAAAGCGGTTGTCTTGTCTTCTTTGATAACCTCGTATCCGCTTATGAAAGAATGTCAAAGAAATCAAACCCCTACCCATTTAACATGACGTATGAAAATCAAGAAGTCCAATCAAGCAACAATATTGCTATATACAGTGACATTGAATTAACGTACGTAAGGTCGACTTGAAGATGCCGATAAAATGCAAAGATTATAACTCAATTGCCAGATTTCCAATACACCACCAAGAAAGTTGAGATGATTCCATACTTTCAAAATTATCTGATTCATTACAGCAATCCTAAAATGCAACAGCACTTCCAAATGCAACTATTCATCTTGCACAAAACAGTTGCTATATAGAAACTTGAGATCCGAATCCAAACATATATATGAGGGTTGACTGAAATTAAAGCATGAACATGTGTAAAAGTATTCACAAAAGTCATCCATCTACCAGAATTTTGGGAACGAGCAAAACCAAATAATTACTCAAGTAAAGCATAAATACAAGTTCAAAGGTTCAGCTGGGATACGACTATGCAAAAAAATAGGAATCCTTAAGCAGTGGGTACACACATTTTCCAGCATTTGGCTCAAAATAACACAGTACAATACAAATTCAAATCTAAATCGACCTGCACCTACCGGATAGCAGGCTGAAGCTAGTACCACGCAGCTTCCTGTTCCAACCTCCACTCACCGGGAAATAGAGACAGCTCACTGTAGAATCGCCTCCAAATAGCCGCTCTGGTCTCCTCCACAGTACAACACTATTTATCGAAAATCATAAGATTCCGACATCCTCTTCGCGCAAATAGATCCACAACAGAAAACTTATCGGAATCCTCACACCCGCAGCAGGCCCTATGCTCTCTCTCCCCCCTCTGCCAGAAATCCGGCCCCGTGCTCGTCCTTCCGTGTCTCAGTCATAGGAATTCTTCCACTTCGTCGGAAAATATTCACTCCACCGGAACAGACCGCACGCTCGCCTGAATATCGATCGGAATTTGCCTCTCTTCACGCTTCACCCCATCAGCCACCTCTAACTCTGATTCATATCGAAGAATTGCAAAATGTGGATTTGATTAGGCGAAGGAATTCAGATTTGTAGCTGCTAGAAAAAAAAGGGACCGAACTGTGGCTTATGTTTGAAAATGGAGGCTGGTGAAATGTGGGAGGAGAAGGAGACAAAGTAGGTCAAAGCTAAGACAATACTCAATTGGGCCAAGAGAAACGGATTTCAGGACCCATTAATTTAAAGGCATGTATTTCGCAAGTGGACTGGACAAACATGAGGATTGATTTTCTTGCCTTCAGCATAAACAAAGGTGCTAATTAAGAAGTGTTTAATTTCTAATTATACTATAATAATCATGTCCAAAAGTCTTGGATGTATGCTTACTCATTTTTAGCATGTGTGACATGCTCCCCATCTCTGTAAAATTGTAACAATTTTCCAACACTTGTAAAACCAAATTGTTGCATATTTATAGAAATGGAGGTAGTACTTAACTAGATTCAAGCCCTGCTCCTATTGCTAATAATCCAAATTCAATCTTATTTGCGATTCTAATGGAATTTATGTATTTTCGACACACGTTGAAAACAATATGAGAAAAAAATATAGAACTTCTACTCTCCAACTCAAGACACTCGACTCGAAGAGTGGGGGACAAACTGTATTGGCTAAAACTCGTATTGAATTAGCCCGCAAGGCTATGGCCCAATCCATGATCGATAACGAGTCCGACTTGATCGGCGAGCAAGTCGAGTCTCAAAGATTGAATGGCTAACCTAACTAAGCCAGTGACCAAGCTACCTAGCTCAATACCGCCGTCGACCATCGACTTATTGGCGAGCTAACTAGCTAGTTGTCTCACCTAGCTAAACTACTACGAAGACCATCCAGCGGGTTCTAGTGACTATCTAGTTCGACGACCTTGACCATGCGGTGGTTGATGAGCGACCCATGGATCACTCGACCACATCCACAAGTCGACACTCTTACTAGGTGATGGAACTAGTCAACCCATGAGATGGATGGTTGGACTATTTCACCTAACAGACTCCACTAAAGAGGTGCCTTCTAACCGACTGAGAAGGAGTCCAACTCCATTCAGATGAACTCGAACAACCTCATCGGAAATGATGGAGAAGTGGGTATGGGAGATTCCAACGGGTGGAAGGAAGAGTCTCTATATAGGAAAGAAAGGAAGAAGGTTAAGGGCATCGAAGACTCACCGAACAAACCCTAGCAATCATTTTCTCATGTCTCCATCTCTTAAGCTCTCTGATCAATACCTACCATCATCCAGTATCACCTACGATCATCCACCATCACCTACGATCATCCACCATCATCCACCATCGTCCGTCACCATCCGTCGCCTTCCATCATCTCTCACGACCATTGACGTTGTCGACTAGCTTCCACTAACAAGGTCGACTAGCCTCTCGGTGCTCATCTTCACTTTGCGAACCGATCCAACCAGGGATAAGTCAACTCTCATCATCCTTCTCTCTATCTCCTTCAATTCTTACATCTTCTTCCAGTTTACTGACTTGAGCACCGGAGTCCCTTCGATCGGCACCACACCGGTGTCACCTTAGAACCTCACGTCTCTAGGTTTGCTTCTGTTTGCCTTGCAGGTCGTCGGTGCCCCCCCATCCAATTCATTAACCTAATTCGATTGTAGATTCCTGAGCGTCTACAATTTGTTGTATTGATTCATAAAACTATGCATGCTAAAGCTGTAGCATTAACATTTGTCCCAACTACCAAAAGAGTCTTTTGTATTTAACAAATATAACAAGAACCAAAATCAAGATTCTGCAGTAGTGCTTTCAATCAATATCCTGCAAGAATTTAGCAATCAATATTTCCTCATTCATGAATAGCCTTCATTACTTGCAAACAAGCATTCTCAGGCTTTGTGCTTCTTTGTTGCTCCTACTTTCATTTGTATTCAATTTCTTCCACCAAATCTAAACATTTGGACAAACATTAAATGGTTGAAGAAAACTCAATCTCACTTGGACGAGAAATCGTGAGAAAATCTTCAAAATCAATGACACTTAGCATGTAAAAGCATTCCACATTGAAACCGCCCTTAATTCACACCTCTTATCGAAATTTCCAGAAATGTGTTTTTGTATTCAAATCTATGAAAGTGTAGGTGGATTTTAAATTCAAGGTATTTTGGTATCATTTATTGAGTACAACCACTAAGAGCAATACTTACAAAACAAAGAAATACTATAATCGAATACAAACACTTACTATAATGTTTGAATTGAGTGTACTTTTAACACTAGGCTATTACATTCATATTGATCTTAACACCAGAATAACATTGAACTAATATCGTACAAACACTACAAGATCAAAGTTGGTGATGACCAATCATATTTTCGGGTAGTATTGCACAAGTATAATTGTGATCCGAACTTGAGCAACTAAATACTTGAACCGTATCAACTTTTAACTCTTGTCATTTGTTGTTTGTTCAAGTTCAAATTACAAGTAACATAACATATCGATTTGTAAGAGCAAGTAATCATAGTCGACTTTGCCATCGCTAACAAGTGACAAATGTAGTGGTTCTAATACATAAGAAACCACTCATTAAATGCATCCTATGTAGTTGGGTGAATGGATATCCTAAGTGCTTGCAAACTATTTGTAGTACTAACTCTATATGTAGGATACTCCATCAACTTCTAAAGGCCACACCAAAAATCTAAACTACTCTAATTAAAACACTCACTAATGTCTCCCCCTTCACTCTCTCCGACCTCTCGAACAGCCCTTTACCGGGCACAAGACATGATGTTCTATGGGAAAGACTTCCCTAAGGATCATGTTGAGGCTTTGGTAGTAGGGTTGGAGGAAATTGCACAAGAGAAAGATATCACTTGGGATTGTCCAATTGATACCAAGGTTGCCTTTTATCAAATTACCACTATGTTGAAGAATCGTTTCGGAGTCGAGTATAACCTCGAGGACGTAGAAGATGTGGTGTGCAAACTGTGGCAACGTCACTTGGTGTTCCAAAAGATGCTCAAAACCAAGGGGATGCAGTATGACATGGTAACGAACAAGTTCATTGCTGATGATGGCGTGTGGGAAAAGCTCATGGAGGTTAACTATTACTCTGTCCATTTATACTCCATCTTATTTTAGCTCATTTTCTACTTTGCCATCTAAATCTTAGAAGTTATTTACAAATGTGCAGGATGATCATCGGTGCCTATGGCACTTTCATGTAGGTGATCCATTGTGGCATGATCTCAGGCAGATTTTCGAAGGTCCAACCTTTGGTGTTACAACCATACGGCATTTGATTCTCCGAAAAGCAAGGGCACCCAAAGTTCTCGTGGAAGTTGGACTCGTATTGGCTCTCCATTGGTGCAAGCCCCTCTGAGGTTTGCTTTAGCTTCACCTAATGACAGTTTGGTTAGTATCACAGAAGATGAATGGTATGCTGCCAGAATTGCAAGTGAAGAAAACTGGGTTGCCAAGAAGAAATCATCTTCAACTTTACCGTTTCTCCGGGTTCGTCTTCAGGTTCAAACAAGGTGGTGCAGGTGGACAAGGGATCAGGCACTTTTGCTAGACTACTGCCAAAGTTTAACAAGAAACCACTCAACTAAGGTAGTGAATTTGCATAAAACAGCCATCCATGTGTGATGAGACAATATTCTAACGTCTCATTTGGTCCTTTTTAATCGTCTTTTGTTAGTCTTTGACCTTAGTTTCATATTATTTTAGTGCGTTTTTATGTTTGGTTTCTTGTTTGTGTTTTGTAGGATTTTTGCGTCCCTAAGGTGAAAATCGGAGTGAAAATTTGGTCCTGGATCTTTGAATGTAGAGTAATTGGGCGAAAACGGAAGTGGATTCGGAGTTCGGACGAAGATTTGAGAGCCGTTTTAGCGAAGCTTGCAAAAGTGAAGTTTTACGGAGCAGTCTAGCCATTTTGGCCATAACTCTCTCCTATGATGTCCGATTGACCTGATCTCGGTGGCTACGGAAAGATAATTCAAAGGGATACAACTTTCATTTTGGACGCATGCCAAATTCTGTCTGCAGCAAAAGTTACAGAGGTTTTAAGCTCGCCGCGGTGAGATTTTGCGAGAGCAATTTGGGGATCTAATAGCTCGCCGCGGCGAGATTTCGCGATGGACGATTTCTGGACGGATTTTCTTCGTTTTTTCTCCTATAAATAGATTTCTTTCACCATAACTTTAAACATAACTTATTCTAAACCCTATTTGGGACCTAAGAACCCTAGTTTATCATTGATTGATCTTTGGAGCTTAGTTTTCATCTTGTAAGAATCATTGACATCGAATTCTTGGTAATTTATTGATAACTCTCTATTGCTTATCTACAATTCTTTGTTTTCTTCTGTTTATCAAATTGTATGATCTTGCATGCAATTATCACCATGTTTATGCTATGCGTATTCAATACCATGCCTTCTTTCGTCTTCGATTCCATCATGAGTAGTTAAACCTCTCCAGAACTCGGTAGCTATGTGATGGTTATGCAGATTCGAATCTAGGGTTTATATTCGTTCATATAGGTTCGTCTAGTTTTAAATCTTCATAAAACCTTCAATTCAATAGGCTAGTTTTAAACCTTCAAAGTTGTTTTGTGTTGGTCCAGATAACGGCAAAGTAAAAGACTAGAGGGGGGGGGGGGGGGTGAATAGTCTTCTAAGACTTTTGTCGATAAAAACTATTTCTCATATATCTGAATAGATATCTGATACTTAGAATCAGAGCGCGGAAGACTTAATAAAGATAAGTGCAGAAACAGTTAAAGTGTGTGTGTGTGTGTGTTCTTTGAAATGTAAATGAGAAAGGTAAATAACACGGCAAGTATAGTGGTATCGGAGGTGGCGTAATCCTCCGACTAATCCACTTGGTCTATCGAGAGACCTAGAATTCACTAGACAGATAATTGAGTTCACCTTACAATAATCCTATTCTAAGATTCTTAAACAATTGGTTCCCAACCAAATGTTTCCCCTGAGTTGTTCCCGCTTTCACCCAGTACTTCTGTACTCGAAACCTTTGAGTTATTAGTAGCTTCCCAAGCTAAGTACTTCCTACTCAATAACCTTGGAGTTATTCCTTAGTTTCCCAAATCAAGTACTTCCTATACTCGGTAACCTTGGAGTTATTCACGATTTTTCAAACTAAGTACTTCACATACTCCACTTGATTATGGTGTTGGTTTTGGTTTGAGTTGTCGGATGAGCTTCTTTAATAACTTATTGAGTTATTGAGATAGCTACGTGAATCAAGTATACTTAATACACTTTTCAATGTATGGTATCTTGTTCTTTTCTTGACCAAGTCTTAGTTAAATGTTGAAGAGAATGAATCTCGGATACTTGATCTTCGTTTCAACTCTTTCACGATAGCTATGCTTGTTTAGGATCGGGACACTTAGAACTTGGTGTTACTCAAGATCAAAAGCTTTGGTGCATGAAAGCTTTGAGGATAAGTAAGTTTGCTTTGAGAGAGAGTAAGATGTTGACGTTTTATGCGATTCAAGGTGTGTCGTGTGTCTCTTCAAGCGATCTAAGTGTTGATATTTATAGATGAATTTGAGTGCCGTTTGAATAGTATCCGTTAGGCTCAAATTCAAACTATTGATATCATGTATAATCTTATGTGAGCTTTGTCTTCTTCTTCAGAAGCTGCCGTTGCTTTTATTCAGACATCTCTGTCCGTGCATTAAATGCATTGTACTATACTTTTGTCCTGTAGTGCCAACGGAACTATGCTTTGTATCAGAGACTAGTGTTATCTGATTCTTTGCGTCCTTATCTTCAATCTTGATACCACTTATATTGAAACAACTTTGTTTGCAATATATATATTTCTCTTTCAGAAATGTGGTTAAAGCTGAAGGTATCTGAGAATAGATATTTGTGGACACTTTCCTTGTTTTCAGATAGGTCTGTTATTTCTCAGATATCTCTTGTGACACAGTTTATTTGAAACTATTCGTGTCTTCAAGATATCGAACAACGATTCGACAATCTTGTGCGGTTCTTCAAGTCTTCAATGTCGTTGATCTTGTTCTGCTTGGATGTCTTCTTCTTGGTCTTCTCTTCATAAAATAAAAATTACATTTTGAGACCTAACATCCTATACAAGATTAGCTAGACTATCATACTTAGTGAGTTTCCTCTTTTACAATGTTCAAGTGAACGAGTACTAATCACCTTTACGAGACTAAGATAAGTCATCATGTTCTTTGATCAAAATCTAAGCAGATATTTCTAACAAAATATCTAACAAATTTCCTAACAAATTTCCCGAAATTTCCCAACAAATTTCGAACATTTTGGTTAAGGATGGTGGCATGACAACCCGATTACTCTAGTTTTAAATATTCAAATTACAATCGGTTGAATTGAATTGATTGCTTTACGTACACCGTGTGACAAATATGAACGATTACCTAGTATTGAATTAGCATAACCAGATCATCGCTACCGTGTTCGCTCTTCTTTCCATTGATTTTCACCAACTAGTTTTCTTCTCTTTCCTGTGTTAGGTTTAGTTGAGGTAAAAATACAAATTTCCAAATCTTGTTTTCTGCAAACATCTCTGTATTTGCTCTGCATCACTATAGTGGCTTATAGCTCCTTAGTGAACGATCCTGTGGTTTAGCTTTGTCTTTCTATAACAACTGCTTACTACTTGGTTTTCTAAGTAATAATTTGAGCACATCAATGTGTTGTTCTCTTTATAGGCACTAGTGTTTCTATTTTCTAAACTAGAAATCACTTAATTCGTGGTCTTCGGCTACAATTGTATTGTTAATTAGGAGTAGAGTGGATTAGCATGTAGTTGTGTACTGTAGTGGTACTATTTGGTGTGATTTGATTATGTGACTCAGTCTCAAACCTTCAAGGCTTGAGTGCTAGGTTATCATGTACTTTCCAGTTGAATTGATTGAAGGAGTGGATTGTTTTTATGCAATCTCAAGCTCTACCAAACTGTATTATAAAACACAATTAACTCCAAATCAGATGCTCATAAATGGCCATCAAAGTCAACAAAATACATGATCAAATCCTAATGAAATCATAGATCACAGCCAATGCACAAGGAATTATACCACAACCCCATTGCACAAAGTACTAGTACATGAGTTAAGTTACATGGAGTTGACAAAAAATATGGACAAAACAAGACTCCTACAGTTGTGGCACCTCACTCCATCTTTGCAATGGTTGGTATATCTTTCATTCCCAGAAGCAAACTAATATCCTAAGCTCATATCATCTCCACCCAGGAGCATAAGTTCTTCATTCACAAAGGTAAACTTGTCATCTTGATTCATCTGAGGAAAAAGCGCAATGTGGTTTTATCACGAAGCAATTGCTTACCTATAGTAATCTTGTGATGAGAAGGGCGAGGAAACTTGTTGATTCATCATAAAGCATGGACACATAGTCACCATCTGTGGATGCTTTAGTCCCTTGAGCTCCCATGACCCTCTAACGAGGTCCTTTGCCTCATTGTGAAATTGACAAAGCCAGCCATCATTTTAGCAAAAGGTTCTTGTGACTCTCTGGGCTTCATTTTCCTCTTTTTAGGATAGACATTGCCTTCACAAATATCAGAAATGTAGCCGCGTACTTTGGATTTAGGTTGAGTAGGTTGATCCTCAGTACTAGTAGCCTCATTACCACTAGGTTGAGCCTCAGTTCCACCGATGAAGGACACTTTGTAGAGCTTTTTCACCGGTAGTCTTGATTCTTTAGGGGGTTGTGTGTCATCAGCTGCAATGTCATATCCTTCTTCTAGATCACTGTCAGTCTCAGGATGCCTTTCATGAGGCATCAGCCTGCTGTTCATATCTGTAAAGCTCTTTGCTTTCTTTCCAGTTGCTATGTCTTTGCCCCAGATCTCACACCAGTCATCAAAGTAAGGCCATTTCTTGTCTTTCATATTCACCATACATGGGTGATCCTACACAATAAAGTACATGATACAATCATCATCAATGCCAAAAAGACATGAGCAAAGTACATGATACAATCATCAATATTGAATTCTAATTCAATTACCTGAGCAAAGTTCATCCAGACATGGCATCACAATTGAACCTCTTCTCAATGTCACACCAGCCCATACCACTCTTGTTTTTCAAGGCCAGCACTGCAGCATGGAACTTCTTCCAAGTTCTAATCATGTTTGAGATATGAGGCCTCACCTTGAATCGATGCAGAAACCTTCCTTCAGGTAACATTGAATAAACATCAAGCCCCCAGGTTTGAAGCCCTGCTTTGACTTCAATCCAGCCAACTTAGCCTTTTTCATGCCCTCTATAATCTCCACCTCCTCTTTCTTAGTCCATGCCATGTAACCCTTCTTTTCAGGCTTCTGTGACTCAGTCTCATCACCAAGATGATCACCCACACTTGCACCACTTTCAAGTTCAGACATCTACCAAATAATAGAGCAACTTAGTTAACAAACAACTTAAATTTTGAACAAGTTATAACAGATGAGCCTAAAAGGAAAAGGAACACACAAATAAGCCACATAAGATCCATTCCATGCAAGTGGAAGATACACAAAAGCTTCAATTCAGAAGGTCAAGCAGACTCAAAGACCACTTTAACATAAGCAACAATTCAGCATTACAAATTATACATCATATTAAATAGTTCACAACTCTCTTCCTACACATTAGCAACTCTCTTCCTCCGCCCAAAATACATGTGGTGGGCAAGATCACGACGATATTGCCTCCATTCAGGACAGTCAAACAAGTAGTGAATTGTATCATCCTCCTCTTCTTTTTCCACATCACTATCATCACCATTCAACTCCCATTCACAGCGTAACTCTTCTTCAGTTGGTATCTCCTCTTCCAAAAGGTCATCAGCATCACCTTCTCTTAGGAAGTTATGTATTAGACAACAAGCCAATATGATATCATTTTGAGTGTCCAATGGATAGAACATTGTTGACCTGAGAACACCCCAATGCTTCTTCAATAGACCAAATGCTCTCTCAATAACATTTCTAGCTGATGCATGTTTAAGCTTGAAGTACTCTTTAGGATTCTGTGGCCGCCTATTTCCCTTAGCCCACTCCTTTAGGTGATACCGTGTCTTTCGAAATGGAGGTAAGAACCCAGGGGAGTTCATATACGCAACATCCACCAAGTAGTAGTTCCTTGACATAAGAGGCAGTCAGGGTATTACAACACATCATATAAGTTGTCATAGGTTTTATCACTTTAAGTTTCATATATGTAATGCAGTTATGGGAAACATACCTTTAGGTACAGAATATCCATTCTCACGGTTCAATGCATCCCGCAAAACGCGTCCATCATTGGCAGACCCTTCCCAACCACTAAGAACATAGATGAACTTCATTTCCTTGTCACAAACGACAAGGACATTAACAGATACAAATCCCTTTATGTTACGATACATGGGGGACACTTTAGCAGGACCTTGAATACTAATGTAAGTACCATCGAGGGTGCTAGACAACCCTGCAACAAAGGAATATACATAACAGACAGTCAATACAACATCAATTAATCAGCCACCTTAAAATGACAACATATAGACTACCTCACCTTAAAATGACACCATGGTTCCTCTTCACAAGTTGTGGGTATTGGAACTGGCTTTGCAAGCAAAACCTTATGAAGTTTCAACACAAATTTCAGAACCTCGTTGAAGTAAATACTTACGGTGTGACCCGAACGTTTAAACTGGAACATCAAATCCTTTTATTTTGCATGATGACCAAGTGTTTTCAGAAATGTGGCTACTTTCTCGTCAACAGTAACATATAAACCTCCTTTCAAACCTCCCACTTCTTTAAGTAGCACACAAAACTGCCTAAAGCTTTCCATTCTCATCCTAAGTGAGTTCTTGCAGTTTGAATCATGTAGCAGGGTAAGTCTGTTCATATAAGCCTTTGCCCTCTTGATTTTTGGTATCATCCGATAACGAACAGTTGTTGCCCGTCGTTGACGTACATCACTTGGTTTATCCCGGTTAAAATAGTACCAACACATAGCAAGCATCATTCCCATTGATATGACCATTATAAGCCTCATGAGATGTTGACGTTGGACATTCGATAACATGATTATATCTATAACAAAAGGCAATCGAAATCATATTCTCAACCTCATTACATACAAGAACAGATCTAAACTGCATAACCACATATAACTACTTCAAATTAACCCAATCAAGCTAAGTATGCTTCATATAGCTCAACTAAACCAAAAGAAAACCCCCAAAACAGTGTTCTTTGACACAAGTTCATAAGTCACGAAACCCTAGCATTTAATACAAAATCACGCAATAAATGTCCCTCATAATTGCAAAAAGTAATAGCAACTATATGAACATATCTTAATTTTTTTGGAAAGCGGCTAAATAGTTGTCACACCTTGGTCGACAAGCAAACACCTACTGCACGATTGGATTAGGTGAAAATCGAACAACCCACCCTTCTTGACGTGCGATGCAAAAATTGAAGAGATAGAAACAAGTAGATGAGTAATAAGCAAGCTTTGAGCAAAAATCAAGACAAAAGGAAAGGAAAACTTGAGCTTACCAAGGATTTTTACGGGAAATTGCCAATATGACTAAAAGCGGAAGAAGAGCACACTCTGACTCAAATGGGGAGGAAAGGCTTTTATATGGGGACATTAGGGTTTGGAAATCGGGGGTATATTGGGTAATTTACAACTCCAGTGAATTGCACATGTATGTGCAATTCCGAAATACCTAGGGGTGGTCGGGTATTTGGAATGGCAGGAGAGCGTGCGTTTTTGCGCCATTCACAATTGCAGCCCAAAAAAATGCAGGCGAGGTTGCATTTTCGAAATGAATACACGCTACCAATCACGCGGTCAACCATTAAATGGCACAACTTTGCACAGAACCAATCAGGCCCTTAATGTGTTTGCAGGTCATCTGGCAAATGGATAGTTGTATTTTTTGAATTTTGAAATCATATGGTTGTGTAACGGGATGCCATTCCCTTATGTATCTAATTCATGGATTCAAGTTAATACATAAATATCCACGTAAGGATAATTACAATCTTCATCAAGATGGCTGAAAAAAGCTAGCAGCGTTCCATGTTTGGCCATGGTTGAATTCTCAGGCGAGATGATTTCTATTCCAGAATTCGATGATTCAACTTATTATGGGTTTCTTGGTAGAGTTTTTCAGAAGTGGCCAATGTTGATGAAGGATACGACGCCCTTTCATTGCACCGTAATGGAGTTTACTAAGGTTAGTATCAATGTCAACGCTGATTTTAATTAGCATGTTATATCTAGATTTTTTTTAGAATTAAAATATATTGATTACTAAATCAAATTACATCTGAATTTGGAACAGGAAGGTCTGCAAACCCATAGCCTGCAAACCCATACCCAATAGTAGTACAATGCTTTGCTAAAGAATGAGCAAAATGATTGCTACTCCTTACCAAGCTGGAAACATGACTCGAACACACTAACAAAGACTTTACTTTTCAATGAGTCCTCCTTGCAATGGTAAAGAGTATTGTTGCTAAATTTTCGAATAATGTTTAAACAATCACCTTAAAAAACTACATTTGAAGATTTAATTTCCAGAGACCGCTAACCTTATGCGAGCTTAGTTGTTCTGCCGGACATTGCGTATATGGCACACAACTCCTCTCCCAGACAATAAAAGCACCCGTACAATCCCTAACAACTGCCCCATATCGCCTCACGAGTATCACGAGAAAGAGCCGCATCGAAATTAACCTTAAAAATCTAGCAGTAGGTGGAGACCAAGGCTAAACCGGATCAGGCGGTCTATTGTACGAGAAAAGAGTCCTAGCTTCCTTAAATCTCAACACATATTGTTGTATAAAGATCTGAGAATCAATGGATTATGTGTACAACCTGCATGCACTTTTTTCGTTTCGATAATACCAAAGTCCCCAACAAGAACAAGCAAAAATCTCAAACTCATTTTCTAAATCAAGGTGACGTACACTTTCAATCCAATCACACATTGTTGAACTAGTTGTAGATAAGATATGATGCGGCAAGTTAGACATGGCCCAAAATAACCGAGCATAAGCACAATCACGAAAAACATGTAATAAAGTTTCTGGACTATATTTGCACGTAGTACAAACATTCAGCACATCCACACACTTTTTTCGTAAAAGCTCATAAATAAGCAAAGAGTTTTTAAGAATTCTCCACAAAAACACTTTCACTTTATTGGGTAAATTCACCTTCCAAACCCAAGTCCAATTAACCTCTGTCCCTACACTACACTGCCCTTATCATCTGATTGTTCTTTGCTTTAAAATCTCTGGCTAAGTAATAAGCACTCCGAACTGAATAAAACCCATGAGCCGTATAATTCCAAACTCTAATGTGTCTTACTCCCTGCAAAAGTAAAAGAATATGAAGAATATGTTCACTATCTTCCTCCCAAAAAACTTCCTTGACTAACTCCTTATCCCAAATTCCCGTTGAAGTATTAATAAGTCCAGAAACAGAATTATTACTTAAATGGGGTGGATTTGGCATGAATGGTTTTAGACCATGACTTCTAGGAAGCCAATTATTCCCTCCACATATCAACATCCATCCCATCCCGATTCGCCGTCTCACTTCTTGTCTAACAAGATTAAGGAGCTAAAATACTCTTCAAGTAAGCGAAGAATTACTTTTAGGATTTAGCATCAAACACATCGATTGTCGGGAAATACTTTGCTTTTAAAAACTCTACTAAGTAACCTTAAAGTTATATTTAGTTAAGAGCCTGAAAGTTAACTTAGTTCGCATGTACGTTGTATTTTCACCCATTTCCAACAATAGAAATAAAAGTCTTTTTAATCTCGACACCTGACGTCTTGATCAATTGTGCATTTGAGTCTTGAAGTTTCATCTCTAGGTAGTTCTAGTTATAATAGTTGTCCTAACATTGGCGGTGGTGAGGAGAAGAGGAAATGCCTCACTTCCAATCCAATCCCCCAATTAGCATTAGGCCTCTCTTATCTGATTCTTGGACCTACTCTATAACCGGCCTTGGCCAAAATTTTCCAGGAGGAATTGTTGATTTTCATCATGAACTGATTAAATATGCTACGAAGTTGGGTTTCACATATGTATGTCTCAAGAACAGCAGGAAAATTCTTCATACTATTTGTTTGGTTGTCCTTGGTATGTCAATGGTAAAATGCTTAGTGACAACTCTAGTTTTGTAATTGGTAAGGCAAATTGATGGTAAAAAACTTTCCATTGATGGGTTTGAAGGTTTTAAAGATAACCCAAAAAAAGAAACTTAGTTATTAATGAAACGAAGGGAGTATAACATAATTTAATTAAACATTTTACCATTCCGGGTTAAGAATAATTTGCAGTAAAAGTTGAAGTTTGTTTACTGTAAAAAGTCAAACTGAACAATTTTTCTCGAATGGAGGGAGTATAATTTTACGAATAAATTATCTATTGTATTTTTTTACTAACAATCAATTATATGAGAAGGTGTTATAATCGACTATATTATATGGCGGTTTTGATTATTAAAATTTAAATTATTATCAATCATATTAAAAATTAGAAGTAAAATGATTTCGATCTAAAGAAGATAGATCAGATGGAATTTAATGTCACGTGGCGATCATCTAACGGATACATATATTCATGTCGGTAAGAAAACGACTTGATCATAATAGAAAATACCATTACTTAAGTCAACTCATAATTTTTCCAACCGAACATTAATTGCTTAAAGGTAGAATTAAACAGTCCATTAAAGTCTGAATGTGACTCGTTATGGCATTTTGAAACAGCTTATACATTGTGGTTTAAAACTTAGTTTAATGAGTTGTTGCAGTTTGATTGCTCAACAAGTTAAAGTTGACATTCTATTAAATTAGTTGTAGTTCAATAAGGGTTTGTTAGACCCTAGGGGCAAGATGAATGATCTCGCACTCTCATGGTAGTAGTGGACTCATTGAATAGCTAGGGGTGAGACTATTGACCTCATCCTTATGAATCCTTCGATGAATTAGCTTAAACCTACTTGATCAAATCCAAAGTTAATTTTATCCATAATTTGAGTTTGCAAACCTTGAAAAAGTTTTGATAAGCATAATTTAGCTACTTTTCTATATAATCTAAGTGCAAAATGGTGAAAACCTCCGCTAGTAGAACAAAGCCATGCTCCTTTCCCCATGAAGCAGCTCGATCTTCCTAGTGTTCCATGCTTTTACATTTTCCATAAAACTCTTTTCTTCTTCATTTTCTAGTTGTTACTTTAGACAAAAACTATATTCAAACCCAACGTGATTTTTCGCAAGCATTTATTCCATAACTCTTGAATGTAACGATCAGCTGATTAGTTACTCGAGAGATCGGTCTCATGGTTAAAGCTTTGTGCTCGACAATGCTTTTAATTACTTTTAGTAATCAACTTTGTGCACATTATTTTCAACAAACATATCTTTGTTAGAAGGTTAGTGATGTGACAATGAAATGTGCGATATAGCATGCTTTTAGACCCTCGTTTTTTGCCTTAGATCAATAATTGTATCGTTTTATGGTCAATTACCAATTTCGCGTGTTTTCTGTAGGTCATGATCACGTTATTGAGGAATTGCGATTTGAGAACGCAACGGTATAATTGTGAAATCGAGAAAGTTAAGCTATCGCGAATTGGTGCGTTTACGGAGTTCGAGAGTCAAAACATGTCATCACGAGCAACCAATGCGAAGATAATTGAAGATCTGACAACTTTGTAGAGGACCACTTTTCGAAAGCGAAATTCTGAAGCGAAATCGAAGAGCGAAGAAAGCAGAAGTTGCGAAGTTGAAGGCGGCCACCGGGGACCGCAAAGGCCTCTCTGCGGTCACGGAGACCGCGATGAAGGTTTGAATACAGGCTTTCATGGCCTGTCAAGCTAGAGCCCGCCTTCCTAAACCTTCCTTATTGATCAATGTCGGCCAGAGCTCGGATTTTTCAGTATAAATAAAACCTCAGGGGTATCATAATTCTACACCGCTCACAAAGAAGCTCTCCTGAGAGAGAACCAGTCCTTGGGAAAGTGAAACCCAAAATCCGCTGACCGTTAGGCACCCAGAAGGAGGAAACCCTAGAAGCAGCAGCACGAAGACATCAGAGACTAAGCTTCTTCTTCCTTTTCTTGCTTATTTCGATTTATGTCTTAGATATGAGTAGCTAACTTTCTTTTGTAAAGGCGAACCGCCGTAACTCTGCTTTTGCTACTTCTTTATATACTGTGATATATTAATGGAACAATTATTAGACATAAATCGTGGTTATACAACTCTATACATCCTTCGTGGTGTGATGTTCTGCTGAGTGACACAGTAGTTTCATTGAACTGAGTAGGTGTACTCATGCTGACTGCGCCTTGGCATAGTAGTATTATGCCCTGTTGTCGTTAGAGGTAATCGCGTAGGATTTTAACTAGATAGTTGGGAGTAGCATAGCAGAGGGAGGTTGGGGAACCTTTAGGCCTTTCCTTCATTGATTTACAACAAAAGCAATTATAGTTTACAGCGAATTAATCATTACATCTCGATCAATCATTTACTTTTACGCACAATTTACAAGCGTTATTTGCTTGTTCCTATGCTAAGTGTCCATGGAGAACGAATCCCGAGTTAACTTACTACTATTGCTGTAGTTTGAGAACTTCTGACTAATATAAATTTAATCTTTGATTGTAGTTGAGGATTACAGGTACAACAACGCTTTCAAATCCTTAAGTGCACATCAGTTAGTTACATCTGACATCTGGATATGCTTGATTCGCTCTTAAAGGTGAGTTGAATCGTTTTGGGTGTACATGATGGGATGGCTTTCTTAGGATAGATAGACTTGGTAAGCTCATAAGAAAGTTGGTTCATTTGGTTAATGCACCTCCCATATTTTCTAAAGGCTTTTTAGGCTCTTTGTAAGGCTTCACTCTTCTTGGGTGTTCTCTCCTTTTATTTTCTTGTGTGTTGTTGAGGTATTTATAAACCAAAACGAAATGTCCAACCGTTGGAATGTGTCAGTTGGCCATACATTTTGAATCAAAGCTTGCTCAACATATCACATCATATGCTTTTTTAAATGCACATAAGCAGTGAGATATATATATATATATATATATATATATATATAAGTACCTTCAACAGCCTATAAAGTGTCACTTTAAGTTTAATACTGGTGTATCATGCTTAGCGGCTCATCCTTATGATCCCATCCATCCTTGATGCTTGAAGATCAATGTGTGTCTTCATTCTAACTCCCTCGAAAGATCCAATCTAACACTCTTCTTCTTCTTGCACTTTTGAACATGTGTTCTTGCATCGTGCTAATGAGTGCACATTTGGCATGATAGGTTGCACCAGTATGACATACCTCAGTCTGATTCTAGGCTCTTCTTTGGATTCAACAAGATAGCTACTCCAGTCTGATGTGCTAAACCACAGACTTATTCAAACTTCAGTGCTTACTCGACTTTTAATCTATTCTATGTAAATTGACATTAGTGTTTCTTTCACACGTTTTACAAGTGTTCTAACACTAAGAGACCTCTACAAGTCTGCATTTGTATCTTCATCAAAATCTAATACTCGAAAGTATGATTTGACAAATACTTTTTAGTCCTATTTATGATGTAGTTGCAACTTTTTGGCCTTCTGAAAAGGTGTATATAAAATTACAATTAGAGACCTAACACCCTATATACGTTTACTAACTCTAACAGTATCAACAAGATTCCTCTTTTACAAGTCATACTTACCTTATTGAACTAATAGTCATGTATATTGCTCATCAAAATCCATGAACTTGATTTAACTTTACGAATTTATCGTAGATATTTTTTTTTTAACACTAATGATTATCATAGAGTTGTATTTGTGTTATGGCTAGCTTGTTAAAATAGGTTGGCTACCAAGGATCGTCTTATTTGTTTTGGGATCACAACTAATGGGCGTTGTCCGTTTTAAGTGCAGGAGAGGCAGGACACTTCTTGTTTGAATGCACAGAGTCTAGGAAAATTTGGGAATATATACTTCACTGGTTGCAAATTCAAAATGTGCCTAATGGCTAGAGCAAGGAATTAGTCAATTAGATTGGATTTGTATACAAAAGCTGCGAATAAAAGTTGTCGAAGTGGGATGATCATACTAGCTATTGTAGAAGTCGTTTATGAAATATGGAAACAACGAAATTTAACAACATGTGTTTCATCTCAATGCTGGTCCAAGTGTATGTTGTCTAGATTAGTATCTGTACCGAAATTATATGAGTAATTATAGTAAAAGGGAAGATTTTCCTAATCTATAGTAATATCCGGTTTTCACAATAAAGAACCGGTCAGAAACACTACAAACCGGTTGGCAGCTTTTATATAAATACTTCAAATAATCAACATAGAACTCAACCATCTTTATCTCTCTCAACTCCACCTTTGCCATCCCTTTGCACCTCCCACTTGACACGGAAGCACCGCATCACCATCGCCGTGATTCTCCACGGTTTCATCGCCTTAGCCGTCGTGAACATCCTCTACCATCCAATCTGACCGGCATTCACCGTCACATCACTCAAATTCCTCCAATTAAACCTGACCGCGAATCCGCCGGACGACACCACGCATCTGGCCGCAAAGATGAACCTCCCTCTCGCCGTGAAGAATCCGAATGAGAAGATCGAGTTCACCTACGATCCGGTGACGATTTCTCTGTACTCGAGATCGATGAATTAAGTGCTTGTCCTGATTAGTAGAAAGGGGGAAATAGACCGGGCCTGATTAGAGATTTGTGATGGGGACATTTGAGTTGAATTGTGCTTGTTGTGTAATTTCGTGTTGTAGCCTTCCTGTGAGATCGATGATGATATGAATTCTGTTTGGTTTGAATTTGATTGTTGCTGTTTGTTGATCTATTAGAGTTGAGCTTCATTATTTGATACACTGTGTTTACTTCACTTCGTTTGGCTTTGGCATTAGTAAATGCATGTTTACCTTTACCTTGTATAGTATGTATGTTTTTGTTTTGTTATAGTTTTAAGATTCATTATTATAGTTTTAAGATGCATCAATATTATTGTTTTTAGCTTGTGTTGCATGTTCCTGTTTTGTTATAGTTTTAAGATGCATTGTTATAATTTTAATATGCATTGTTATGGTTTAAACTTCAATATTACTGTTTTTAGTTTGTTTTGAATACTTCTCCCTGTTATTATTTTTAGCGCATATGTTATAATGTTAAGATATTTTGTTGTTGTTTTAAGCAACAACATTAGTTTTTTTAGCTTCTGATAAAATATTTATGACTTTATTGTTTACAAATGCTTTGTTATAGTTTTAAGATGCATTGTTATAGTTTTACAAGGCACTGTTATGGTTTTAAGCTTATGTTGCATATTCATGCTTTGTTATAGTTGTAAGAGGCACTGATATGGTTTTGAGCATCAATGTTACTATTTTTAGCTTGTTTTGCATGTTCCTTTTTAGTTTTAAGCACCAATGTGATAATTTTAATAAGAGTTATGGTTTTAACCCAGTTAGTGAATGTTTTAAGCAGGTGTTGCTGATGACATCGAGTTCGATAATAGGCTCTCAATGGTGTCAGTGCAGTATTGAAGCAACAAGCACCACAACAAAAAGGCAGGAAGCCGAAGTTCACTAGCAAGTTTAATCAGGAAAAAACCTATTTTCAACAACTCAGTTTGCACTTGTATCAAAAACATTGAATTAACATTTATTGTAATATTTTTCTTATGAGAATAGATGTTTTAACTGAATGTTTCTTTTTTTTTTTTTTGAGATATTTTAACTGAATGTTTCAATTAGCTTATTTTAAGCTTGTTTATTGATGTTTTAATGACATCACTGAAACTTTTAGAATTGTTTAATGGTGGTGTAATGATATTAGATTGTCACTTAAAACTATAACAAACCATCTTAAAAACTATTATGTAGCTCATTAAAACCATCTCTTAAAAATAAACAAAAGAGGTTAAAACTATAATTGAAACATACAATACCGACGCATTAAAATCATCACATCATCTCTTAAAACATAACAAATTACGTTAAAACTGTAACTGAAACTTTCATTGCTAACAACTTAAAAACATAATATAATCTATTAAACGCATAACGAAAAATGGCATCTTGGTGATTTTTTTTAAAAACTCGGCCGGTCAGACTGTTAAAACCCAAAAATTGCGGAAAACTAGAAAAAACATTACTTTCCTATCTTTTAGAAAAATCTTACATTTTTCAAGACTTTGGCAAATTATATTTGTATGGTTTGAGATTATCTAGAGGAGAGTAACTCTGATGACTTGATGTGTCCCTAGTCTCTATGTTGCCTGGATCTTGATGATCGGCTTGATGTAATTGTATTTTTTCGGAATGAATTTTTTTGTTTCAAGCTCCAAAAAAAGGAGAAGTTATCATACAAATCATATAGCACAACGAACTATATAAATCCTAGACATGCAGACCAGAGTTTATAGGGTCTATATATTAGGTTTTCACAAACCCTTCACTGGTAAAAGGTTCAAGTTGATGATTACTAACTTCTAGTCGGATGAATTCTAATTTCGAATTTGCAAGCTTCCATGACAAACCAACGGACTTGATAGACCATAGAGACCTATGTTTTAAAAGCGAGCAGGAGGTTGGCAGCCACCCTCCAAAAAGGTTGAGCGGGTCACCGGATAGAGCAGTATGGCGTCATATATATATATATATATATATATATATATATATATATATATATATATATATATATATATATATATATATATATATATATATATATATATATAAGCGTAAAGATTCAAATCATCATAAAATGACATCAAACCATTAAGTCATCCACATTACAATTTACAATCATAAAATGCTAAAATCCCAAAGATCAAACTCAGCAATAATACGAGTTCAAAGCATAATTAGAATGTCTTAAGGTTGTAAAAGAAATAAAAGTGAACAACTAATGTCAAATGGCGCCATCATTTGGTGCATCATCCTCAATCGACAAGTTCTCAATGCCATCGAGCCTATGTTTCCAAAGTTGTCCAAATCATCATCGTTTTCATTTGTTGCAACATTTTATGCATTTCCTAAATCAAAATATATAGATTATATAATGACCAACAAAATGAATAACTAATAAATAGAGCGTATAAACCCGATGGAAAACTCAAAATATACATAACAATTAACTAGTACCTCTCAAAGTTGTGGATTGTGAAGCATCACCATCACTACTTGGAATAGGTGTTACCATAAGTTCACCTTCTTGACCTTGATGTCATCATCAACAATCCGAGAATCCACCTTATCGATGCATTCATAATCAAGTGGATCAAACATGTCCATTTATTTTTACAACTACAATGACAAAGGAAAAAGTAGTTTTGAGTTAGGAATCATAATGACTAATCGAGATTAATAAAACAAAATGATCACATATCTGAAGATAGACATACCGATCTTTGCGCAAATTGTAATGGACATAAACAAGATCATTCAACCTTTCATGCTCCAATCTATTCCTCTTCTTAGTATGAATGGCTCAAATACACTCGATTCGCTCACACCGGAAGAAGATGATGTTTGACTCAAAATTCTCGGCAGCGAGCTTACGTAACCTCGGTGCGGAGGTGCCCCATACTCTCCACCATTCATCTTAAGAAAACGTATTTGAAAATAAGTAACAAACACATATACATTTACAAAAGTTACAATATGCCAATAGGTATCGATAATTATAAGTTGACAACTTGACATAATATACAAAATGTAAAACAACATACCTGGAGAACTAGTTTTTGCTGAAGCCCTAGCTAATGCATTTGAAAATGAACCCATACCCTAACGAAATGTGGCAATCTCATCGATTACTTTAGGATCTTTATAATAGTCTTGAAGGATCAAAAGCAAACCCGAGAAAGCTTGAGAAGGTATTGAATGATCGAGATCATCTTTGAAATCTGGATTGACGATAAGCGACTCCATGAAGAGGCAAATTCAACATTCTTTCAAACCTTTCGTCGATAACATTCACAAATGGGCTATACTTAACTTCATCACCTTTGAATAGCTCTTTTATTCCTCTAATGGCTCTCTCGACCCCTCAAAACATAGCTAAAGAAGGCTTCTCATCCGTGTCGAAATCTTGAAGTCGCATAAGAGGTTCCAAAATCTTCACCACAACATTGCAATTACTCCAAAACATTGTTCAAGACCACTTCTCTAACTGCCTTACCTTTGTCATTGTTACAATTTTCACGAAACTCAGGACACAAAACTAAGGCCTCCAAATCTGCTCTATGCTCATAAAGACTCTTCAAGGCAATGAAATTTGTACCAAACCTAGTAGGCTGAGCCTAACTATTTCGATCCATCCAGTCTAGCTCTCGACCAACGAAGACACCATTTGTTGTTGTAAAAGAAGCTAGATATTTTAGAGCGAAATGTGACACATGATGAAGCCGATGTGAACTTGCGATATCTTCAAAATCAAATTAGACAATGAAAGCGAGAACATGGTGACCAATAAATTTTGGATATCTCTCATTGACAACTTTCCGGCACCCTTATAGTTAGCGCATTATCGGTTACTAGATGAACAACATTATAAGGCCCTCTGATCTCCACTATACTTGCAAAGCAGATCACGCATGAAAGTGTGGAACTTGACTTGACACATGATGCATCAAAAGACTTAATAAATGACACACCATGGGACTATAAACTAAAAAGTTTATCAAAGGCACGCTACTACGATTTTCCATCCATCCCCATTATATTGTACACCCACTATCAATCCATTTAGCACGAAGTGCGTCGATAAACAATGGCGATGTTTTAGCCTCTTTCAACAATGGAACTCTCAAAGCATGATAATTAGGAGGAGTATAGCGAACCCATAGCGCTACCTTCTCCATGGCGGTCTAAAAACTTAGAATTCACGGCATTTATCGTATGCAAGCATCATAAAACCAATTTGCCAAAGCCGTATCGATTGTCATGCTTTCTTTCTTTAGTTTGCCATGCACATTTTAAGCTAGGTTGAGAAAGATTCTTTGTTGCACAGGACATCTTAAAGTTTCCAACGGTTTTTTCCTTTTATTAGCATCGACCTTTTTCGAATAATTTGGCAATAAGATTTCAACTTCTTCTCGACTATATCACAAGTATCCGGTTTGCCTCTATTCTTTTAGAGTTTGCATGTTCATCTATTAACCTTCTCATTGCAATTATAACATCGAATTGGAACCTTCGACAACTAGTAACATTTCTAGTTATTTGAGCTAAGTGTTCTTTCATCTTATGGATACCTCCACCACCAAACCTTTTATGACAAAAATTACATTCAAGAGTGCTCTTCTTCGAAATCTTGTTACATGATAACATGCTCCCAAGCGGATCTGTTTTTGTCGGACATTAGCGATGTCGATTACTCGTCTTGCTGATGTTCTTGGCGAGTTGAAGGAGTAAAGCGACTCCGGATAGTGCGGCATGGGATCTTGATTGAGAAGACTCCATCTGTGGCGAGAATCAACCTGACAAATGAGCAACATAACAAAATCGAAGTCGAAGTTGAAGTGCGATTAAGAACAATTCTGAACAAGAATTTGAAGAAAAAAAAAATCCACGTCGGTCCTTTCCTTAAAACTCAAAATCGATCACTTTCTGACATTATTCCATCTATACGGAAAATTTTAGCAACTATCGCGCTGCAAACACTACAAAAAATGAACATGGCAGCGGATAGATCCGTCAGTCTGACCCGCTATCCGTCTCCCATTTCTGGCGACGGATCAGACAGCGGATAGAAAATCCGTCGCCCCACAGGCTGTGGCGGCGGATAAAATCCGTCGTCGATTCGCGGATTGGGCGACAGATTGACCTTTTTTAAAAAAAAAAAAATGATTATGGGCGACGGATAGATCTATCCGTAGCCCTTCCCCAAAAAAATAAAATCCGTATACGAATTTTTATATTCGTATACGGATTAATTCCGGCAGTGGTGGTGCGGTGGTGGCAGTGGTGGTGCGGTGGGTGTGGTGCAGGTGGTGGTGGGAGGTGGTGGTGGTGGAAGGGTGGTGGTGGTAGTGGAGGAGATGGTGGTGGTGGAGGAGATGGTGGTGGTGGCAGGGTGGTGGTGCGGTGGTGGTGGGAGTAGAGAGGTGGTGGTGGTGGAGATGGTGGAGGAGGAGGATGGTGGAGGAAAGGAGGTGGTGGAGGAGATGGTGGTGGTGGAGGATGGTGGTGGTGGCAGGGTGGTGGTGGTGGGAGGAGAGAGGTGGTGGTGGTGGGAGGAGGGAGATGGTGGTGGAGGAAAGGAGGTGGTGGAGGAGATGGTGGTGGTGGAGGATGGTGGTGGTGGGAGGAGAAAGGTGGTGGTGGAGGATGGTGGTGGTGGGAGGAGAAAGGTGGTGGAGGAGATGGTGGTGGTGGAGGATGGTGGTGGTGGGAGGAGATGGTGGTGGTGGAGGATGGTGGTGGTGGGTGGAGAATGGTGGTGGTGGGAGGAGGAGGAGAGGAGAAGTAGTGGAGAAAAGGAGGTGGTGGAGGAGATATATTATATTTTTTTTAGGTTTTTAGCGACGGATAGATCTAGATCTATCCGTCGCTAATCCCACATTTTTCCGGCCTTGTAGCGGGATAAATCTATCAAATCGCTACATAGCGGCGGATAGATTATCCGTCGCTAAATCTTGACGGATAAATCTATCCGTCGCTAAATTTTTTTTTTTATTTTATTTTGGTCGGCTTCTGTGGCGGATAATTTTATCCGTCGCTTCTGAACGACAATCTTTGAAAGTGCATAAGCCGAGCGGAAGAAGCGAAGCACCCGGAAGAAAAAAAATCAAGCGAAACAAGCAGCGTACTGTCGAAGCGAGCGGAAGAGATGGAAGCTAAGCAGGCATTGGGCGAGCGGAAGAGATCGAGCGGAAGAAGCGAAGCGGTCGAAGCCGAGCGAGATCTGAAATCGATTCTGCAAATCGAAATTCGAAAGGGGTTTTTTCTTTTTTGGGATTTTGCCGTTTCGCAAAATCAGCCCCTCAAAAATTTTTTTTTTTAAAAAACACTCAGACCCGTTGGAACCGGCGGGTCACCGGCCCAACCCGGTTTTGGGCCAAGCGGCTTAAGGCCGGTTTTTTAGCCCTATTTGGGCCGTCCAATAGTGGTTTAGCGGTCCGACCCGAATTTTAAAACATAGCCAGAGACTAACCAGAAGGCTTATGAGGATGAAACTTCACATCAAGGTAAAACCCTCATATGGACCCATATGCGCGGCACATATCATACATCTAGACACTATTTTGTAATAAACATAATGTCTAACACTTATGAGTAGTGAACTATTGGGGGGTAACATGAATATATAATTGATCCTAAATTTAATTAAATATGTACTTACCATCCTACACTTAAAGATAAGTCAAAATTAAATATTTTTTAATTAAAATAAAATTCAAAGGACTTATTATAATAAGGTTATATGTACTTCCTATACGTCCTAGAGAAGTAGTCGAGTTTTGATTTTTTTTCCAGTCGATAAATTTTAACTTGAATACAAATTAATCTTAAAGTGTAATGGTGAAATTTTAAATTAAATTATATAATAAAAATTTATGAGGTAAAATTTTATAGTATTTTTTTAATGAACAGTTTGCCATTCCAGATTAAGATTAATTTGTAGTCAACATTGGAGTATGTTTACTATAAAAAGTCAAAGCTAAACAATTTTCATGGGATGGAGGGAGGATAATTTTACGAACAAGGTATCTATTGTAATTTAATAACAATTAATTATATGAGAAGGGTGCTATAGTCAACAAATATTATATGGCAATTTTGATTATTAAAATTTAAATTATTATAAATTATATTAAAATATTAAAAATTAGAAGTACAATGATTTTGATCCAAAAGCGACATATCAGCTTCAATTTAGTATCACGTGACAATCATATCATATAACATATACATATATTTATGTCGGTAAGAATACGACTCGATCGGAATAAAAAAATTCCAAATAGTCCATTGGTGTTTGAATGTGATCCATTATGACTATTTATTGTGGTTTAAAACCTAATTTAAGGAGAAATTGTAGTTTGATTGTCTCAACAAATTAAAGCTAACATTCTATTAAATTAAAATTGGAATTTGTAAGGGTTTCTTAGACCCTAGGGGCAAGATGATGATCTTACCCTCTCACCAAATAGTGGTGAGTGAGATTATTAATCTCACCTTCATGAATCATGAATGTAAACGACACTCCAATCTCGCTAATACAAACAGTTGAGATTGCGTTTTAGCGGAATTGTGGTTTCGTTTAAAATCCCCTTATATGAATCCTTGGATGAATTAGTTTGAACCTATTTGAAAAAGTTCAAAGTTTATCCATAGAACGTAAAAAAGTTTTAATAAGCAAATTTTGTGTATATAAATAAAAAAATGGGTGCAAAATGGTAAACGTCCCCTAGTACAGCAGAACGATGCTCCGTGCCCAATGAAACGGCCCTTCCTGTTTAAATAAAATTTAACCAATCACCTTACAGGCTACACCGTATACAAAGATTTCTTCTTGGCTACCATTATGGTCACTACCAGACAGTTTTAATTAAGTGACATGTGGCACCACCAAACTCTATTTAATTGTTTTGTTCATTAAGTCAACAGAACATCATTAATTGTTATTACTTATTACTATCGTTTGGTGAAGGATTAATTAATCCGGAAATCTGTAAGTATGTAAAATTGTAAATCACCAACTATTTTTTTTATTCTTTGTATATTTTTAAACAAAAATTTATCTGCTGTTATGTGAACTACAATAGATTTATTTCCGGGTTAAAAAGAAGAGCAACACTTGTAGTAAAATACTTCAAACATTTAAGTAAATAACAAAATCACATTAGTATAAATGAGGTGAATGTGTCATATAACTTTAAGGGCATATGAATTTTCATTAAAACAAATAATGAATAATACAGTAGTTTGGCCAAAAAGAAAAATAAAAAAATAAAAATTAAGTATATAAAACGCATGCAAATTATATGGAATTTGTATAGCACTTCATGTCAAGAAAATGAAAACGATAACTTGGTAATAATAACTTTGAATATACTCTTTGGTCCGCGTTTGAAGCTTATCGTTTTATTTGATTGAAACTTTTGTCGGTCATGAAATTCTTTTAAATCACATCAAAAAAAATATTATATTAAAAGTAGTGCTATAATAGACTATTTGAATATAACATTTTTCTTCAATCTTATTTAGGAGTAATTTGCGACGGAGAAAAGGTAAACGGAAATAAAGATGATAAATTTTAATATTACACAAATATGTATGTTAAAATTAATAAATTATATGACCTATTATGTTTCTTTTTACAAGATTAGTAGTTGGGTCGTTAAAAACTAAATTTTGATTTTAATCAAAATTAGCACATAAATTGTGCATTTATCCACTAGTGTTAGATGATTTTTTTTTATATTTATTCATTAAGGTTAGAAGATAAATCTGAAGATACTTTATGTTCTACTTTCTACAAAGAGCAGTAGTGTAGCGTCATTGGTTTATTTTTGCTAACAGGAGTACTAGTATGTATTGAGATATTATTATTTAATTAGAGTAATTAATGAAAGTTGATGTAAACATAAGCTTCCTGGTAGTGGTCCGGCCCCTTTTTAATTGTGAAGAGTCAGTGTACAAATTGTATACCAGTAATCCTTTGCTTGCCCACTTGTCCACCAAATCAAACCAGTAGCGAAAAGGCAATCGAAATTCAAATTAATAATTACCATGTTATGTTATTATATACTAAATATATCACAATACGACAGATCCCCGCCTGTACTGTAAGCCTGCATTCAGTATTTAAATATGTATATTAAATAGTAGTAATAAATAAATACCGCAGTGTCGTTGTCTTCTTCTTTCTTCGCTTTCAATATTCTTCCGACGTGTCCCTCCATTGGATTGCACCACTGAACCCGGGTTGACATCAGATTTCTCCATTTTTCTATCGTTTAAACCACTTGATCATCATCATCATCATCTCATCATTGATCAGCCGTATATTCCACTCTAAATCTGCTTGTTATTAGATGTTAAACACGGGATTAGACCTCTAATACTGAGCTTAGCTGAATTATGGCGTCTTCAATTTTGAGGCATGAGACGATTTCATTGCCTTTCAGAGTATTGGAGGAGGAAATCACTCCTACGCCGGAATCAGACCCGACCAACGCCGTCATATTCGTCGGAATCAGCTTAGTTTTGGGGATCGCTTCTCGTCACTTGCTTAGAGGCACGCGCGTGCCCTACACTGTTGCTCTGCTTGTTCTCGGCATTGGACTTGGTGCTTTAGGTTTGTTGCGTCGACTTATTCGTGATTTCATTTCTAGTAGCTAGCTATGTTCAAGTGCATAGTATCAATTTGAAGTGAACACTGTTTGATTGAGACTTGAAAGATAGATAAACTTGTGTTTTTTCGAAAATGGATGAAACGAAGATTGATCTGTCTCTGCAGAGTATGGAACACATCATGGATTGGGAAAGCTTGGTGATGGAATTCGCATATGTAAGTTTCAGAACCAACACTTCATATATAAGTTCTTGTTGTATAGTATCTGTTAATGCATCTAACGAAGCGTTAGGCTCTGTTTTTGGTTATTTGTATGTCGTGTTCATTAATTGAGTGAATGGAAGGTTAGTTATCCGGAAACTAATAAATTTGCTATTGATAATTGTGGTGATAGTGGTTTTTGTTTTTTTGTTCACCAGGGAATAATATTGATCCTGATCTTCTCTTGGCGGTCTTCCTCCCTGCACTTCTTTTCGAGAGTGCATTTTCAATGGAAGTGCACCAGATAAAGGTTCTTTTCTACCTCACTTTTTGGTCAATGTTGTCATGTATAATTTGAAATCCATCATTGTCTCTGTCCTATGCATTTTTGCATTAGAATGTAGCTGATAGAAGTAGGAATTTTTTTCATTTTCATTGGCTTGTGACGGGTTAAGCCTGTGTTCATGTGGTATTGGGGTATCATAATGATGCTACTTAGATGGATTTATGTTCATATACATTGTTGGGCTTTTCTACGGCCAAGGAGGTTTACGCCCTGCCTGACAACAGGCACACGATCAGAGTGGCTGATGTGCTTAGTGCTTGGTGAAGAAAATTCTGGAATAAAGACAAAAGGATTAAATGGATTCTTATCCCTTGTTACATATGTTGGAATGTTTGTTCCGCTGGAGAGAAATGAACAACAAATTCTCTGAGATGTTAGTTGCCTGGTTTGGAATTGGAAGATAATGAATTCATTCTTTCAGTCCTATCTATTTAGTTTACTTTCAATGTTTTAGTTAGTGACCCTCTGCCTGGTGTTAATCATCTTGTTTCTTTGCTATCCGTGTCACTGTGATACACTACCCGCTTATTGTTTTACTTAATATTACTAGAATATGGATCACAGTTTCAAAAATGAAAACAGAAAAAGAGAAAGATGTTGCTCGCAATTTAGTTGTTATTTAACAGACTGCCTATTTTAATGATCAAACATCTAAACCATTTGCCATTTTCATTGGTCCCGCCAATCCAATACAGAGGTGTATGGTTCAAATGATGCTACTTGCTGGCCCTGGAGTTCTTATTTCAACCTTTTTTCTTGGGACTGCTTTGAAGGTTTGAAATTCGTTTTTGCTTTCGTCTTGTTTTCTTTCTGCCATTATTCTGAGATCTTAAAAAACTATAGTATGCATTTCCATATAACTGGAGCTGGAAAACGTCATTGCTGCTTGGTGGTCTCCTTAGTGCTACTGATCCTGTGGCCGTTGTTGCTCTCCTGAAGGAGCTCGGAGCCAGCAAAAAATTGAGTACCATAATTGAAGGAGAATCCTTGATGAATGATGGGTATAGTGATCCTGCCCTATTTTCTATCCAAAACTGCTCGATATTGGATTATAAGTATCCGTTCAGTTGGTTCAATCAAATTTCTAGTTGTAAATACCTTCTCAAAACATGATAATCACCATAAACATCTCCCCTTATTGCTTAATAATATACATCTGTACTTTACAGGACAGCAATCGTGGTCTATCAGTTATTCTACAGGATGGTTCTTGGATGGAGTTTCAACTGGGGAGCTGTAATAAAATTCTTGTTACAAGTGTCTCTTGGAGCGTACGTTCATATACTTTTGATAAAGAATAACATAAGTTGTATTTATCTGAATTGCTTCTTTATTGGTACAGCGTAGGTCTTGGTTTTGCTTTTGGAATTGCATCGGTTCTGTGGCTGGGATTCATATTCAATGACACAGTAATAGAAATTACTTTGACGCTGGCTGTGAGCTATATTGCTTATTTCACTGTACGTACTCCATCAACCGTATATATTTTTATATGTTTCTTAATTTTTGTTATGCCTAGAAACATGAGGTCTCTATTCGGAATCTGGACCCGATGGCGAGTTGCAAATCCTACATAAATGACTAGAAAATGATTTCTTAGCAGTAGCAGTGGATCATTTGGTTGAACCATATGTTACAGTCTCTCTAGGTCCATCAAATAATGAAAACATTCCATTTCCCAATTCAGTGGAAAAGCAATGAAATGATATTTCCTATTTTCTTCATAAAAAGAGCTGCTAGTTCTTAGCTTATGAAATTCTGTTTCGGCAAATGTGAGATTAGTTTTAAATTTTAATGCTTACTAGAGGGAAACACACATTACCACTTTTATTAATGGCTTCACTCAGCTTCTCACTAACCTCGAACTATTGATTGATTAAAAGTCTGAATCATGGAATTTATTTATACACATAATCATTAAAGAAGTCGTTGCTATGGTCGTTATCGCCACCGCCACTGCCGTCGTGGTGGTGTTAGTTTTGTTACCTTTTTTTTTTTCTCATTTGAAGTGAGCTAAATGCGATTAATTGCAATTTATTACAGGCTCAAGAAGGGCTGAAGTTTCTGGTGTCTTGACAGTCATGACTTTGGGGATGTAGGTTTTGTTATATTCTTTGGTGAATACGAATTGCATAAACAGCTTTCTGATCACATGTATGAACAGGTTCTACTCTGCTGTGGCTCGTACAGCTTTTAAGGGTGAAAGTCAAGGAAGCTTGCATCATTTTTGGTACTTAAACCACATTCATTTCATGTTTTGCTCTTCTGTTGGCAATTGTTCATGGGTAAAGGACACGTACTTTTGTTTTTATTCCAATTGTGCCTTACTTTAAGGTTATTGGATATAACCTTTTTGTGATTTAAATTTTGATTGTAATTTGTGCCATAAACCTGCACTTTCAATATTTGGAAGTTCAAAAGGTTGAAGTTGTCATAAATGGAGTTTTGGTGCAGTTCATCTAATATATGAGAATTCATATCATGAAACATAGCTGTTCGGCATAGGTTTTGCCAATTAGCAAAGTCGTATGCTCGTTTGCCTAATATTTATTGATTTGTCTTTTCGGTAATTTATGAACTAGACCTCCTCTGTACTATTTGATTACCTTATCTCCAAGGACCAGATTTGCAACAAGTTTGTTTATGTAAACAGTATGAATGGTATTGTGACATGGATTTTTTTTCTACAATGCTCTGGGGTTAATTGGAAGCTAATTCATATGATCAGTGCAATGCTCTTGATCAATACTATAAGCATTTTTTTAACCTCGGTTATAAAAATATTTGACATGCTCAACCACATGCAAGAATGTAGGAGCTCTTAGTTTCTTGTGAAGTTATGTGACTGGAAGGTGAAGGGAACACTGAACACGTGACTGAATGTATTTGTTCGAATTTATTAGCTTGTTACCGATTGGGTATGGCAACGATCAAGTCTATACCAGAGTGGAATTTTGTTCGGGATATTTATGAGATATTACTTTGCTGGTTCAATGGGGCAGCCTTGAACTCTCGCCTGATAGGCCTAACCTAGACCTCTGTTTGTCTGTTTTGCTGTAGTACACTTCCTGGGTATCTTTTTCTTTCTATTAATAAAACACCATTTTAAAAATAAAAAATTATCAGCATCTCCCCATCTTTCCCGCGTCCAAGTTGAATTGCTAGTTTATTCGTATGCTGATTCGAATTATTTACTGCCCATATCAATTCTCATAGAGACTTCTTATGATGTGTATGGGCAAATAATTGCTAGTTTATTCATATACAAATTCAGATTATCTACTGCCCAGTGCCCTTATCAATTTTCAGACAGACTTCTTATGGTGTATACATTTGTTTCAGGGAAATGATTGCATACATAGCTAATACATTAATCTTCATCTTAAGGTAAGACTTGATATAAGCATTTTGTGTCCTCTTTGAGCTCTAATAATGATTACCTTGTGCACTTCAAATTACACTCAGTTTAACTGTTTTAATAAACCTTTTGTTTTTGCTTTTAATTTTTGCATGACAAAGTACAAGATCTTTTAATGCCTCTAAACTTCCAGCCGTCTTAATCTCTATCGTTCTGCAGCTGATTATTGAATCCTTTTTTTTCTCTCTCTATGATTTCATGCATAGCTTGAAACGATTTAAATAAACATAACATCAATTGCATCAAGGCATTTCTAAATTTTTCTGATGTTCCGATTTCCTTTTTAATATTTGCAGTGGAGTAGTTATAGCAGAAGGTATTCTTGGAGGTGACAATATATTTAAAACACACGGTAAAATTCTTTTCACCACTGGTGTTTTGATGATATGAAATACAGAGGAAAAAATTGATTTGGAAGTGCTTTCGGGGTATGATTTCAGTAAATTGCGTTTTGACGAAATTTAAGAACCTCCCTTTGATAAATTATGCTGGCACACCCTTGAATATTTGCAGCAAAACTTTGCAATACCAGTTGGAGTTTCGCTCTAATACCAATTTTGCTCATCATCATATATAACCATATGAAGAGTGTAACGCCCCAAAGTTTCAGAGAGCTTAAATGGGTCGAGAATGCTACTCATACCAATTGGTGCACCCTTCTTTTCATTAACCCATCCATAAGAACTCTAGAGTGCAGGAAAAGACATGTGTTGGTACAGTGGGCCCAGCATATCACCTGGAAAGCAGCCCATGAGTAACCGCGCCGGCCCACAAGGGGATGGGGTGTTACAAAGAGAGGATGGTTTCGCTATAAGTATGCAAATTAATGGTTGTTCGCATAAGTTTGAATAGCTCATACTTCATATAGAATTGTGTTAAAATTAGTTCAAAATTCCAGCTGCAAAGTTGGATCTTTTAATTCACAGTATCTCAAACAACGGTTTTATCAAATATTGATCAGAAAAAGTGTGTGTGCAGGTTTCTTTTGGAAACTATTGGTTTCTTATAACTTCTAATAATCAGAAATGTGTTGGAAGGGGCAAAGTTTATCTCAACAAACCTAAATACACCCTGAAGCAACATTTTGTGGGAGACCTAAGTAATAATCTGTATCATGTCTCTTGCAGAACATTCTTGGGGCTACCTATTCCTTCTATATGTGTTTGTTCAAGTTGCCCGGATGGTTGTAGTTGGAGTTTTATTTCCATTTCTACAATACTTTGGTTATGGTCTGGAGTGGAGAGAAGCTCTCATTCTGGTCTGGTCTGGTCTGCGTGGTGCTGTTGCATTGTCGCTTTCACTGTCTGTTAAGGTGAGTTACTGCATCTCTGTCTGCTGCGCCATATATTCTAATATAAATTGAATCCATTTCCTCTTAGTCTATGAAAATAAGCCATCTGCGCGTGTTTCTTCCCTCTTCATATGACCTCTGATCTGAACTCTTTTGTTTTTGTGTTTATCGGGATCTGGCTAGTAGTTTGTCATAAAATGAATGCTGAACACATGAAATTTTCACTATATAAAAAAAATCCTAGAAGTAAAATGTAAGATAAGAAAGATGATTTTTCTTGCATATTAGTATTCATTTATCGTAGTACATTAAGAGTATGTTAATCAAAGGGGGCCATATACAGCTCATTATTGAAAAAGCGTAAGCTTTCACTATTAAAATCACATTTTTCTCCTTCTCTTGTCAAGTTGCTCGGTGCTGTTATTTTTGTGGTGCCAGCGTGCATCACAAAAATAAAATAAGATGATGTATGCCTTCTACTTGACTTCTTCTTAGACGGTGTAGAACTTGACAGAAAGAGTGCATTTATGTGTACATATGCAGTGCTTATTTGTTGCAGTAGTTTTGTTAATGCATATAAGAACTCTGGATGCTGCATAAGAATCCCAGTTATTGGACGTTAAGAACATACTATCGCTGCAACTATTTAGGAGCGAATCAATCATGTACACATCAATTAAATGGTAAAGCTATCCAGCTCCATACTGATGCACTCTTTGTTTTCTCGCAACACTTATGATGCACTTTGCGAGCTATAATAGAGGAAATGCTCTTTACCACGACACGAAGTGTTAGCCATGTACTTCAGGTCTCTATTGAAAGGGAAACTAGCTACTAAATAACATTATCATTCTCAGCATGAACGTTATTCAATTTTGCTATCGACCCAAATACACATTAATATAATATCAAGTTATGGTCCCCATACTTTAATATGTGTCTCAATCTAGTTTTTAGTATCATAATAAATTAATAACCAGATGTTACTATCTTCTAATTTTTTTTTTTTAATTGTCATTTCAGCGTACAAGTGACCACTCGTTACACATAAGTTCTGATACTGGAACCCTGGTAAGTCATGTGAAGATTAAATTGATTAACTTCCAGTTTTATACTAATGAGCAGAAAATATTTGTGATGGCTCACGGTCTTATTCAAAGATTGATGTACAGAGTTAGAAATTCATGTAATTTGCCTTTTTTACTTATAGTTCAGTTCCTTGATTATTATTAATCGCATAAATCTTCAAAATCCAGAAAATCATATGTCAGGGGGTTTGAACAGTTATCTAGTTTGTGGGACCTGGTCCTGAAAAGATAATGAGTGTTGCCTGGCGCTAATTTAATCATATCTGTTTCTGTGCAAGTTATTAAATGATCATATCTCTTGCCTCTGCAGTTTGTATTTTTAACTGGTGGAATTGTATTCCTTACGCTTATTGTGAATGGCTCAACAACTCAGTTCGTGCTGCGCTTTCTTCAGTTGGATAGACTGTCTGCCCCCAAGGTGAGGCTGTCCCCCAATGTGCTATGTTTGTCACACGTGCAAAAAAATGTTTATCATTAAACTAAGTGAGTCCTTTGAGACACCAGGTTCAGAAAGCACTGCCTTAGATGTTACTTGCCATGTTAGAGGAGAAATAAGCAAGGGCCTTTTCCATTACGTGTAGTCTCACTCTTGTGCAGCACTGCTATGTCTAGGAATATGATTGTTTGACAATATGTCCATCCTCTGGAACATGAAAAACAGGAGTTATTTATGATGAAATCTCTCGCTGTTGTTGGTACACTTATAGATACTATATAAATCAACTTTTGGTTTTTGAAAGGGATGGGATAACACATGTGCAATCATATATTCATTTTTAAGTATCAAAATGTCATCCAGGCCTCATTTTTAGCAGTCACTCCTAAGTTCTGTCTCATGCAGACTTTCAAGCCACCAATATTAATTGGATTGCCACATTCTCTACAAAGACAAAGATCTAATTCATTCTGTAAAACGGAATATCTTGAATTTTTTGCAAAAGCCAAGTACAAGTTAACAAGAATAACACCCCCCCCCCCCCTTCTCTAATTGTCATGAAAAAGCCTGTCCTTAGCTGAATTTATCATTTCTTGCAAATGAATGCTCTTGCACATCTTCTGAAAATATCGTCTTTACCTGTTTAACATAGTGATATTATTAATTTTGTTTGCCATACTGAATTACTGATGCACAAAAGGTCATTTCTAGACCCATGTAAAATAATGATGTATTTGCTCTTTATGATGTGTGACAGAGGCGAATACTGAATTACACCAAACATGAAATGCTGAACAAAGCTCTTGAGGCCTTTGGTGATCTTGGAGATGACGAGGAACTAGGACCTGCTGACTGGGCCACTGTTAAAAAGTACATAGCAACGTTAAATGATGTTGACGGTGAGGGTTTACACCCTCATGCTTCATCTGAAAATGATGATAACCATGATCGCATGAATTTAGTAGATATCCGTGTCCGCTTCTTGAACGGTGAGTTTTCTACGCTCTTATTTCCTTCTTCAGTTAGAAAGCTGATTCTTGTATTTTGATTATGTGGTTGTCCATTTTACCTAGAATTTGGATTTTTAGGAACTATCTTCCCCCATTAAGGGCACTAGGAGATGACGATAAACCACTTTTTCAGAGCATTAAATTGTCATTTACCATATTGAATCACTAGGGATTTTAGTTTCTACTGGATCATGTAAAAGGACTTGTTCTAGTTATCTTTTTTCTCTTTTATTTATTCTAATCCTAGTGCAGATTCCATATTATATATTTCATAGAAATTGTGTCACATATTAACGATGACCATTGCTTTTAAAGAGCTAAATTTTATTATTGTAAGGAAACAATCCGTTCAGCTAATTATCATCTGACGTGTTAATTTAGCCTGACTGTTTCTAGTTTCGTCTAATTACACATGCTCCCAAAAGGTTCAAAATGTTGAAATGATGAAAAGCCAAAGTAGTCCCATATGTTATAAGAGAACACTTGATAAAGGCAAATCTATCTTGGATATGTCATATGTCACTTGCATGGAAGTCTTAGATTACTAGTATCTTATCCATCTTGTATATCCTTGTATTGTATGTCGTAACTTTTTCGTTTCAGGCAGACTTTATTGCAAAAGATAATGAGTGAGTTTTTAATAATTAGTAAAAGGGGCAAGAATCACAGACGTAGGAGCTAAAGAGCTAATGATCGAAGTTGCTTGAATGCTTGATATAATTAAGTGCTTTGCAGGCAAGATAATTGAATGTCTGAATGGCATCTGTTACGTGCTGTAATAAACTGTATATAAAAGTTGACAGGAAACATTATTGCTGATGCTTAGCAATGAATTTCATAAAATTCAGCTTAATGATGAATGACAGATCAGATGAGCATTTCAAATTACTCCTCAGCAGAACTATATGTTATACATAGTAGAACTTGATGTCAAATTGTCTGGATTTGATATGTTTTGTCCATTTAAAGTTGGATCTTGAAACTGGTTCAAGATTTGACCAGGAAACAAAAAATAAAGAATCTCAGCAAATGATTGAACTTAGACTTGTTCAGCTTATGCAGCGGAAAGTTACTGCGGCTTAGAAGCATATCCTAATTGAAAGTCCATAACTAAATATTTCTCTCCCAACTGAATTGCAGTTATAGTGTGTAAGCCAGGTTTCATATGTTAATGACATAAACCATCTAACATGATGAGAAATGATTATAGGTGTTCAGGCTGCTTATTGGGTTATGCTTGATGAGGGAAGGATCACCCAAACAACTGCCAATATTCTGATGCAATCTGTTGATGAAGCAATGGACCTTGTATCTCATCAATATTTGTGTGACTGGAATGGTCTAAAATCTTATGTGATCATGCCAAACTACTTTAAGTTTATTCAGTCCAGCATTGTCCCACAAAGGATTATCACATACTTTACTGTTGAGAGATTAGAATCTGCGTGCTCAATCTGTGCGGCCTTTCTCCGTGCGCATCGGATTGCAAGTCAACAACTACTCGAGTTCATTGGTAAGTAGTTTCTCCAATGCTTGCTATGCTTTAATTTGGTTCTCCTCTAATATTTGAATTATTTGTTCATGTCTTACATTTCTGTCCATTTATTTTCTTAATGTATTCTTTTGATTTAGTTATGCAACACCTGCTCATTATGTGTTACCACATAATAAGCCTTAAGGAAAAAACAAAAAGACCTTTGAGTACTCAATAGTATGGTTATTTGCATTGCTTAACCAGCACACTTTGTTACAAGATTGAAAAGGTCTCTGGTTAAGCAGCACTCCTGAACTATTATGGGCCATAAATCAATAACTTGAGAAATCTTATTTAACTTTTCTGAGTTGTTGCTTTCATCATCATCATCGTTCCCCAAGTGCCTTCGGAGAGGCTCCTGCCCTAGATCACATAAAGCATGGACGGAGGCGTGAGCGGGAAAGTGCCAGGCCGCTAGTGTGTTTAAAAGTTAAATAGCGTGAACGCCTTAAAGTGTTCCCTAATCGTATTAGAAAAATTATATACATAAATATATTACTTTAATTGATAAATTTATACTTAACTAGAACAAATTGTTCACAAAAATCAGGGGTGACTAAGGCCCTGTGTGGGAAGCCCGCCCGTGCAGGGCCCAATAATTTTGGGGGGCCCTCATTTTATAGTCCCTTTATTTAGGATTTCTATGCAAATAACAATTACGTTGGTTGAAATGGCCTGATGGTAGTTTCACTTGGCAAAAAGCTCATTAACCCTTGGGGTTACAGGTTCGACACCTTAATGTGCTCATTTTTCAACATGTTTTTATTTAATTTTTTTTTATGAAAACACTATAACTTTGAATAATTTTGTTTGCTATGTTATTATTCTAATTATAAATAGTTTACTTCATTTTATATGTTTCGAACTTTCTTCGTTATACTCCCTTCGTCCCAGACTTAACTTCTCGTATGTCCGGGCACAAGTTTTATCACTATATTCAGTGTTGTCAATCCCGGCGAGATCCCGCTATCCCAGTGCGGTTTGGCACCTGGGCGGGATTGACATGCCCATCCCGGGCAAATCCCAGGCGGGATTGTAGTCGGGATCCCGGATATCCCGGGCGGGATATTAAAGTTTGGGGGTAAATTGGCATTTTCCCCAATTAAAACCTAATAAATTGCAAATTTACAAAGTTCAAGCCCATTTTTCTTCAATTTTTAACTTTCTACCCGTTAATTGAGTTATTTCTAAGGTTTTAAGTTTATGTTATAATGTATTGTATATCATATATTAAACTTCAGTATCCCGGTCATCCCGGTAGCGCGATCCCGCTATCCCAGTTTTTTTGGTTGGGCGCGACGCGACGCTATCCGGGATTAACAACACTGACTATATTATATATATAATTAGAATAATTCGTAATATGTGGCTCGGATGGATAAAAGTATGAGATAGATTGAATAAAACATGAGAAAGAATGAATAAATTATGTGAGAGAGTGAATAAAGTAGGAGATATGGTTTCTATTTAAAGTATGGGAAGTTGAGATTTGGACAACCGAAAAAGGAAAGTGGGCAGTTGAGATTGGCATGGATGGAGTATTATTTTGCAGAGTCAATTGTACAGTGTTGATCCTTTTTATATTGTTCTCATTTTAAATTGCTTAATATATTCGTTTGTTTTCATTTTATGAATCATATATAATTTGTACAAATATGATTCGTTTCAATATATTGTTATTTATTCCATTAATATTTTTTTTATTTCCACATATTTAAATATAACTTTTTTTTTAGTAAAAGAAAAATCATATGATTTTTATTATATTACTACCTCTATTCCAATAAGAGCTTCCTAGCTCCTTACTTTCTCTAATATTAAGGAGAATTAATAAAATATTAATTTGTGTGGGGTATTATGTAGGTAAAGTTGTAAGTGTATGATAAAGTAAGAGAGAGATTGAATAAAATGATGAAAAAGTAGGAAAGAGATATAATAAAAAATTAGTTAGTGGGATAAAAACTTTCCATTTATGGGTTAGGAAGTTTCTAACGAAACGCCAAAGAAGGAAAGTTAGGAAGTTATTAATGGAATAGAGGGAGTATTATTCAGGGCCCTGTCTTAAAAGGTTGTACAGGGCCCCTCAAATCCTTGATAGGGTCCTGACAAAAACGACTCATATATGTTTTTATAAATGTGTTTTTTGGATATATAAAAGAAAAGGTAATGTTTAGTTGCATTATCAAGTGGTGCATTTAGAAAAAAGTCGAACTCTTTCCACACTTCAATTTGGTTAACAAGTATCGAGTATATACCAATTTAATAATTGCCTTGAATAATTGTTGAAAGTCTATTTATTGTTGAGCAAATCATTTACCATTGTTGAAAAGCTTGTTTGAGCATATTTTAATCGATCTTGAAATAGCGATTTAGTTGTAACTAAATCGAAATGACAAAATTGATTTTTTTTTTCGATTTCTCACCAGTATCCGCTACGTGCGACTAATCCAGCCGTGCACTGTCAAGCCCTTATTTAGGGGCGTCTCTCCCAACAATGTTTTTTTTTTTTTATATATCCACAAGGCTCGGACTCGATACCTTACTTAAGTGAAGTCAAGTACATTACCATTTGAGGCAACAACCAGTGGTGACAAATTTGATTTGATCGAACTATAACTGAAATTTAGCTGATTTCGACACGAAAGTGATTTTATTGTCCTAGGTGCACTTCAAATTGATATAAAACCTTTTAAGTCGAGAATTAATAAATTGTAAATTGTTTTAAGCGCGCTCGTGCAAATTAACGAAATACTGACGCAACATGAGGGTTTTGGGGTTGGGATGGGACCTATGCAGTCGTTCTCCTGCTTGTGATAGAGGGGATATTTCCTATTGACATCTACGATGGACATTCGACATTTACTTCGAATGAAAGGGTATTAAGAAAAGAACAGAGATCTGCATATGGTCTTTATTGATCTAGACAAAGCATACGGTAAAGTGCCATGGGAGGTTTTGTGGTGGACCTTGGAGATGAATTGAGTAGCTCTCAAGTAGGCACCAATATAATCAAGGACATATATGATTAAGCAGTAGCAAACGTCGAACATGTGAAGGTGTGACGAAAGAGTTCCAGATCACTATTGGACTAAATCAGGATCTGTGTTTGGCCGTTTTCTGTTTGCAGTCATTAAGGATGAGTTGACTAAGGACATAAAAACTGATATGCCTTGAACCATGCTATCCGTGGATCATGTTTTGTTAATTGGTGAGACGAGAGAATGGGTCAATGAGAAATTGGAGTTATGGAGTGGAGGGACACATTAGAATTAAAGGGCTTTAGGCTTGGTAGATCTAAGACGAAGTATATCGAAATCAAGTTTACTAATAGACAACATCATGATTCTAGTATTGTTTCACTAGATCACATGTTGCACTCTGGAAGTCATAATTAGTTGTAGAAGACACCATGAGTTCCAGATTACTATGATTTCTAGTTTTGTGCGGATGAGTTCCGGATCACTATGAACAGTTCAAATACTTGGTTCTCTTGTTCGGACAGGATTTTAAGCCCAATAGATGAGTCACATACATAAGATGAGTGTTGCCAAGATGCGCATGCTACCTGTAGTAATACTAGGAGAGATGGAGAGAGGAATGCAATCATCCGTGCAAACCTAGGGTTAGCTCTCTTATACTAGAATATAATCAAGAGAATAGATTACAGGTGGCTTGGCCGTATATGGCGCTGGCCTTGCCTCCCCTAAATTTTGATTTTTTTTTAATATGTAATATTTTCGATAATTTTAGATTTCGCAGTAGTCTATGGAGTTAGGACGGTTAGAAAACACGTGGTGACGAAGAAGACCTGGCTAGAAGTTGTACTAGATATGTAGGGTAAGGGTATAAGCAAAAATCTTGTTAAGGAGAGACGTGGAGAAGATTAATTGGTGCACATGGCAGATGTGACTTTTATTGATTCATGTAGCCTTCCCTGATTTATATTGTGATGAAGGGTTAGTTGGTTTGGTTTGGTTTGGTTTGGTTTTAGCTGTTGCTTTATATTTGCTTGTGCTTTGTCATTGTTTCTGCTGCCACTATAATTTCCTCTTCCCTTTTCTTCGTTTGTGTCATTTGAATCTTGAAATGTTCAGAATGAATGTGGAATGTCTTCATTGATACTTGAGAATTGAGATTGAGAAAACCAATTGATGTATGTATTAAGCTTTCAAGACCCAGCTGTCTGCTTGTTCATTGTTAAATTATTTCTTGAATCCATTTTTGTACGTGTAAATTGACAAGTGCATTTGGATTATAAAAACCAAATGAATATTAACTATGAATCTATGTATCGTCCCCTTATCAGATTTGGGTAATAGTCGATTTATGCATCTTGATGCCATAAAAATGTTAATTCTTTGGCCTAGTTGACATGCGATATAAAAGCAATTAAAAAACAAAAAAATCATCGCACTCTTCTTCATGACTGATCTTTCGATCTTGTCCTCTACATCCATTTCCCCAGCTTGATGTACAACCATTTCCTTTATTGAGCGCTTCTAAACCGTGTATGAATAATTACTTCAGGAGACAGCGAGATCGCAACTAGTGTAATACGGGAAAGTGAGCAGGAAGGCGAGGAAGCAAAGAAGTTTCTGGAAGAAGTCCGTGTTACATTTCCTCAGGTATGCTGAATATAATAAACTGAACCTCTACTTTTGACGCATTTAGCTCAACAGCATTTGTTGCTAATATCATCAGGTGCTGCGTGTTGTGAAAACAAGGCAAGTGACATATTCTGTGCTGAATCATTTGATCGATTATGTTCATAAACTTGAGAAGATTGGCTTAATAGAAGGAAAAGAGATGAGCCATCTTCATGACTCGGTCCAGGTAAATTATGAAAGTTTATATATCAATCCAGTTTTTCTCCTGAACGGAATATTTTGAAGTTATAGAGTGACCCTGGAATTTGAAATCTACTGTAGACTGACTTGAAAAAGCTCTTACGAAACCCACCTCTGGTGAAAGTTCCAAAAATACACGATCTGATAAATGCCAACCCTTTACTGGGTGCATTACCTACGACTGTCTTGAGAGAAACTGGTTGGATCTACCAAAGAAATAATGAAACTGCGCGGAACAACACTATATAAGGAGGGATCCAAGCCAACTGGCATCTGGCTAATAGCAAATGGAGTCGTCAAGGTTTCTGGCAATCATTTGTACAATATTTGTGTTTGCAATCTATCTTTGCGTGTCTTATGACTAAATATTTGTGTTTGGCAGTGGTCCAGTAAAAATTTAAGCAAGCATTTGTTCCACCCAACGTTCACGCATGGATGTACTTTGGGCTTATATGAAGTGCTCACTCAAAAGCCTTACATCTGTGATATTATCACGGACTCTGTGGTACTCTGCTTCTTTATTGAAACTGAGAAGATACTTTCTGCTCTGAGATCTGATCCTGCAGTGGAGGACTTCTTTTGGCGGGTAGGGTGCAACTAGTTTCTTTTTTTTTAATGGATTTATAGGACATTTTAGGTTGGCAGAGGACAATGGTGTGTATAATATGTACAAATATAAATTTGTTTCTGTCTTCCATCAGATTAGATAACTGGTATCCCCCCTGTTTCTGCAGGAAAGTGTCATTATTGCCAAACTCATACTTCCACAATTACTTGAGAAAATAGCAATGCATGATTTAAGAGCACTGGTGCAGAAAGATCGAAAATTACTTTATACCTAAGAGGAGACTTTTGAATTACCTCATCATACTATCGGTGTCCTATTAGAAGGATTCATAAAAGTACAAGGTGGGCAAGAAGAAGTTCTGCTTACGGCTCCTGCAGTCATATTGCGCGTATTGATCAAGGTTCTTATCAGTCTGAAACATCAGGTACTCCAGTTTCTGCTTGTCTGCATTACTTTCTGCAAATAGATGTAAAGCTGTTCTCAATTTTTTTTTCTTTTTTGACCAAAGTCGCATGCTTCTGCATTGTCTATGCGCTTCTGTTTCCATTATAAACTTCCATTAATCACCTCCTAGATATGTTTGTGCCAACTTTTGATCTGACTCCTGAAAGATTGCTAAAGAAAGACTTATTAGTAAGGATTTGTACCAATCATGGTTTCAAGGGTTTGGTAGACCATTAACAAATCAGTCTGTCATGTATTTGTTACTTGGATGGCAGCAGCATCTTTGCTTTGTTACTCTTGTTTTGACTCTTTGTATCACTAAATTCTTTAGGTTTTATGCATATATTTAGCAACATTCTGGCAATGTTCATGCTACCTGTCTTCATTCTCGGGCTCTCAAAATTTCACGTAATTTTTGCATTCCGAATGTAGGTGCCAGAACAGGAAGTTTCTCACAGCAATTGTCAACATATCTGGCTGAGACAAGGGCAAGAGTAATAATATTTGACATAGTTGGATTTGAGGCTGGGAAAACCCTCGTGAAAAGGTCATCTTCGATTGTATCACGTAATGATCACCCTACTGCATCTCTTAGCAGAGAGCACATTGGTCTGATGAGTTGGCCCGAGCAATATTTCCCTTTAAGACATCAAAACAGCGAAGTGACAGGTCAACACAAGAACAATTTGTCTTCAAGAGCTATGCAGCTGAGTCTCTATGGCAGTACACTAAATATGAGAAAACAGCGTACCAGAAGCTTCCCAAGGAACGAAGGAAAGCAGCTTTCTCATAGTATGTCATTCCCAACAGTTCCTTCAACATATGGACGTCCGGTTGTCTCAATCAAGTCTGAAGGATCCACTACATTGAGAAAAAAACTAGACATGCAAGAGAAGAAACAAGAAGACTCACGATCAGATGAAGTTCATGCTGCAGAGACAACGAGCGATGATTCTGGTGGTGAGGATGAGCATATTGTTAGAATCGATTCACCCAGCAAACTGTCTTTCCGATATGGTTCTTGACCTATTACTGTCGTTTTGTATATTATTTACCGGCATCTTGTTTCGGTTTGGGAGGAAACATCTTTACTACCCTTCTATCCTTTATTCCTTTTAACAGGCTACGTTGGCCATCCATGTCTGAATTCATTATAGAATTTATCATTGTATGTAATCAACTTCATGAAGAGAAATTTGGATGTAGCGTGATGTATGGAAATGGCATATCAATAAAGTGAAAAATGATATATCCTGCAATTATTATCACTGCTCCAGCTATTTATTATTACTGTTCCTGCTACTATTGCTACTCCTGCTCGCTCCTAAACCAAGTGCCTGTTTGCCTGTCAAATCGATTAGTTGAATTCTAGGTTTCGACTGTTTACAATTAGTCCTTCACTATATTATTCCCTCCGTTATGTAAAAATGAAACAATTTTTCGTTTTGCGCGTTTTATTCAAATTGTTACATTTTCTTTTATGAAAATTACGCCATGTCTGATTCGTTTTATTCTGGCGTTTTGGGTTTCGTGTCTTTTTATTTGAATTAATATCTGAAATTCGTTCTTATAGCATCTTTGGGGAACGCATTTTTTAAAATTGTGCAAATCAAAATTGTTTTTTTACAGAAATGGAGGGAGTACTTATTGATATTCGGGTTTTTTGGTGGTGGTGTTCAATGGATTCAATCAGTGCTTTCAGTGCAGCTTACTCAATGATATTTTTCATGTGAGAGTGTTAGCTCAACAATGATATTGATCGTTGAGCATTTCGGATTAAATATGAAAATCTCAGCGGTAATGATCAAATCCGGGATATGGAAAATTTGGAGAATTAGTTAGGCATTTAACTAATTCAATTTCTGATTCTACAAGGAATTCTAGGTGGTTTCTTATCTCTGAAGGTTACCTAAATTAATTTTCTTGTCTAGAAGGATTAGTAATTAGTTTTCTGTTCTAGTTGGATTTGGTAGTTGAGTTCTCTATTATAGTCAAGGGGGCTTGTTTGTTACTTAGATCAGATCAGACTAGAATATCAACAGTAGAAGATTGATAGGAAGTTAGGGATCATACTTCGGAGAATAACTTATTAGGTTGCTCTTATATTTTATGTGGGATTATTTTTGTTACGTCGTATGGTTGTAACCTAAGTATCAATAAAGGTTGTTGGTTGATCTCCGTGAACGTGGCATTCTTGCGAACGTTAAATCTTGTGTCTCTGGCACGATTTTGGTTCGTTGTTTGTTCGATTATTGTTTTTGTCATTATTGCATTATTCCTTATTGTTTTAACTTAACATTTCACTTCTGTATTTTGGTTTTCAATTAGTTGGGAATGCATATTTTTTCGATGTTTGCGATTATTTTATACTTATTTAGGAAGGTGATGAAGTTTGAGTTACGTGGGAAAGGCAGTGAGGTTGAAATAAATGATTTTTCTTGGCTTAAGCTGATCATTTTGTGAAAATATTGATTGTTTTTTTGTGAAGATGATGTCTTCTTAGTATTGGCGTTGGAAGCGACATTCTAGAATGTCAATCCTAATGCTGAAGTCAATGATGATCTTTTAAGATTATTCAAATTCAGACACTTCTTAAGATGTCATCACAGAGGTGGTGTTTTGATATGCTTGTTGGAAGATATTTACTTTATCAAATTCGATCTTACGCTTGCGGTTATGGTTTTGTAATTGGGATGTTTAGTAATGGTGTGTTACTGTGTTTCGTTATGGTGTGTTTCATATCCAAATTGTGATGGGAAAATATATACATTAGTTTTATATGAGTTTCAATTTTCATGACCTGTATATATATATAGGGTGTGTAAGAGTGAAGATATGTGTTTATTGGTACTAATGTTATTTGATTGGTTTAAGGTTGTTATAATAAATGAAAAATTAAAGTAAAAACAAAATAGTACGTAGAAATAGAAATTGTAAGTTGCAAATGGTAGGTAGATTAAAAACGAGTACAGTTCCGATCAATTAAAATCGCTAGACTAATATGATCCGAAGGCTAACTCAATTAAAATCGAATTAGAATTGCATCTGAAACACTTGATAATACTACTACTCTTTATCCAAATTATTTACGTAGTGAATTGAAAGTTAAACGTTGAAATAAAAGATATAAAAATACAAACATGTTGTAATTACAGTGAAACCTCCTTAAATTAATACTCGATAAATTAATAACCTCAATAAAACTAATAATTAGTCCGGTCCCGACTTGGGACCAGTATAAATTTGGACCCCAATCGATAAAATAATAAGATAATAATTTTTTTTGAAATCACAATGTATATATATTAGTCCCAGCGAAACTATCACTACAAGAAATCCGCCGTTTAGCGACGGCCATTAGCGACGGATAGAATCCGTCGCTATTTAGCGACGAATCGCTAATTTTAGCGACGGAATGGACGCTCAATCCGTCTCTAATCCGTCGCTAATCCGTCGCTAAATTAGCGACGGATGTTTTTCCGTCGTTAAATAGCGACGGATTTATTTATCCGTCGCTATTTAGGGACGGATATTAAATCTGTCCCTAAATAAGTTGACCAGCTTACAAAATAAAAAAAATTAAAAAAAGGTAACTAGCGACGGATCGCGTTCCGTCGCTAGTTAGCGACGGATAGCGATCCGTCGCTAAAACCTTGATTCCATCGGGCAGTAGCCCTTTCTTCCCCATTTTTCTTCCTTCTTCCTTCTTCCTTTGCCATTTCCAATTTTCCGACTAAATCTCGTTTAAAGCCAATTTTGGAGTCTTCTCGAAGCTCGTGGGACAAGGAGCTCGTGTGGTCAACCAATTTCATCTTTTCACCAGCTAAATCGAAGGTATTTTGGCTAAAACCTTAACTTTGTCAAATTTGGGAATTTTGTTAATTTTGACTAATTTGAGCAATTGAACGTTTATTGTAAGTATGTAGTAGTTAGTTTAGCTTATATTACGTAGTGTGTTAACTTTGAGATGTTCAATTGATGTATTGATTGTGAATTTGAATTTTTAGTATAATGTTAGAATGTTTTGGAACCCTTACTTGTTGACAAATTTGGGAATTTTGATAATTTCAACTAATTAGATCAATTGTATGTTTATGGGAGATATAGTATACTAGCTAGTTAACTTTGTGCAATTGATATATTGATTGTGAATTTGTATTGCTAATTATTATAATGTTAGGATGTTTGTAATTAAGTACGTAGTAATTTTGATTCGATAAATTCGTATATATACACTAGATTATGAAGATTTAATTAAGTGTTTTGAGACTATTTGATGATTATATTAACGTAAAATGCATGTTATAAATCTAATAATTGTAGACGTGTCAGGCTAATCATATATTTATGAATCCCGATCATTCATGGATGTACCGTCGCATAGTGAATGGCAGAATTCAGTCTAGTTTTGTGGAAGGGGTTGAATCCTTCATCACTTTTGCGCTTACACAAACTACTTGTTTGAGTGGGGGGAAGATGAAGTGCCCTTGCAATGCGAACAAATGTAGGAATAAACAATTTTGCCTCTGAAGCGGTGGAGCACTTGAAAGCGTAAGGGGTTCGTGTCTCGATGAGGTATGGTGTTATCATGGTGAGACACGAGCACGTTCATGGATATGAGCATCTCTCAAAGCGTAAAAGGAAGGAGAAAAATGTGATCGGAAGTACTCAAAACCGTCTACATCGATGCTAATTATGATCATGAGCGGATGGAGCAAATGGTGTATGATGTTGCGGGTCCGAGTTCATGGACACCGAGCCGATAGCAGGGGATGTGGAGGAGCATCCGAATCCTGCGGATCGGTGTTCTTTGACTTCTTTGGAATCGACAAAAGCCGATTTATCGGGGATGTAGAATTTGGCGAGTTGTCTTTGTTGGCTCGGCTAATGAGTTGTAAGGCTAATGGCCCGACAATCGGCGAGCTTCAATGAATGGGTACAATTAATGTCGGATCTTTGTGGGAAGAAAATCTAGTTCCTACCAACTTTTACCAAGCGAAGAAAAGATCACGGGGATGGGGTTGCCCATGAAAACCATAGATTGTTGTGAGGATATCTGTATGATCTATTGGGGAGGATCTGATCTCTTGAAGTGCAGGATTACGTGGTAAGGACGGTCTGGCGTTACAAGGAGGCTGCAAAGAAAGCGTCGGAAGAAAAATCTACCACATAAGAAAATGTGGTATTTTCCTCTAACACCTCGTTTGAAGAGGTTATGCGCTTCAAGTGCTTGTGCCGATAAAATGCGGTGGCCTGATGGCGAGTAATCCGGAAGAGGGTAGAATGGAGCATCCATCGACTCACCCGCATGGAAGCGATTCGATAAGACCTACGGAGTTTGCGGTGGAGCTGAAATATGCGCTTGGGGCTTTATGCGGATGGTTTTAACCCGTTTGGAAATGGCGGAAGTACTCTTGTTGGCGATCATCTTGACAAGTACAACACCCCGGTGAGTGCATGAAGGAACCATTCATGTTCTTGGCGTGTTGGTGCGGGCGGATGATCCGTCCACGGAAATTTGGATGTGTTCTTGACCTAATCAAGGAGCTGATTGAGTTGTGGAAAAATGGTATCCGGCATATGATGTGTCAAAAAGAAGAACTTTACATTGAGGCGGCATTCTTGGACCGTGGTGATTTTCCTGCGTACTCCATGCTATCTGGAAGGAAAACGCGGGCTTTAATGCATGTCCACATTGTATGGAAGACAACGATGCATTTAGGTGAAGGAAGCGGAAAGGAATGTTGGTTTGGTGTCATCGTAGATTTCTACCAAAGGACCATACATTCGGGAAGAACAAGACTCGATTCTTGAAAAATAAAGTAGTGAACAAAGCGCCCAGACAACTTCTTGGTGCGAGAAATACTTGCGGAGATAGATAGGTTGGGTCTTATGAAAGTGGTGAAGTTGGGTCGGATAAGCATAGAGAAAATTAGCAAAATTGTGGATGGAAGAAGAAGCATCTTACGGACTTGCCTTATTGGGCGGTCTTCTTATCGTCACAACTTGAATTTCATGCACATTGAGAAAAGCGTGTTAGAGAACTTATTCAACACGATTTGCAACATTACGGAAAAACAAAGGACACCCCTAAATCTAGAGCGAGTTGGATACATTGTGTAAAAGGCCGAGTTGACAAAGCGAGAATGATAAGGCGGTGGCCCGAGGCATGCTACACAATTGACCTTGAATCTAGGAACAAACTATTTGATTGGGTGAGGGATTGAAGTTCCCGATAATTCGCCTCAAAGTTGGGCGGTATGTGGATGTGAAGAGGACAAAGATATGGGATGAAGAGCCACGATTGTCATGTGTTCATGGAGAGGCTTCTCCTGTTGCATTTTGAGAAATGCTACCTAAACTGTATGGATTGCGATCATAGAAATGAGCTTATTTTCAAGAATTTATGCTCGGTGCTTGGCGATGTAGTGTTAGCAAATCTTGAAAGCAACATACCATTGATTCTATGTAAGCTCGGCGTATCTTTCCTCCGAGCTTATTTGATTCTATGGAGCACTTGCGGTTCACCTCCCACATGAAGCGAGGCTTCTTGGACGGTTCGATGTCGATGGATGTATCCATTCGAGAGGTGTGTAATCAAAGCGATCATTTACTTATAAAGTCGAATTTTCCCAAGTTACATTGTGTTACATCAACATATATGCATTACAGGTACTTGGGGAAATTGAAGATATATCGACAACAAAGGCAAGCTGAGGATCGATGGCGAATGCCTACGTCGAGAGGAAGCGCAATCTTACGCTCCTATTACTTTGGGGACCATGTCCCGCGAAGGCATCTAGGCCGTCGAAGCATGAACACATTGAAGTTCAAGAGGATGATGGCGTTTCCATTTCAATTTTAGGGTCTCAGGAGACCTATTGGAGAAGAAAAGCAGAATGGTGACGGATAAGGTGAAGGCGACCACATATTATGTCCTCTCGGTATCTTTGAAGTTGACAAATTTATGGAGATTTATGCTCGGTGAGTAGCTTTCTTCACGCTAACACATGGATTTTAACTTCTAACTACTATATATATCTAATCATGTAATCGTGTCCTGACTTTTTGGAGAGAAGAATCGACAATGGTAGATGGCGTAATTGAAGAAGCGCTTCAGCGAAGTTGGAAAGCAGAATTTGCGATTAGTTCAAGATGCGTCTGAAATCTTGTCAACAAAGTCACATGTCCTTACTTAGAATCTCTAGCGGAGGGACGAGCAGAAGGTCTCCACATTCTCATCTTACATAGTAAATGGCCTTAGGTTTCAAACAATTGAGTCTAACACCGTGGTAATACAAGAGAAATTAGGGGTGTGTGTAAGGGCAAGATCAAGATGCAAATGATGATTTGTATGATTTCTCACGGAACACGAGGCGAATTGTGCGACTTGAATATCAGGGTTTCCTTTGAAAAGAACCTTTACATTTGATGTTGGTGGTATGATCCTACTCCAAGTGGTGCAGAACACGAGCTCTATCAAATGGTAGAAATTAACCATAGGAAGAGGTATCGTACTAAGTATGAACCGTTTATCTTGGCGACTCAAACGCAATTTGGTGGTGTTTATTGAATATCCATGCCTCAAAGCGATAAGGTGGATTGGTTGGGCTGCGATGCATATCTGAGCCCGCTCGAGTAGAGTACATTGATAAGGGCGATTCAATTACCAACTCGTATCAAGAAGAGGTCGTCGATCAAGCGCGAGAAAGCTGTACTGGTGATGATGAGTTCATAGACACAGGTGAAGACCAATTTATAGACTTAACAATAGCCGATGAGGGCGAGGGTATGTGTGTATTGTATGCTTAGTTGTTATGTGTATATATGATTAGTTGATTATTATTACTTTAATATCATCGAATGTATATTCATGTATTCTTTACTAACTCATTAATTTTTCTTGCAATTTCTTATTTGCAGATGCAGCAAAGGAAGTCGACATACCTTCCTCCGGGTTTAGGGTGCTAGTCAATGAGTTCTAGTAGTACCGTAGCTAGTCATAGTAGTCCTCTCGTTGGATCGACATTGGGGAAAGCTTGATCGGGTCGGTACCGGAGACTCCACGGCTACCGGCTTGCTCTGGTGACTACCCCTCGGCGGGTGTCCGTGCCAGCGTTGACGAATGATTGCTACATTTCGAGAAAGCGGTGTTGTTCCCCGATGGCGACAAGTAAGTATTATGGAGTTGTAGAACATACACTTAAGATAAATATATGTTACATGATTTTACTAATGAATATTTGTTTCTTGTTTGTCTCATTGATAAGTTTTGGCCTCCGGATGCCTCGGACAAACTAGGCAAAATCTTGAGGAGAGGAGATCTTAGGAGGCGAGAAGTGGCGAAACGTCCGGACGGATGAAGCACTTTTACTTGACGAGCTGTAGCGTAAGCTTAAATGTTACAATTAATGCTTTATTTGTTTTTTAATCATTGTGTTAATGTGTGTGGTATGTTAGCCACTATATACGTGAGTGGTATGTTAGCCACTAAGCTTGTTTTGATGTGTTAGTCACCATTTATGAACTTGTTGTGTCGTTTGGTGGTATATTAGCTTTGAACTTGGGTGATATGTTAGTCACCATTGTGTTAGTCAATTTTAGGACAATTTGAGTGGTATGTTAGCCACTAAGCTTGTTTTGATGTGTTAGTCACCATTTATGAACTTGTTGTGTCGTTTGAGTGGTATGTTGTACTTGAACTTGGGTGATATGTTAGTCACCATTGTGTTAGTCAATTTTAGGACAATTTGGTGGTGTGTTGCTTGTGAGCTTGTTTTGATGTGGGACTACTACATACATTTGAGTTTCATTTTAGTGTTATATTTAAATTGTTATCTTTCTTTATACTTGTGTAATTTTTACTTTGAATGGAATTGTTGTAGAAGGACTATTTCATTCCCAATCTGTTGGTGTCAGTTGTACTCCGTTCGAGACTTTAGGGTCCACATCTGAGGAAAATGGTCTACAAAATGAAGGAGACACGCGAGCATCCAACTTAGGTGGGGATGGCAGTGGGCCTTTGTGGTTGACGTCTTTGGAATGATCCCTTCGTCCGAGGATCAAGCATCTGAAACAGAAAATCGTTTATCGAGCCGCATGATAATGCAGGCCTTTGCGGACATCACTATGGGTGAGCTATTATTCTGATCACGTGATGGAGGTTAGTAAATATGTTGTTTGTGACTTGGAATATGATACATAACGGTTTTAGCTTTCATTTCAATCAACTAACTACTTGTTTGCACATATGTTTTTTAGGCGATAAAGAACGGTAGAAGAGTGCTCTGTACCACTTGAAGGCTAAGTGAAGAATGGCATCTGGGTAGTGAGGGCGAGCGTATTGCGATACGTTCTTTCTTAAGGTTAATTACATGTGTATTTGAGTATTTTAATTAAAGTGATTCCTAAAATTACATCTCATTTTATGTCAACCAACAATTGCAGTGAGGTCGAGAGGAGGATGGGCGAGAGGATGATCGACGGTCATGAATTTGTCGATTGAAGAGCAAGACAGATCTTCTTGAGGTCGACGATGATGACAAGGTCGAATGTATGGATTGGAAAGTTTAGGCCCTTCCATGAGTTCTGGTAGCTTCTCAGTGTCCCAGGGATCAGGATCGCGATCTAACCTCTACCCGCAGCAGCAAACATATAAATTCCGTCGCTAAATACCAATCGAACTAAGCCGGATTAGTTCGTGAATTTAGCGAATTATTCGTCGCTAAACCCGTCTCTAATTAGAGGCGGATCTGAAATCCGTCGCCAATGCAGACCAGGAGTCAGCAGTTAATCCGTCGCGCCGGTCGTCGTTATTTAGCGACGGATCCCTTATCCGTCGCTAAAAAACATTGCGACGCATTGTTTGGGGACGGGGTATTATCCGTCGCTAAGGATTTAGCGACGGATCGGTCCAGTTTTAGCGACGGATAATTCCGTCGCTAAAACTGGTTTTTTTTGTAGGGTATAAATTAATAATTACTAAAAAATTCCAATATATGTGTGTTATCCACTTAAAAATTTCTAAGACTGTTAAGTAAAAAATGAATTTATAATCACTTATTTTTTGTTGAACTTCAAATATATATATTGAGTTCATCTCTAATCTCCTCATTGCACTCGAGAGTTGTGACGTTGTAGTACTGCAACAAAAAGTTTTGAAGAGTTTTTGCCGCTTGCAATGCTTCTTTTGAGTGACTTGTTCCAAAGACATTGAATCATCCTCAGCTTCATCACCTCCCGGATTTTGAATGGTATCCACCACTATTTCTTCTATGCTATGAACTTCAAAACATTCAGTGAAAATAATGGGAAAATCTAGCAAGTGATTCACGTCCATTTACTTGTATTTAAGAACATTGAACATATGTCATTCAAACTTCCAAATCCAACTAATATGTGAATATGAAGTCATAGAATGTTAATTAGTGTTGAGGGGTAAAACCTCTAACACTAACTAACTAAACTATTACAAATAACCTAGTCTATGGCCCGCCTCCGACTTGAGGTCCGAGGTAGTGCTGATCCAAGTTTGTGTACCTGAAAGGACTAAGTGGGGGGTTAGAATGGGTTACCGGATTACTATGTCGATCCGGTGAGACTTTACTCGAGAGAGTTGGAAGCTCTCGATGTAATAGTTATGAGGGATGATGATAATTGGGGATTCTTCCTTGATATTGCTTACCTTAAGGTCTTGGACCTTGTACCATATTATAGTTATCACATGCTTATGAGGTGGCTCACAAGATGATGCCAAGTGTCGTTTGATTTGGACACCAATCTGACCTTTAATGGCCCATTAGTGAAAGTAATCGATACTAATCAATGGGCTGGGAGGTAGTTTGGACCTTTTCCTACTTGAATCTTTATTCACTTTGTTGGGTCGTGTTGGTCCCTCGGCGGAATCTGCTTGGTTGATCGCCCTTGGGTAACTCTGGATGTCGAGCGAGAGTCTCACGGAAGTATCTCGATGGATTACATTATATGTTTGGTCTTGATGTGATGGTGGCGTCAAGATTCCCTCGTCCGTCCGTTTGGCATCTCTGTCTTGGCGTAGTAGGGTTTAGAAGTCCTTTTCCTAGCTAGCTCGGACTAGCTATGAGGTGTAGTGACTTTAAGCGTCTTGGTTGATTCACTTTGGCGGACCATGTGAGTCGGACCAATCTTGAACAGGCTAATTAAGTAGTGATGCGCTTTAGGACCAGCTACATAAACATAGCGGATTGGAGACATGTTCGTAACAATAATTAGAACTTGTTTTTTAAATTTATTTTTTATCTCTAACGATATACATTGTAACTAGTATATTGGACTTGAAAATTTTATTGGTCAACTATACATATCGTAAAACCTATTTAAATTAATAAATTATTAATTTATCGATTATATAATATCTCGCTAAATTAATAAAATATCAATATCACAGTAGTACTAGCAAGTACTTCCATGCACAATGATAAAACTTAACCCTTGCCCAGTTTAGTTTTGAGTCGATAAAATAAGGTGAACTTGGAATATTGAATGTTACTCCTCCATTTCTATAAAGTATCACAATTTTTTCGTTTTGCGTTTATTAAAAGTTTTACATTTTCTTTATGAAAATTAATTCCATAATACAATTCATTTTAACCACATTTTGGGCCCACGTGTCTTTTAAACTCGATTAATATCTCAAACTCATTCTTAGCATACTTTTGAAGGACCACATTTTTAAAAATTATGCAAATCAAAAGTGTTTCACTCTTCTGACGAAGCGGAGGTATTAAGTAAAAATAAAATAAAAGTCTTATTGAGGACCTCAAAAGAAAAAACTATGATAGATCACAAACATTACAATTTTAGCTAGAAACATTATGGGTTTTATTAATAACAATATTATACACACATAAAAATGATATAAAATATTTACACATAAAACATTATTATTATTGTTTAAAACATTCCACTTATATGTCCTCCATCACTAGTTCAACTTCTCACCATCCATTTTGAAACATTCTGATTTCAACTTCCCCTCTCTAAAATGAAAAATATATCTGAGACTTTATTCACTATCTTTATCTTTATAATTGTTCATACATTGTCTGATAAACTTTTCTACTTTATTGAATATTCTCTTTAAATTTGTTATAGGACCATGGAAGTTCAATTCGGTAGGAGTAGTATTTAAGAACATCAAATGTCTCAGGTCCCTCAACAATGCAAGTCCTTTCAAAACTTTGTGAAAATAATAAGGAATAAATAAAAGTTGATAGTTGGTTGATAAAATGAAAAGTTGAGTATTGTTTTATTAAAGAAAGAATAATAATTTAATAGAAAATTGTAGTGGGGCTGGTAAATTGCAAAATGCAAATATTTTATATTATGTGGTAAAATAAAAAGTTTTATCCGGGATATCTAGAATGCAAAAATGAGAATCTTTGATAAGGGTGGTATAATTAGTAAATAATGAATCAACTAATAAATCCACAGGGCTTTCTAAACGATCATAACAAATTCAAACTCAATTGAACCAAAGAATTGTCGGTAGAATTATGTACATCGGACAAATTTCATTGTAATAAACAGTGTTGATTATTGAAATGAAACGTAATATATGATATTACCTAGTATTTACTTACATAGGCCACCATGTAACATTTAAACTCTTATTTTATTGAAAGCTATTTGATTCGATTCGATTCAATTCGATTCGATTCGGTTCAGTTTATTAAATTCATATTATTATTATTATTATTATTGTTGTTGTTGTTGTTGTTAATAATAATAATAATATTATTATTATTATTATTATTATTATTATTTATTTACACACCCGATCTTTTGTACGAGGAAAATAAGAAAATTTATCCAATTGAGTTATTTTCAACTTTTTTTCTAAAATTTCTTTTTAATATGACTTTTAGTAGATCAATAAAATAAAAAGTATAGTTACAATTTGAACTAACAAAAAATCTACATGTTCAAAAACTCCAAAACAAGTTAAACCAAACCAAAAGTCGGACCAAAATTTATAAAAATAATATTATATATCACAAATATTGAAAAATGGCATTTATTCCTCCATATTATCTTCCTCGGACTCTGTATTATCTTCCTGCTATATTATGCGGAATAGGCGCCAAATTCCCAATATTATCTCCTTGCGCACATTCATCGTTTCTTTCCTTATGGGTTCGATAAATCATTATCCACTCCACCTTGGACATTGATATCATGTTGCAAAACTAGACAAAAGCAGGTTTATCTGACGATTAAAATTCGGTTTTAATCGAGTTATCATTCTCATATTGTTTTCCATGATTGATTTTAAAGTTTGTTATACAATAATAAATAAAAATGTAAAGTAGCGAGAAAAAAGTAGGAAGAATGTGAAAAAGATGACAAAAATAATATATTTTTAATTGTGATTATATATACCATCATATAATTGTTATTATTATTACACAATAATTTCTTGATTCGATTAGTTTGATTTGATTCGATTCGATTCGATTACATTCGATTCCATTGATTCAATTGATTCGGTAAATTCGGTTGAAAATATGAGCCTTACTCTAAGTATGTATCCAAAACAGTGGATCAGGATTCGAAAAGTTGGTTCTTAAATGGAGTCAACGACGGATAACGTTGCAACAAAATCAATTTGTGTTGTTTGCAAGAATATAGCGGATTTACAACAAATTAACACGGTAAGATAAGATTGCAACAAATTTAGTTTCGAATATGCACTACAAGAATATTACGATGTCGATACGCCCATAGCGATGGATTTTATCCGTCGCCAAATCTAGCGACGGATTAATATTATCCGTCGCTCATGTGACGGATAATTTATCGTCTCTATATGGGCGAATTTTTATTAATCAAATGCCCGGTGTTTGATTTTAAAAAATTAAATATTAACGACGGATAATTTATCGTCGTTAATATTATATATTAAAAAATAATAATAAAAGCGGCGGATAACATATAAAATTAAGCTACGAAATGACGGATAACTATCCGTCGTCCCATATAGCGACGGATCGCTATTGGGCCGACGGATCCGTGTCCGTCGGCGAAAATTTTATTGAATGAAATTTGGCATAAGCCATTTCGGCTCAAGTGTTCTTCTTCGTTTTTCTTCTTTTTCTTCCTTTCTCCTCCGTCAAATCCGACAATTTGTTGTCGATTTTTCCCAATCTTGGTGTCAATTCGAAGATCGTTGGACGAGGAGCTCGTTTCATCCTTCAATTTCAAATTTCATCCGCTATTTTCTTCGGAATCAAAGGTATTACTTATAAACCCTAACTTTTGAAAAATTTGGATTTTTTTGATTTTGACTACTTATTCTCAAATGTATGTTTATATGAAGTATGTAGTAGCTTGTTTAGTTAATTTGATCAATTATATGTAATTTGATATGTATATGTAATTTGATTAATTTGATTTGTATATATAATTTGATAGTTAGTTTAGTTAATTTGATATGAATGTATGTAGTAATTCAATATGTATGTATGTTAATTCGATAAGTATGTATGTTAATTAAGTATGTATGTAGTTGGTTTAGTTAGTTTAGTTAATTTGATATGTATGTTAAGTATGTATGTAGTAATTTGATATGTATGTGTAATTTGATATGTATGTTAAGTATGTATGTAGTTAGTTTAGTTAATTTGATATGTATGTAAGTAGTAGTTGGAGTTGATTTGATAAATTCGTATATGTACTAAATTACGAGGATGTAGTTAAGTGTTTTGAGCGACGGATAATATGTTGATTATATTAGCATATAATTTATAATTTATAACTTCGTAGTAAAACACTTAATAAATTTTGTAACATATCGAACATAATAATTAATGTATAAGGCATTATAATAATTAACAATTAATCTCTCTGATCTTCTTATCCGAATTGGAATCGATCTAATCAATTGGAGCGAGTTAAAAAGTATACAATGAATTTGACCGTTCATGGATATACGATAAATGCGGTAAATAAGCGGCGAGTTTCGAGTTTTGTAGAAGGGTTAAAGGTTTAATCTCGTTTGCCATGGGGCGTCCGGCTTGTCTGGCGGGGGTTGATAAAGTGTCCTTGCACATTGGAAACACAGCGAAACAAGCAATTTATTACTCCTATGATTCGAGCACTTACAGCGTTATGGATTCATGCATGAGTATCATGTATGGATTCATCCTGATGAAGCAGTCCATGGCATACCTCGAATGGAGGGAGGCGAGGTTTGGGGCCGCCTATTGAGTGCCTTTCTACTTGTCGGAACATGTGCATGGTGTATTGGGAGGAGGATGTAGATCTGTTGGAATGCAAGTTCTGTGGTAGGGAGCGTCACAAGTGATGAGGAGGGGGCTGCAAGAGAAAGAATCATTTGATAATCCGTTTTGTCTCTAGGCTTGTATAACTAGTAATCACTAGTTGATATATGAAACCAAACATTATGGTAAAATTGAAGCTAATGTAACTTATATTATGTAATGCCGTAACAATTGATGTTGAAGCTAATACAACTTATATTACGTAGCAATTGTAACTGTGGGATCTAAACTGTATAGGGATATGGTCTGTACTTGGAAGGCCATTCGGGATCGGGTATTGATGCCTCCACGGTTGATGCGAAGGTGGCCCTTTGGAATGCCTACTGACGCCGAACTGATGTCCAGGACATTGCCTACATCAACAGACAAAATTGGGCGTCTCAGTCGATGTGGCAGGAAGGGTCGTTCACCACCTTGGGAGGCGATCTACTGTCACTGATTATTACCAATCGGTATGTATATATATGTTTTTTTTAATCTAGCATTACGTGTATGTATTGTGTCTCTGCTTACTTAATTGCACTACAAAAAATGCAGTGCATGCAGCGGATCTATCAAATCGCCCGACTCGACGGATAGCAATTAGTCGCCCCATTTGAAAGCTATGGCGACGGATAATAATCCGTCATCCAATTCGTGACGGATTGGACGACGATTTTGACCTTTTTTTTTTAAATTGTTAATGGGGCGACGGATAGATTCTATCAGTAGCCCTGAAGCGACGGATAGAATCTATCCGTCGCCCGATATCAATTTTAAAAAAAATAAAATTAAATATTGAATTTTTATATTAGTATCTGGATTAATTATTATCAATTTGTATTAATTATCACGAGATATTGATTTGTATTATACGGATTAATTTGTATTAATTTTATATTTGTATCAACTTGTATTAAATGCAGTGGGGTGGTGGTGGGAGGAGAATGGTGGTGCGGTGGTGGCTGTGGTGGTGGCTGGGTGGTGGTGGGAGGAGGAAAGGTGGTGGTGGTGGCAGGGTGGTGGTGGTGGTGGAGGAGATGGTGGTGGTGGCAGGGTGGTGGTGCGGTGGTGGTGGGAGGAGAGAGGTGGTGGTGGTGGAGATGGTGGTGGTGCGGTGGTTGTGGGAGGAGAGAGGTGGTGATGGTGGTGGTGGAGATGGTGCGGTGGTGGTGGGAGGAGAGAGGTGGTGGTGGTGGTGGTGGTGGTGGTGGAGGAGGAGGATGAGAGGAGAAATGGAGGAGAGGTGGTGGAAGGAAAGGAGGTGGTGGAGGAGATGGTGGTGGTGGAGGATGGTGGTGGAGGAGGTGGTGGTGGTGGAGGAGATGGTGGTGGAAGGAAAGGAGGTGGTGGGAGGAGAAAGGTGGTGGTGGGAGGAGGAGGAGAGGAGAAATGGAGGAGAAGTGGTGGAGGAAAGGAGGTGGTGGAGGAGATATATATATATTTTTTTTAGGCTTTTAGCGACGGATAGATCTACTATCCGTCGCTAACGTTTTTTATTTTTTTTTCCGATTATATAGCGACGGATAGATCTACTATCCGTCGCTAAATTTTTTTAAATTTTGGTCAGCGCTCTGTGGCGGCGGGTAAAATTATCCGTCTTTACATGGCGACGGATAAGTTTTATCAAATCGATCTTGATCCGCTCTTCGAGGCGGATAAAATCCGTCGCCCCTTTCCGTCCCGTTACAACAGAATTCTTGTAGTGTTGTGAGATGATAAATTGTTGACTATATATGTTGTTCAGATCGCATGGGGGGAGGTGACATCCAAGTATGACATCTTCAAGAAGGCCGGAAGGCGGGTATGGACATGCCGGGCCTAATCTATTCTTGATATGTTTATGTTGCTTAAATTTCATATTTGTACACTATGACAAGTTATTTTTGAAAAGCGATGGCGATCATGATATCGCTATTCACGATTTCGGTTTGAGGTTGATGCTCGGTGGCGGCGGAGGGCGAGGCGGGTGATGTGTTGTCAAGAACAAGTTGACAACATCTTCTAGAGGTCGACAAACGGACAACAAGGGCGAATATTTGGACTCGGGAGCCTGGTTTTGAGCGTGGCTTGTCGGTGCTCCTCATCATCATCCAGTGATCTAGACTTCCGGTTTACAGTACGAGTCTGAAATAGTGCGATTCGGTCGGGAACATGTTGCTCGGCTAACTTCGAGATGGAGCAACAAAGGGCGAGGAGCGCGCTGACGGAAGAAGCGCCTTGATTCTGAGATGGATCGATTCATGTCCCGGTTGATGACCTCCACCCGTCTGGTAGCTAGTTATGTATATGCGTTGATTTATTATATTTACACTTGTTGGGATAATTTCTCACTCTAGATATTACTTTATATTATTTATCATTTATTGAAATATTTTCCGTATTATTGATTTATTATGAACATTATATTGATTAAATAGGTGAACTGACGAGGAGTTAATTTGAAATAAATAGTAGCGGATAGATAGTAGCGGATTAACGGTGATAGAATAAATAGTAATGATTAATAGTGGCGGAATTAGTGGCGGATTAACGATGACGGAATAATAGTGAAGGAATTAGTGACGAATTCGATTCGTCACTAATTCCAATAATATATTGGTGACGGATAGAAATTATCCATCGCCAAATATAACGACGGATAATTTCTATCCGTCGCCAATAATCGATTTTAAAAAAAAAGTCAAATATATTAATTCGTCGTCCAATCCGTCGCGAATTGGACAACGGATTATCTATCTGTCGTCAAAGGCCCAGTAGGGCGACGGAATTACTATCTGTCGCCCGATCCGTCGCCCAGATGGGGCGACGGATCGCTGGTCTGCAGCGACAGATCTATTTGTCGCTACAGACCAATTTTTTTGTAGTGATGCCTTCTGTAATGCAATTTTATGCAAGCCGAGAATGCAACAGTACTAATATTTGTCAAAGGATCAGGAGATTTGAGACATCAAGTTTTGAGTATCTTTGGTGGCAATTAATTGGGAATGAATAGACGAATGTTAAATTCTAGTAAAAGTCGATATTATTCGAATATAAAGGAAAATCATATCCGTCAAGGAAAAATCTTAATGAAGACCTAGTCTACGACTACAACTGAATTGTGAATCATGCAGATAAAACTATTCATTTATCACTTGTTGATTGCATTACTTTTTGAAAGGATAATAGAATTAGCAAGTGAATGAATCAACTACAATTCAAATGTAGACTACTGTTACCTAAGAGATACTAAGTTTATAACACACTCACCTTATTTATAATAATGTGATATGATTTTCTTATTATTTATACTAGATGAATAAATTAGAAGAGAATTAAGATTGTGAGGATTTATGTGTTATTTTGATTGAAATAGTCAAAATAATAGTAGAACCATTAATGAAATATTTATTACTAGAAGACAAGCTCTAATTTACTCCTTCCGTTGCCGGATAACTTCATACATACGTTGGGGTTGACGCGTCATTTTAGATGAAAAATTAAAATAAATAATAGTAATCTTTGAAGTTGAAGTCCAGAACCACACTTATGTTTACGGAGACTTAAAAGAGCATTAGAAGATAGGAAAGTCGAGAGTCCTTCTAATTCTCTTAGTTGGGCTCAATTAAGTGAATTCGGTCGGGTTAATTAAAAAATAATGGATTCGTGTCCGAGCGGGTATTTTACGGATTGGGTATAAAGCCCTTTTTCCATTTCTTTTCAATTTTCTTTCATTTTCTTCTTCGTTTTTCCTTCCTCTGCGGTTTCTTTGTGATTTCAATTTCTAAACCCTAGTTCATGGTTTCTACTTGATTGTCCATATATATTGCTTTCGTTTGTGTTTGTTTTACCTTTCTGAAGTTATTTTGGTTGTTTTGTTGTCTAATACACTTGTTTAGCTACTTGTTTTTATCTTATTAAAGTGTTTTAATGGCGGTTGAATACCACTGATGTGAATTCACCCGTTTGTGCGTTGAATGAACCATCTTCTAGAATAGTTGTAAATACGAAGCTTCATGTTCATCGTAATAATCTTAATCTTGTTGTCTTCATCCGATTGGTGTGTATTTCTCATGGCCGAAGTAAACAAATCGATGTTGCTGCGGATTTGAACTTGTTGATTCGAAGGATTTAGGTTCGTTTTTCTCTCGACTTTGATGTTTTGTATTATGAATTAGTATCCATTTATACTACATGTTGATGTTTAATGGTAAATATGTGATGTTTTAAAATAGATTTTTTGTTTCATATTTTGAAATCCTTTTTCTGAAACAAAGGTAGCTAGTTAAGTACAACATCACAAATATAAGATACCAACAACAAACGAACTAACTAACAAAAATCTGAATATATAGTTAGGTAATCCAAGATGGACTTGCAATATTTGAGTAAACTAACATGACTAAGACATCTACTCATGGAGAATTGTACAAGTCCACGTAATAGTTGCTGCCAATCTAAACAAACTCCCTAAAAAATACGTCGGTTTCGTTCACTCCAAATGGCATAAATCAGTTAGGCCGTACACGGTTGGTTCATCATTTTCCGAGCAAATTACACAAAGTTGATCAACCACAATAACAAACTTGATCAACCGATCATTTGTTGCAAGTCGTTTACATACATAAAGCTAACCAAAGAATGAATCTCGCAGGAAGTTTCTACATTATTCAATACGAGTTAATTCTTAATTTTTCAGTCCATTCTAACTCTTGGGCTGGAATTATAATAAGTTGTAGCGCTAGGCGATAAGTGATGAACTGGGGCGAGCATATATAATATAATTGTTGCTGCCAAATATATCCCTACTTTTCAAAATCTTCCTAAATAGATAGAGACATCTGCATGTACTGCATGCTCTCAATATAATTAATTAGAGTGGATCCAAAGTTTGTCTGCTTTCATATAACTAAGATCACATAATTAATTAGGTTTCAACATACAAGCAGCTTTATTACATGATTCAAGGTGCACCAGATTAAATCCACCCTTTGCTCTAGGCCGACAAACATTGTCTTAAGCAACCAATTAATGCTCTTATACAATCACCAATATCAACCGACCATGGCAATTTTCTGCAAATAGCTTCAACAGCCACAAGTACCTTTTTAGGGAAAGGAAAGATTTAGCTCCAATAGTTTTGGATAGCATGCATAAAGAATACTCTTAGAAACTTAGATGTCCACTGCCTCACTTTAGCAACCATCTTTTGAAATTCTTATTGTTTAGGTTTTTATGTTAATAGTGTATGTTTAGCTGTAATTAAATTGTTGATATTTTTGGTTTCATTGCTTTTTTGTTTAAAGTTTCTGTAGTTTGTAAAGCTGGTATGTTTTCAATGTGAATTGTGTATGTTTATACTACAATTATTGATGTTGAATGTGTTAGACTATGTAAATATTAGAATAGAATATTTAGTATAGTTAGTATTATAGTAGAATTCCTAATCCTAGTTTAGTTATACTTAGTGTTGTAGTAGAATTCCTAATCCTAGTTTAGTTATACTCTTGTCTTGTAACTAGTATATATATTGAATGAGATCAATAGAAAAGTCTGAGACTCATATTCTTTCATGGTATCACATTAGGTTTGATTCTCTTCACGCCTAATCAACAATACCATGTCTCTATATTCTTTCTCATTCACCTTTCTGATATCGCTCTGATGCTTCATTTGTTCCGTTTATGCACTAGCGATCCTCTCTCTGACTTCCTCCAAAATCCGTTTATTTATAGAAGTCCAGATATGATAGCATGCCTCCTCCCCAAAGCGGCTACCTCCACCTTCCACCCTCACGGTTTCAAATATCCATGACCATGTTCCAATTATCCTTGATATGGAAAATTAGCAATATGGTACAATTTGAAGGTCTTCAAGATTCATGCTCGTTCTCACAAGTTCTACTCCATATCCTCCCTCCTCCTAAGGATACGGTTATTACTCCTCCTACCACGGCGGAAGAAAAGAACTTTGGGATACCGTTGATGCAATTGTGCTTGATGGATTTATAGCGATCTCACTAGATTTGCTAAACACCATCATTGAACCGATGCTACTATGGAAGCTTGGAATCGATTGAAGGATATTTTCAAGATCACGAGGCGTCGCGAGCAATTACTCTTGGACATGAATTTGCGACTACTGCATGGAGGATTTTCTAATGCTAATGCAACTTGTCGACACCTTAAGAGCCTTTTGATCAAGCGAAGAATGTTGGGGATCGGTTGATGATCACCGCTTGGTTTCTGATTGGTTTACGATCTTCTGAGCTTACATGTGTTGGAGCGCAGATATGTCATGCGAATCCGTTCGAAGTTCTCTCGGGCTCGTTCTTCTCTCTGTCTTGAGGCGAGAACTCAAGCTATGGCATCCTCTTCTTTCTCCGGTGCGGCTTTGATTACTTGACCGGGATATGCATTATGTCGATTACCTTTCAATCCTCCACAGACGGGGTAACAATATGACAAGCAAAGGAAGAACAATTACAGCGCGCTTCTTGCTTCGCGGTGGGCTCACCGCCCGATCCCTTCCCACCATGCCATGGGCTTATGGCGACCGTCCATCTGCTCCTTGCGAATATATCGCCCTCGGCATGGAATTTTGAGTTCTCATCCCAATTAACGCGCTTACATGGAGTCGATGTCTTGGCGAGGATCGTATGCTCCGGCCGTGATTGAGTCGGTAATAAATACGATGTCGTTCAACGGATCTAACTTTGGTACATGAATCTGGAGCTACCGCATCGACATCCAAAGCTTCTGATCCATTGCAATCTGGATTGCAGAATCCAGTTCGCATCGATTGATCCTTCACTGACAAGCCCTCCTCGGTCCACCCTTCACCAACACCTTCGTTCGAGATGAAAAACCACAATGAGTTGGCATTGATTGTGGCGAGACTTTTTAGCGGTGGTTGACGGCGATGATTAAATCTGATTACGAGTCTTGCTTTTCTTGCTTTGTCTAAGCATTGGCTTTATTCATCAGTGGTTTTCTTTGAAGATTATGAGACAGTCTCAACATGTTTCCACCTCCGTTTATTGCGGAAGTGTTAGACTATGTAAATATTAGAATAGAATATTTAGTATAGTTAGTATTATAGTAAATTCTAATCTGGTTTAGTTATACTTAGTGTTGTAGTAGAATTTCTAATCTAGTTTAGTTATACTCTTGTCTTGTAACTAGTATATATATTGAATGAGATCGATAGAAAGTCGCGGACTCATATTCTTTCGAGAATGTCACATAGTTGATGATTGTTGATATTTTGTTGGCTTTTTATGGCGAAGTCTTTATGTCGGAAGTGTATGAGGCGGAGTTAAAGAACAAATAAGGCTAACTGCGGTGAGAGATGGCTCTCGGTCCTTAAGATAAATTCTTGCTTAGATGCTGACAGTTGCAAATAGCAAAATGTCTCCCAAGATTACCTGACGGGTGAATTTATGACGGCACTTGAACTACAAATTAAGAGGACTATTGCAATATGGAAAACGGGCTTAAGAGAATAAGAGAAGAAAGAAGGAGAGGATTTCTAATTGTGTGTAAAATTCGATCTGGGGACTATTATAGTTTTCAAGAGTTGGAGTGCGAGAGATGACTATTGCGAGCAGGTCCTTGAAGAGTTACTTCTCTTCTAGTTAACAACCTGGCGAATGGTGCACCATTATCGACTCAAGCCCAGGTCACCTCTGTTGGGCTAGCTTTCATTCAGACTATTATTTTGGGCTAACCAAACTTAGTAAGTTTCTAGCCGAAAGGATAATATCGAACTCAAGACCGCGACCCTTGAACCCGGACCCTCGACCCGACCGAGACCCGGCTTGGGCGCTGGCAGGTAAACCGTGAGCCATCTAGCTCCTCCCCCCTTCCAAAACCATGGGATTTGCCCTTGAGATGACCCTTTAACGGTCTTGGATTTTTATCTAGTTTAGTCTTTTAATTTTAGCCATGTAGGACTTCTCCCATTCCAACTCTTGGCATTCCAATATTAATGCTTCAATCAACACACTTTGAGCTTGATTACTCTTTCACCTTTCGATGAATTTTAGTAATTCTTTCTCAAGTGTCTTCTACTACTATAGTAGATTATATCGTTTAAAGAAACTTAATTTTCAGCGTGGGGACCCTCTTGGTTGGGTAGCAAAGTCATGGACTAGCCTCTTTGGAAGACTAAACTTCCAACAATCCCGCACATGAAGATAATTGGCGCTCTGACATCGAAGTGCTCCCTCGACTTTCGGTGAAAACTTATTGCATCGGAAGAGAGCTTTTGCCTTGAATCTTTCCTAGTAGACTATCATCGGTTACTTGATCGGTGAGCGATGTCTTGAACGGTCGGCATTTGTGTAAGCGAAATGATGATAACTACACAATAATTTCCCTTATTATTTCGTTCGAGTTTTATGCAGATTAAAGGCCTTGGACACTCTTGGATTCTTAAGTGTTTCGATGAAGCCCAAACTTGATACACTTAAATAGGTGATCTCCTTCTAAGAGCATCCACCTTGCTGATGCTCAAGCTTGAAAGCTGAGCGATCATTAAGAGTTCGATGACTCATCCTCCACCCGATCTGTATGACTCTTAATGTATCACGGCCTTATGTAGTATAACCTAAGTGCTCTTACCAGTACAAGACTTCACGGTAGCTTAATGGTCATAACAACCGTTTCCACATTGAACCAAATTCTTGGGATCTCTGATCGGTATGGTTGGGTTGTCGTTGTAAATTTCCTTTAATTTGTGGGACTTAGGCCCATTCCCTGAAACGGTACATTACTTGATCTTTCCGGTTATTGCTTTTGTTAGCGGATGCGCAATGTTATCCTTTGATTTCACATAATCAATAGTGATAGCCCGTAGAATCAATTGCCTTATGGTCTTATGTCTACGGCGTATATGTCTTCGAACTTTCCATTGTACATACTATTACGTGCCCTTCCTAGAGCCGATTGGGCATCACGAGTGAATCGAGCTGCGAATGAGGGACTTATCGACAAGGATATCCTCTAAAACTCTGAAGCCATTACGCTTCTTTGACTTTATCGAA